>CAUYUJ010015931.1:30000-84983 GCA_963575745.1 Prorocentrum cordatum | reverse complement strand
GAGGAGGAAGGGGAGGTGTTAACATGTGAGCATTCAGGTGACTGGGGAGTGAAGGTGTCCCCGTTACCGTTTGGCTCAAGTATTTAACGGCTGGAGCTACCGAGACTTGCTTCGCCGTGCTGAGGTCAAAAGGTGACCGATCGTCATCGCTGTCACCGAGCTCCCGTGCAGAACCCTCCTCGGGGTTTTGCATGGTAGCGGAGCGCGGTTGCCATGGCGGCGGCGGCGGCCGCTGCAGCTAGGCCCGCGCAGGGCGACCCGCCGGTCAACCTTAACACGCCGGCGGACAGAGATGCATGGGTCAACGTGGACCCTAACCGCTTCAACGACCTGTGCGAGCAGGCGTACCTGAACGGGGACTTCAGTTACGTTCAGACGGCGTTACTTGCCAATCATTATGGACTTGCGACGTTCATTAACGAGCGAGTAACACAGGACCGAAAGGAAGTATCGAACGTTGAGGCATTTCAAATGTTACAGAGTGCTCAGAAGACCAACAGCATGTTGTTAGCGATAACGAAGATAAACGCTGCGCTTGAAAGGGGTGCTCGCAGATTGGTAGAAAGAGTTACCGAGTTGGAGACCAACGGCGAAGTACAAGAGAAGTTAATTGAAAAGTTTGGTCAGCTTTGGGAAGCAATCAAAGGCGGAAGCGGAAGTAAGCGCGGGAGCGGTAAACCGATAAGCGAGTACAAAGCATTACAGGCGTTAAAGATTTTCAGTGGAGAAAGAGCAAAGTTCAGAGACTGGAACGACAAGTTCTTACACGCGCTTGCACAAGTTAAACCGAGTTACCGACCGGCACTGAAAATGTTGAGCAAGAAGTTGGAGACACTTGACGGAGTTGTCCCAGAGGAAGATGATGATGATATCATACGCATAATGAACGGTCGGTTAACAGCAAGCGAATACTTAAAGGCAAACCAAGCTAAACAAGCAGAGGATGACAACAAAGGAGATCATGAGTTTACCGAGGGAGACAAAACTCAGATGGAGGAAGACTTACGGTACATCCTTAACGAAAAGCTTGAAGGTGCAGAAGCAAGGGGAATATTAAAGGGACTCATGGATGGTGACGGAATTATGGCTTGGCAAAAGGTTTACAAATGGCACTCGGCTGTTACCGGAGCGACCCTTTCCTCAAAGATGACGCGCGCTATGAACCCTGAGCCGCCCAAGAAAATTACCGATGCCGTTGCCCGACTTGAGGAGTGGGGCGCGTTAGCGGAGAATCTTGAAAAGTATGGCAAAGATTACTCACTGCCCCTCCCCTTTAAGGTTACCGCGCTCAGGGCAATAATGGTGCACGCGAATGATTGGTTGGGCGAGTGGCAGCAGGCGCGCTGGCGAACGCCTGACGCACTTAACATTGATTCGTTCCAAAAGTTATACTCCAAGTGTGAAGATTGGGCGCGTAAAAAGAAACTTGACTCAGGCACCAAAAATAAATATGCGATGGACATTGGAAATATTAATGAGACGAGTCAAGGGTCCGAAAATTTCTGGGATCAGACAGGATGGGTTGACGAAGATGGAAACTGGTGGCCAGAGGGCGGATCTTGGAGTTACGGGTCCTGGGCTAATGCAAGTGAAACTGGAGATCATGAGGAAGTTGACGCCGTAAACAAGGGTAAAGGGAAAGGCTCAGGCCCCAAATGTTACACTTGCGGAGGCATGGGTCATTTAGCCAGGAACTGCACAAAGCCTAAACAGTTCGCGAAAGGAGGCAAAGGTGGCAAAGGCGGCAACGGCAAAGGTTACCGTGCCACCTATGGATCTTACATGAAAGGTAAGATTGGAGGTACACAAGGTGGCACAGGCGGCGGCTCGCGGGGTGGAAGTTACGGTGGCCAAGGGAGATTAACCCCCCACAGCGAGCGCGAATGTTACAAGTGTGGCGCTAAAGGGCACATTGCAGTTAACTGCCCAGGCCCCAGAAAGACCGCCAACGAAGTTGAGCAAGAGAGACCAACGGCAAACGCGGAAAGTGAACAAACCACCTCGTTTGGCCAGCCGCAGCATGTGCTCAGTGTTGAGATGAATGATGAAGTGAACGTGCCACCGGAACCGCCCACGGCTGAGGAGATTAACGGACAATGGGCACTGCCCTCACATTCCAGAAAGAAAATGGCGCGTAACATCTCAGTGGGCCTGAGAAAAGCTTACCAGGAGCATCAGTGTAACGGGAACTGCAATCATGTAAATCAGTGGGGCCAGAGGATAAGCAAAAGCATAAGGCAGGAAAAGAGTTGGTTTGAGAAATGTGGAGAAATTGGGTTAATCGAAATGCGAGACTGTGACCCAGAAATTAACGCGGTGCCACCTCAGAGTACAACGCGCGAAACAATCGTGGTTACCGTGGACTCTGGAGCGTACAACACGGTAGGACCCCCAAGAATAGGCACCCACTTCCCCATTAAACAGACAGATGCGTCAAAGCAGGGAAGACACTACAGCGCGGCAAACGGAACGACGATAAAGAATTACGGGCAGCGAGTAGTAACCGGCAAGAATGAACATGGAAACTCAGTCAGCATGCCAAGTCAAGTGGAAGTTAAGAAAGTTCTGGGATCTGTCAGAGAGATGGTAAACGCTGGAAACAGAGTGGCATTTGACAAAGACCTTAACGGGAAATCCTTGAGTCATATTATGAATAAGGCCACGGGTAAATGTACGACCATCCACGAGAAGAACGGCACGTTCCAGTTTAACATCATGGTGCCGAAGGGACCGGTGGAGGCTGTCAAGCCCAAGAGTGAGGTGAACGCAGCTGAGGGTTTTCCGCGGCCGGGAACTCTCGAGGCGGACCTGTTCTACTAAGCCCTTCATTACCCGTAAGACCAAGTGAAAACTTAAACGTCTTTAACACCGAAGAAGGTGAAGGGAGTGAAAGTGGGGGCAGCGAAAGTGAGTTGAGTGACGTAGAAGACGTGTTTGTGAGTGACGAAGCAGAGTTACCGAAGAAAGTTTACTGTGACATGAGACCGTCAAAGGAGGAAGTTGAGGCGCACAATGCAACGCAATTGCCTTACCGAAGTTGGTACCCACATTGCGTTAGGGGCAAGGCGCGTAGGCGCAATCACAGGAGACGTAAAAGGAAAAGGAACGGAGGTGTACCGGTAATTTCAATAGATTACATGTGGCTTAAAGGAAGAAAGGAAGAAGGCGAAAGTGCAAACAATGGTAACCCAATTCTGGTCATGCATTGCAGGAAAACCAAGTTAACGTGGAGCCGAGTGTCGTTGAAGAAAGGGGTGGATCCATACTCAGTAAAAGTGGGATGTGGCATGATCGGCTTTACCGGACATAGGAAGGTTATACTTAAAAGTGATGGAGAAGCGGCAATTACGGCGCTGGCCAACACGATTAAAGCGTCGAGTGACCTTGACATGGGTGTTGAAGTCAGTCCTGTAGGCGATTCAGAGGCCAACGGTGAAATTGAGAGAGCTGTTAGAACGGTGCAAGGACAAGTCAGGACATTAAAGAGCGCCTTTGATGCCAATTACAAGACCGAGTTTAGTGAAAGCCATGCGATTATACCATGGATGGTAAGTTATGCGTCTTCTCTGATTAACAAGTTCACGATAGATACAGATGGAAAGACAGCCCATGAGAGATGTAGGGGGAGGAAGTTTAACAAACAAATTCCTGAGTTCGGTGAATGTGTCATGTATTTAAAGACGCCTGCGCACAAAGGCCGTGAAAAGCTTGAAATGAGATGGGAAAGTGGAGTGTTTTTGGGAATTAACGAGAAGAGTCAGGAGCTCATCATTGGAACACCGAGCGGAGCGATCAAAGCGCACGAGTTCAAACGAAAGGGAAGTGAAGCGGAAAGATGGAATATGAACGAAATCACCGAGATGAAGGGGTTACCTTGGCAGCCTGACCCCAACGCGGCAGGAATGGAGTTACAGTCTAGAATTATGCATCCCATGGACTTGCCAGAGCAAGAGTTAACGGCGCCTGAGACGAAGCCGCTGATTGCGCGAGGAACAGCCGTAAAGAAGCACGAATATCTGAAAATGGGACCGACGCCGGGATGTTACGGGTGTAAATGCCTAGTTAGAGGCGACAAAGAGCATAAACCACATAATGTTGATTGCAGAGCTCGCGTGATCGAGTGGTTAAAGAGACAAGAAAGCCCAAACATACAAGCAAGGTTAGCCTCGGCCCGACTGAGACTCGAAGGTAAAAGCCGAGCGCCTGAAAGTCAAGGTCAGGAATCAGGAAGTCAAGCGAAGAGACCGAAACTTAACGCACCACCTCCGCCGAGTGCCAAGGTTGAGGATGTAAGAGATGAGTGGGTGATAGAAGGAAACAAAGTTATCTGTCAACGCAGGCGACCAAGAAGAGAATTAGCCTTTCCCACCAATGGTGGATGCCCTGTCGATTGGGATACACTTAAACCCAGGATATTTACCCATGCCATTCTAAACGACAGCGGTGAAATACGTGAACATGAAGATGCTTGGTACTGCAAAGAGGGAGATGATCAAACATGGGCAATGGGAAACCCCTTTAACGGTTACTGGGCCGGGTGGACCGAATTTGAAATTGAAGATGAAGAAATGAAGGACCCACCAAGTGAACCGATTGAACGGAAAGCGGAAGATGACCACGACGAAGAAGATCAGCAGGCAACTCAGCATCGTCAACTTAACCCGGAACAAGATGAAGAGATGTCAGAAGTAAACGAAATCAAATTGGGACTTAACATGATGGGATTTGACTCTGAGCTGGTTGAGTGTTTGATGAGCGGGGAGTTGGACGTCGTGCATCAGTTAAACGAAGTCAGGAGGGCCGCCAAACTTCACGGCGCGAATCAGCATGAAACTCAGGCGCACGTAACCGAGGCATATTCGCCAGTAAGGGTTACGGGCATGGCAGAGAAAATGGGATTGATACCTGGGTTAGCAATGGACTTAACAACGTGCGACCAACATGGTAACCCATGGGACTTTAACGTGCCAGCCATGCGAGCGAAAGCAAAGAAGATAATTAAATCCAAGTCAGCCCTGTTACTGGTGGTAAGTCCCATGTGCGCAGCTTTCAGCAGACTCCAAGCGTTTAACTTCAAAAAATTAGGTGCTGACCGAGTAAAACAAATGTTGGATTACGGGATCAAGCACCTAGCATTTGCAATGGAGCTTTGTGAAATTCAACGGCGAAATGGGTTATACTTTCTGTTTGAACATCCCGCAGGTGCGACAAGTTGGAGTACATCAACAGTACAACTGTTGCTCAGAGACGAAGATGATAAAATTTACAATGGAGACTTGTGCTGTTATGATTTGAAGCAGATGGTCAAAGGTGAGGAGATGTTCATTAAAAAACCAACCAAGTTCATGACAAACAGCCCGGCCATAGGCCGTGAGTTAAGTTGGAGGTGCAAGGGGCAACACCGACACATGGAGTTAACTGGTGGCGGAAGGACTCACCGATCAGAGTTTTATCCAGACAAGTTGTGCCGAGCGATATTAAAGGGACTTGTGGAACAAATGAAGATTGACGGACGTCAAGGAGGTACATTTAAAGAGGAGGAAACGGCAAATATGGAAGTTGACGAAGAGGAGCAAAGTGAAATGCAGATAAACGATATTAACTGGGCATGTGACCATGCGGACCAAGACAGAGAGTACAAAGCACCAGTTAACATGGACGAGAAACGATTATGGAACCAAAAGGTTGATGTTACCAGGATCAAGTGGACCACGATGGAGCTCATGTGTTAGGAGACTTACCGTTGACTTGGACACTGGGAAAGTTATCGAAGACAGGTCCGTGAACGAGATCACGGGCAGAGAAAGGAGGAGAATGTTCAAGAAGGGACCGGTTAACATTTCTACCACCTTTACATATGAAGCCGTTGGCGAGACTGCCCCACGCAAGTGGAAGTGCAGCGCGCGTGAACATGAGGGATGGCTTAAAACGCCCAGTACCTGTCCAGCGTGTGAGAAGGTTGGCGCAATTAAACCTCTCCCCATGAATACGATTAACGTCGTTCATAAGGAAAATGGAGAGATAACCCAAGCATGGGACGATGTTACAGGAAACGAACTTGATCCTAAACTAACAATGAAAGCGCGTCAGGAAGAGATGGAGCAGTTTAGAAAGCACAAAGTTTACGGGAAAGTGAAGTATGCTGGCAAGTTACGGGGAAGGCACCCATTGGAACCATATGGATAGATATTAACAAAGGAGATGAGTTAAGCCCTGACCACCGGCCAAGGCTAGTAGCCCAACAAGTTAAATGCAACTCCAAGGAAAAGAATACATTTGCGGCTACGCCCCCACTGGAAGCACAGAAGTTACTCTTCTCAATGGCGGTTACCGAAGGAGTGGGATTTAAGAAAGGCGAGCGCGAGAAAGGATTAAAGCTGGCATTCATTGGCATTAAACGAGCTTACTTTTACGCTCCTGCAGAGAAAGACATATTCATCAGGCTACCGGATGAGGATTGCGAGCCGGGCATGTGTTGAAAGTTGCTAAAGTCAATGTATGGAACAAGAGATGCGGCAAGCAACTGGGAAGACTGCTACATGGACTTTGCCATTAAAGTTGGGTTCAAGAGTGGAGTTGCGTCGCCGTGCGTGTTTATGCACGAGACCCGAGCCCTATGTATAACGGTCCATGGGGATGACTTTACTCTACTAGGTGGTGACCTTGACCTCGATTGGTTCGAAAATAAAATAAAGGAGGAGTTTGAGGTAAAAGTGAGAGGACGACTTGGACCGGGGGAGGAAGACATGAAGGCGATCAGGATTCTCAACAGGATTGTGGAGTGGACTGAGGAAGGATTGAGATATGAGGCTGATCAAAGGCATGCGGAAATAATTGTGAAAGAGCTTGAACTTGAGGGAGTAAAAGTGATGACTGAGGTGCCCGGTGAGCGCATTCCAGTTGAGGAGGGAGACGAGGTAGAACTTTCGCCCAGCATGACTAAGCGATATCAGGCATTAACGGCTAGGGCGAATTATTTAGCGCAAGACAGATCGGACATACAGTATTCAGTAAAAGAACTTGCCAGGACCATGTCAAAGCCAACTACGGGTTCGTGGAAAGGTCTAGTCAAGCTAGGAAAGTATTTGATGTATCACAGTAGAAGCAGTTACGTGTATCAGTATCAAGAGCAGCCTCGAGAGTTGACGATTTGGACAGTCACAGATTACGCAGGATGTAAACGAACTAGGAAGTCTACGAGTGGAGGAGTAGTGATGTGGGGTAAACACCTTACCAAATCTTGGAGCACAACTCAAAGTGTAATTGCATTATCGTCGGGGGAAGCAGAGTATTACGGCCTTGTGAAAGGAGGATCAGTCGGACTGGGACTTCAGGCAGTGTTGGGGGATTTTAACTTGGAAGTTGAGCTCGCCTTGAAAAGTGATGCCACGGCTGCAATCGCGATTGCGAGTAGACGAGGTTTAGGAAAAGTAAGACACATTGAAGTATGTCAACTGTGGTTGCAGCAGAAGGTAAAGGATGGAGTCATTCGAATTGCGAAAGTGGGTACCCATGAGAACGTAGCAGATGCATTAACCAAGTATGTCAGTCGTGAAAGTATGAGCACACATCTGCTAAACACAAACCAAAGCGCACTAACAGGTCGGCGCAGCCTTGCGCCGGCCACCGAGTGTTGACATCCGCAGCTCATTTCTGTCAGGCAAGCTGTCTTGATTAAAGCTTCCTCCATCCTACACCTCTTTCCCTCGAGCGTGAACGAAAGCATGGCGGACCAGCAAGTCAACGTCGCGATCAACGGCGCGGCGGTCGACCAGAGCCCGCCTGGGGCAGGGCCGGTTACGCGCGAGAACCTCAATCGCCGCGTCGACGATATCGTCAACGTGGCTCGTGCGTTCACCATGACCCTCACCAACATGGCCGTTAACTTCCACGGGGCCTATGATAAGCACGTTGACGAGATGCAGGAGGGTCACCGATGATATGGCGCGGAGGATCGTTGACTTAACGCAGCAGAACACCGCGTTGGTTCACGCCAACGACGATGTCAACGAGAACCTCAAGAGGGCGCAGGACGAGGTTAACAACCTTGTGGCGATGGTGACAGAGTTGAACATCAAGAATCGCGACTCGGAGGTTAACGCGGCGGAGAATGCAACCAAGTACCGGCGCATTAACGAAAATATCGGTTGCCTCTTGATTACCGCCAGGCGCCTTACCGAGAATATCACGCCCCTGCAGGACCTCGAAGGTAAACGTGATGCAGCGCTACGTATTCTAATGGGGGTTACCGAGAGGCTTGAGGGTTTGCAGAAGTTCTTGGATGACCCGATCAACTCCTCGGTTACCGATATTCCGCCGGCGCCGCCGCCGTTGCCTTGGTCGCCCCCGACGGCAGCGCCCGCCAAGGCGCCGCCCGTTGCCGCCGCCGCGGCAGCCGGGCCCATGGCCACGGGCGCGCCCCCAGCGCAGCAGGTTAACGTGGCTCCGCCAGGCAAGGCTCCCCCTACTCAGGACCTGGCCGGCGTAACCGCTAAAGCCGGGGGGAGTCGGCGGTCCGTGTCGCCGAACAAGATTCGAGCGTCACCGTTGAGCCCGCAGGGCGGTGAAGAGCCACAGCCTGCGTACAAGCGGGCGCCGAAGGCCATGCGTGAACGTCAACGGGAGCTGGAGGAGTTGAGGCAGATAGGCATCAAGATGGACGAGGATCGAACGGTTGGTGGTCAACGTGATGAGGCGCCAAAGAATCCTGCTCCCGTCGTAAACGCGATGCCGGCCAAGCCGCCCCCTCCGGGTTCGGCGAGTCCGGAGCGGCAAGCAGCGTTACCGGCGCGAAGCCCCCGCCTCCAGAGGCCAAGAGGTTACCGTTCCAGCACATCCCGCCGCCGCAGCCTCAGGTCGTTAACCGCGCGATTGATCAGGTTGAGAGGCACTCCAGGATCGTCGCCAAGGACACCACTTACCGCCCGCTGTACCACGTCAACGGTCGCATGTCCATGCTGAACAACAGGAGCGACGACTACGACGTCAACTTTCGGGCGGCACCTGATCCCAGGGATGTGGTAGCCTTAACGATGAAGACACGTGATAACTGGCGCAAGTTTGAGGGTAACTTCGTCGGGCACGTGGCGAAGGCGGGGTTAACGACCCCTGGCGGCAGGGCCATTCAGGGCAACACCGGGCGGGAGCTTAACGATTACGAGGACGTGTTCGTTGACATCTTCGGCCAACGCGCTTGCGGTTTCATCGGCTATGCCGTGTTGAAAGGTCCGATCAGCTGGAGGTCTCAGTTAACGGACAAAGAGTTGGCCAAGCATGATGAATGGGTTGACGCGGTTGGGCACGTGCAGTCTCTATTTGACGATGACTACGTGCCACCGCTCCACCTTAAAGAGCTTCACCCATCGTGGTTTGAGCACCACAGTTGCGCGGACACGCAAGTGTACGTCAACAAGGTGCCGGAGATGAACGAGAAGCAGCTTGACGGCCTCCTCTTAACGTGGGCAGGAATGCTACCCCACGGCAACCCCACCGTCATCTCCGTTAAGCACCTGGTGGAGGACACCCATGGGCCGCACGGTTACATCTCGACTGGAGTTACCGCGATTCGCTTTGCGACGCCCGATCTTGCCAGGCTTTACTGCCGTTACATGAACGGGCTCCAGGTGCATTGCCGTAACTACTACATCGACGGCCTCGAGGTCAGGAGCACCGCGGAGTTAAAGGGCAGGATGAGCAAGCCTCCAGTCTACTGGCACCAGACCGTCTTGGAAGTTGCCCTTAACGATCAGGGATCCATGAGGGCACTTTACCGTGATAATTGGCCGGCCGATCATGTCACCGAGCGTAAAAGCGATCACCGTGAGAAGCTTTGCTGGTTTGGCTGGTTACCGTGCGACGACTTCCCCAACTGGCTTACCGATCCGGCCTGGACTGTGAACCCGTTTACCGGCGCTGCGGTCGAAGAGCACCTCCGTAACAATCCAGGCGATGGGCCTCTGTTAAAGGCTCCCCACGCCAGTTACTGGAGAGCCATCGGCACTTACCACAACATCGTTGACGGCTCAATCAAGAGCCACGATGAGGGGTGCTGGCTTTACGACGAGGAGCGCATTAACGCGTACATGGGCGACGATTACTACAACCAGATGCAGGCCCTTAACAGGGTGTCGTCCTACACCGCAGCCGGTGTGGGCCATCGCGGGTTGCCGAGGTCGAGGGTTTTCGCGGGCCCCGTCGGCGAGGCGCCCGCGCCGTCCGTGAAAGATGGCAGGCAGTCAACATGCTGCAGTTCACGCTCTTCCTCATCTCCCCTCTTGACTTGGCTTAACGATCGAGCGGCAGCAGCCTGTTGAGCTGAGTTTGTTTGCACGCGCATCTCTTGTTGTTACCGCAGGTATTGGCGAATAAAAAGCTAAAGCAGCCAAACTCATCCAAATGCTAGCTTGCTGTGTAAACTTTAGATGCTTCGTTTGAACTTGTGGCAGTAAAAGTGTTTACTCGAGCTCAGGTTACATGTGTGAGAAACTTGGTGCTCGTAAGCGCCGTCACGAGACATTTCGAATTCAACAGTGTGATGAAGAGACTTGAGGCTTAACGTCATTTGCGTGCGACGTTTTGTCTAGCTTGACCTGTTTTCGTAATTGTTGACGCCTCCCCGTCAGCCTATGCGGACTAGCGTCCGAGGGGGGGTGTTAACATGTGAGCATTCAGGTGACTGGGGAGTGAAGGTGTCCCCGTTACCGTTTGGCTCAAGTAGTGAACGGCTGAAGCTACCGAGACTTGCTTCGCCGTGATGAGGTAAAAAGGTGACCGGTCGTCATCGCTGTCGCCGAGCTCCCGCGCAGAACCCTCCTCGGGGTTTTGCAGGAGGAGGAGGAGGAGGAGGAGGAGGAGGAGGAGGAGGAGGAGGCGGAGGAGGCGGAGGAGGAGGAGGAGGAGGCGGAGAAGGAGGAGGAGGAGGAGGAGGAGGAGGGGGAGGAGGAGGAGGAAGGAGGAGGAGGCGTGAGGAAGGCGGAGGAGGAGGAGGAGAGGAGGAGGGAGGGGGAGGGGGAGGGGGAGGGGTAGGGGGAGGAGGGGCGGGGAGGGGGAGGGGGAGGGGAGGGGCGGGGAGAGGGGGAGGAGGAGGGGCGGGGGGGAGGGGGAGGGGGGGGGGGAGGGGGGAGGAGGAGGAGGGGGGGAGGGGGAGGGGGAGGGTGGGCGAGGAGGAGGAGGAGAGGGGAGGACGGAAGAGGCGGAGGAGGAGGAGGGAGGAGGAGGAGGAGGCGGATGAGGAGGAGGGAGGAGGAGGAGGAGGAGGAGGAGGGGGCGGAGGCGGAGGAGGAGGCGGAGGGGAGGAGGAGGAGGAGGAGGCGGAGGAGGAGGAGGGAGCGGAGGAGGAGGAGGGGGGAGGAGGCGGAGGACTAGGCGGACGGAGGCGGCGGGAGGAGGAGGATGTTGAGGAACGGAGGAGGAGGGAGAGGAGGAGGAGGAGGAGGGGAGGAGGAGGTGAGGGAGGGGAGGGGGAGAGGAGGAGGCGGAGGAGGAGGAGGAGGAGGAGGAGAGGAGGAGGAGGAGGAGGAGGAGGAGGAGGAGGAGGAGGAGGAGGGAGGAGGAGGAGGAGGAGGAGGGAGGAGGAGGAGGAGGAGGAGGAGGAGGGTAGGGGAGGGGGAGGAGGAGGAGGAGGAGGAGGAGGAGGACGGCAGGAGGAAGGAGGAGGAGGAGAGGAGGAGGAGGAGGAGGGGAGGAGGAGGAGGAGGAGGAGGCGGAAGGAGGAGGAGGCGAGGAGGAGGAGGAGGAGGAGGAGGAGGAGGACGAGGGAGGAGGAGGAGGAGGAGGAGGAGGAGGGAGGAGCAGGAGAGGAGAGTAGGGGAGGGGGAGGGGGGGTGGGCGAGGGGGAGGGGGAGGGGGAGGGGGAGGAACAGCTGGTCCCCTCCACCTTCTCATCATCCTCCACCTTCCACATGTTACCAATGGGGTCCCCCGCTCGCTGCATGCGATGCGACAGTAGCGGTTCGCACGCTTTGGTTTTGCCTTCCCGCGCCCCCTAGAGCCGCGCACCAAAGGTCATTCTTGCCAACGTAGGCCTGTTATTGCATGTAGCCGTGCCCAGGAGCGCGCGCAGTTGCGCAAGAGGATGGAGAAGTTGCCCGAGTTCGGCATGCTTCTCCGAGCCAACGACGCCCGCCTCGAGCAGTCTAGCGGAGGCCTCGTGGCAGCATGCTGGGAGAACGTGGAGGTGATTATTTGCCGTGTGAAGATGAGTGTATTGCTCTCGCGTTCGCGTGGGTTTGTGCTCGTGTCTCCCCATATCGGCCCTGTTGCTCTCGCACCGCCGTGACATGCGCGGCGCCGAGCACGCGCTCGCCGAGGAAGACATGTTTGCTTGTGGTGTGTGCGTGCACGTGTGAGTGCGTGTGCTGCAGAGCTTTTTTGGGCTGCTCGGCACTCTATCTTCGCTGGCTTTGTGACTTCTCTCCATGCACGGTGCATGTTTTTTCCGATACGTGAGCTCGCCTGGCGCAGCCACGCCCATTGCTTCTGCACGCGATTCGCCCCGTGTAGTCCAACCTTTTGCAACCTCAGGTGGGATTTATGCTGAGCAAGCCCCGCCTTAGCTCTTGCTGCGGTGACGTCATTCGGCCGCTGGAGGAACACGTGTGTGCGTGTGTTTGTGTACGTGCGTGTGCGTGTGCCTGAGCGTGTTTGTGTGTATGTGTGTTTTTGGTTGCTTGTGTCTATGTATAGATATATGTGTGTTCGTGTGTGTGTGTGTGTGTTTGCGTGTGGGTGTTTGTGTTTGCTTGCGCGTGTGTGCGTGTGTTTATGTGCTGGCGCGTGTGTGCGGGTGTGACTCCCGCGTTTCACGCAGCCGCCAAATCTACAGGACGACCTGCCTCACAGCGACGATGAGCGGCTATCAGTTCACGATCGTGCGACACCCGCGGGGGCCCCCCCGCTAGCATCTGGTTTCTCTTCCGGTCCTCGGGCCCCTCGCGCGGATGTCGCGCCCAGCTCGCTCCACGTTTGGCGGCCGCCATACGCCCCCCCACTGCCACAGTCTGACGAGCTTGACTCGCTCGCCCCCGCCTGCTTGTCAGCGCTCCCGGGCGCGGCCCTGCAGGCGTCCATGCCCCGCTCTCTTGCCTCCCCCCAGTGCCCGTGGTCTCGTCCCCTTGCCGTGCACGGTTGGTGGAAGCCCGCGAGGCTCCCGATGGTGAGCGTTTTCGTATTCGCCGTTTCGACATTTCTCGGAAGGTAGGGGAGGGGGCGGGGTGTCAGGCTCCGGACCTCTGCTGGATGCCACTGTTTGCAGCAGTGCGTCCTCTAGGGGAGACTCCGCCTGCTCGAAACAGGCGAGGGCCTGCACCAACACTGCCAGTCCTTGACAGAGTCGTTCATATCATACAGCACGCGCTCTCCCAACAGGCGCATGTCACGCAGTATCTGCGCCGATCGGCAGAACAATGAATATGAGAACGATCACATGTTGTAGCCTTGCTGCTGCCCTGTTTGCCAGGGCGCGGCCCGTTTCGGTGACCTTGGATCGTCTTTGTGTCTAGGCCTCCTACCGAGTAGATGAGGTCGGAGGATCGCGCCACATCGGTGATGCATCGGCGATGCGGCTCGATGTGGAGCCCGATTTTCTCCACGCCAGCGTCGCTTATACATCGCCGACGTCGCCGATGCATCGCTGATGCGTCGTCGATGCATTTGCGATGCGGCGCGATCTTCCGACCCCATCAGCTTGGACTTCATTCAGGAGATCTATATTCCGGCATTTTGCCCTTGCCGCTTGCGCTCAGTGTGTGTGTGTGTGTGTGTGTGTTCGTGTGTATGTGTGTTTGTGATGCCTTTGACGGTCATTCGGAAACAGATTTGCTGTTTACTTCCAGGCAACCTTTTCAAGTCTCGGCCAGCGAGACCCGCAGCAATGTTCACCTCGTCGCTGCGCCCAATCGCTTTGTCGGAGTGTGTGTGTGTGTGTGTGTGTGTGCGTGTGTATGTGTGTGTGTGTGCGTGTGTGTGTGCGTGTGTGTGTGTATGTGTGCGTGTGTGTGCGTGCGTGTGTGCGTGTGCGTGTGAGTGTGTGTGTGTGTGTGCATGCGTGCGTGCGTGCGTGCGTGTGTGCATGTGCGTGTGTGTGTACCTTCGTGTGTGTGTGCGTGTGTTTGTGTGTGTGCGGTTGTGTGCGCGTGTGTGAATGTGTGTGTGTGTGCGCGTGTGTGTGTGTGTTTTTCGGCGTGCGTGCGTGTGCGTGTGTGCGTGTGTGCGTCCGCGTACGTGTGTGTGTGTGTGTGCGTATGTGTGTATGTGTGTGTGCGCGCGTGTGTGTGTGTGTGTGCGCGTGTGTGTGTGTGTGTGTGCGTGTGCGTGTGAGTATGCGTGCGTGTGCGTCCGTGCGTGCGTGCGTGTGTGTGCGTGTGTGTGCGTGTGTGTGTGTTTGTGCGTGTGTGCGAGTGGTTGTGTGTGTGACGCCCTCGGACGCCCATTCGGAAACAGATTTGTTGTTTATTTCCAGACAACGTGTTCAGTCTCGTCCAGCGAGGCCCGCAGCAGTGCTCACCTCGTCGTTGCGCCCCATCGCCTCGTCGGTGTGTATGTATGTGTGCAGCGCAGCCCCCTTCCTTGCGTCTAGCACTCTCACCGCCTTTCCCTCTACGCCCTCCCCCCCCTGCCTGTCGATGTCCTTCGGCAGCGTGGGGTCTGCGTCAAGATCGGCGGGGGACAGTTGGCGTCGCCCTTTGCCGCGTGGTTTTTCGCAGTGCTACCGCCGAGGCCTCGGGGCATGCCCCGCCGAGGCCGTCTCACGGATCGTGTGCTGTCGTCACATATCACATTTGTTCAGCAGGGTTGGGGCCACAGAGGGTTGCGTTGGACGCACAACTCTTCCCTCGGGTACACCGCGTGCCGCCGCAGTGCAAAGACGTTGTCGCCCGACGTTTGCACGCGTGCTGCCTAAATACCGCACGGGAGTTGCTGTAAAGTGTTGAGCGCAGTACCAGAAACCAACACGAACATCCATGCGGACCCAATCGGCCACCACACACAGGTCTACTGGAGAACATGGGAGTCCATGGTCATTCACGTCGCCACAAGCACGAGCGCGGTCCACGTACCTTCAGGTGGAAGATCACGGGAATACATAGGAATGCGAGCCCACCGAAAAACTTGAGGCTCCCATGTCCAGCTTGTAGAGGCCAAGTTAGAGCCCTTCGGTGCACGCGCTGTGCTGGGGACAGAAATTTAATAGGACTGAGAACGCACTGTGGCCAGCGAATCCGTGTCCGCACGTAGGAACCTCACAGCAGTCCAAGCGACCACCAGAAAACATGCTCCACCCAGGTCCAACGAAGCCGAACCGATAGGAGCCGAATTGGAGTCCAAGCAGCTACTTGCAAAAGGTGCGTCGCTCTAGTACACACGTGCGTGTGCACATTCGTGAGCTTTCGATCTTCAAGCCTTCCAGAGGGTGCATGTCGAACCGTAGCTGCGGCAGGATGGCGCCGTGCCGACGCATTGGCGACCCAAACGCGGATGTTGAAGGGAAAATGTCTCCAATGGTCCAAATTTGGCCGGCATCGAACAGTCTGCAGTATTTGACAGCCGCGATCGTTCAAAGTGGACAGATCCTGGCGGTGTGAATGGTCAACGCCGATTGCGTTACAACACCAGCCTACCATATTCCGATGATTCTCTCTCAGCCATAAGGGGGGAGCCTGCATTCAACGCGCAGCGCAATTCTGGAGGTCACGAAGACCGCCTCTCGTGGGCCATGCACGAGCAGGCCACGCCGGGAGGGGAATACCGGGGACGGCGAGGTGGGGCATCGGGACGATCGGAACGGGTATTGAAATCATGGGTACGATGTCTTACAGCAGCTCTTGCGCATTTTGAACTGGACTCGCTGTCCGCGCCACCTGCATCACGAGGCTACGTCGGACCTTCTTTGAACACTCGTGCGGCCGTCATCGGCGTTCTCTGATCATTGAGGCAATCGTGGACTTCCTCGGTTGCAAGACAGCGCCATCCTGGACATTGTGGAAGTGACTTGGCTGTCTCTTGGAAGCAACTTTGGCCGTCTCGCATTGTATCCTGGGCAAGGTTAGCCGTTGTGGAGGCCACTCAGAATCGTCTGGGGGCTGTATGGGGACACACTCGTCTTCTTGGGTGGACTGGGCGTTTGGGAGCCCTTCGGGCCTTTCGGGAGCTCTTGGAGAGCGTCTTGGGGCTTCTGAGGGCTGTTGGGCGGCCTTGTGAGTCTTTGTTGGGAGCCTCTCGGAAGTTTCTTGTGGAGGGGGGGAATGCGGGGTTTTAGGGCGGGGAAGAGAGGGCCTCCTGGGAGCGTCTTGGGGCGGTAAGGTAGAACGTTCGCTTCGTGCTCGCGCTCGGAGCTTCTCGGGGGCGTTTTAGGGGGCCCTCTCGGGCCCTCTTGGACGCCGCTTGGGCCATGTTGGGTTTCTAGGCTCGGCGCCCTCCGGAGGCCTCGTATGCAGTCATGGGGCAATCATTGGGGCCTCGTGGGCCGTATTGGAGCGATCACACCGACCGAAACGCAAACGCCACCACGCCACCTGCGGCCTTCTTCCATGTTGCGCTGCGGCCCATCGGGGGCCGCAGCGTGTACCACGCAGAAGCCCACGCCGGGTCTCCTGGCATACGCGAAGCCCCGTGCAGCCGCAGGTGGGGTGGCGTCGTTCGTTTTCCTGTCCACCGCGCGGTGCCACAGTCCACCGCGCAGGTGGTGCGTTCCTCGCGCGCGCGCGCGTTGTGCATCGGCCCCGCTCCGCGAGCCCGCCCTCTGCCATGCCAGCCGCACTGCTGTGCCCCAGCGCCGCGCGCCCCGCCAGGCGCCGCAAACGCGCCTGCGTCCGCCGGCGCTGCAGGTAAGCATACAGTCTGGCTGCTGAAATAAGGAACGCTAAAGATGGAACGAAGCCCCTCTCTGGCTTCAAAAAAACCTGGGTGCACGAGAAGGGCTAGAGGAACAACCACGGAAGGACGTAAGGAACATCGAGCCCCTTCCGAATCCAAACTGTTCCTTCTCCCAGCGTCTTGGCGCGTAAGGCGCACCTGAGGGGAAGCCCGAAGCGCCCTGAACCCAGCAGCTTCTTTCACTGCCGCGAGAGGTCACCGCGCAGCGCAGCGCGCGGAGCGAAGAAACCCAGGGTACCCTGACGAAAAGCATAGGAACGACGCAAAAATCGGGGTCGTCTTCGCCAGCATTCGAGCGTAAGCTGCCCGCGTAAGGTCGCGCATAAGCGCCTGCGTCTCCAGTGCAGCGTGCCGCGCTGGCGGCCCGCGAAAGCCGTCGCGCAAGGTCGCCGTGCCATCTCGCGCAAGACCCGACTTTCATCGCCACTCATTGGGCGCTTGCGACGCCAGGGGTCGCGATTGCCCTTGGCGATGGTTTCTCACTCCTAGCATCGCTCGGACGTGTGCCATTTTTCTCGGTCAGGATCATCGAGGAGGATCTTGGATCTTCTTCCGGAAACGTACACGCACGAAATCGAAAGATGCACGCGGAATGCTCGAACAACGTTTCATTTTGGAGGCAACGCCTTCCGGAACCATTTGGGCTCAAGTTTCATTTTCTCGCCTTTTTTCTCCTCCATGGCGCGCGCGCGTTCTATTGTTGCCGAGAGCCCGTCTCTTATTGCTTGGGGCATGACGGGCGTCATGGCCCCCGCTCGCCCCCCCCCCCCTATGACGTAACGCTCCCCCACAGTGCGCTCCGGGCACTGCCGCCGGGCGCATTGGGATCCGCGTAGGTGTCCGCGTAGGAATCCGGATAGGTATCCGGTCCGCAGGCGTCGTCGTCGTCGTCGTCGTCGTCCGTCGTCGTCGCTCATGGTTCGTCGCTCGTCGCTCATCGTCGTCGTGCGCGCGGACGCGGCTGGAGCCTGTTTTTAAGTCCGGGCCGATGGCGGCAATCATCTGGGGGGGAGGGGGTCGATGACATCACGTTTCGCGCTGGCGGCGTCTGGGAATGCTTAGGAATGACGGAGGACGGGTAGCACGAACATGTAGGTGGCGATATGCACCACAACGTTTGTGTACATCACAGTGCCCGCGTGCACCACAGCGCCTGTGTACACCACGCCGCCGATGTACACCACAGCCGCCGCGTGCAACACAGCGTCATGTTGTGCCACCGTGCCTGCGGGCACAACAGCTCTTGTGTACACCAGAGCGCTTCCGTACACCACATCAGCCGTGCGCAACACAGCATCAGTGTACACCACAATGCCTGCGTGCATTGCAGCGCTTGTGTACGCCACGGCGCCTGTGTGCACCACATCACCCGTGTGCAACACAGCACCATTGTTGTGTATAGAATTTCAGAAGGAGTCCATGTGACAAACTGGAGCGCGTGTGGGCTCCAGAGGAAACAATGGAAAACACATCGTCGTGGACATAGGAACGCCGCTGGAATGTACGAGTCCACCCGAGTCCGTCCGCTTCACCCAAACTCCCTTTTGCGTCTAGGAGGTTCCAGCTAAATTGGCCGTCCGAGAACCAAGTGGTCCGATTCAATCGACCATTCTGCGGTGCACGCTGAGATGCGCACGTGCGTTGTAACGCCAAGCCGCGCGACAGGGGGTAAGAAGGAGGAAGAGGAGGAGGAGGAGGAGGAGGAGGAGGAGGAGGAGGAGGAGGAGGAGGAGGAGGAGGAGGAGGAGGAGGAGCAAGAGGAGCAAGAGGAGGCGTCGTAACCATTTTGGCTCAAGACGGGAGCTTACCTCCCCGTCCCGACTCCAGAGGCTCGAGGCCGAGGTGGAAGGGCAGCCCCTTCCCAGGCCTGGTTGCCTCGGCCAGTTTTTGCTGAGTGAGCTCCTGCTGATGAATTTGTACCGATTTCGGTACAAGTGTGCCACCGACACCAGCACCGCCGCCAGCCATGGGCTCCAAGGGCGGCAAGGGCAAGTCTGGCTGGGTTTATCGGCTTGGCAGTGTGTTTGTCAAATGTACGTCTTGCGGGTGCGCCAAGAACCCAAGTCACTACAAGTGGTGCCACCATTGCCATGAATGGCTGCCAAAAGTTCCGCCCGTGGACATTGACTGACCCTCTGGCCTCCAAGGACTGATGAGGCAAGCGAAGTGACCGCGACCCCAAGGGCAAAGGAAAAGGTAAAGGAGGAGGAGGCCTACAACTACTCAGTGAACTTGTACAAGGTGCTGATAGAAAATACCGAGATGTACTACCGCCCAAGTCAAAACATGTCTTGGGAGGTCTCCTCGATGAATCCCGTAACATCCGAGACAGCAGGCAGGCGCCGTCCACCCTCACGCAGAAGGCTGAAGGAGAGATCAAGCGCCTTGGACAACGTATTCTTCAACTGGAGCAGCGCCAAGATACCATCGTCGTGGAGCTGGAAGCGCTGGAGAAAGAGGGCGCGGACATACAGCAGAAGGTCGACGAATATATTGAATCCACCAGGCGCATTCGTGAAGAAGCGCAAGCAAACGTTCTAGTTTCTCAAGGCGCCTTTTCGCCGCCGTCGCCCGACCAGTTGGGGATCAACCTCGCGGCGTGGGCCGAGGTCCCGGGGGGGGGGGGGGCATGGGCGAGAATGCGCGGGCCGAGCTGGCCGCCAAGTACCATGAGGCCGCGCAGAGCCTTGAGGGCACAACGGCGGACATCTTCGTGGCCGCCACCGAGATGGCTTCAGCGCTACTCCCACCCCCGCAGGCTGGGGCTTGCCGCATCCCAGGAGCAGAGGGAGGAGGAGGACATCATGGAGGAGATTTTGGCGGAGGAGCTTGGCCTGATCCCGATGGGTTTTTATGGGTGAAGACCTCGATTTGGAAGAGGAGCTGGGGCAAACCCTGGAAGGCAAAGGGGTTCAGCGTTCGGGCATCGCTGATATTTGCGAGGCTTTCAAAGATAAGATGGCCTCCCGTATGACTCGCCGGTCGTCGCGTTCACCCCGCAGGTCTGACCAAGCAGCGAGGTCGTCAGCAGCCGCCAGCGCAGCAGCTGAGGCCGCTGGCGGGCGCCCGAGGGGGGAAAAGGATCCACGCCCAGGGGCTCGCCTGCAACCTCCCCAGCCAGTTCGGGGCCCCGGCCCCCGAGAGGTCGGGCCCAACTCCAGAAACCTGGTAATTCAGACTTTCAATGGGTCCTGCTGGGCCACGCGTAAAGAAGCTCTTCAGGAAACCAAAGCAGATGTCATCTTCCCCCAGGAGACCAAGCTCACTGGGGCCCCGCTTGCATCTGCGAAAGCTTCCAACCTCGAGAAAGTTTGGGGAATCTACTCATCATCTGCGGTGAGTAACGACAATGGGAATTGGACAGGGGGAGTTATGGTTCTTGTCAAAGAGCATTTGGATTCCTGAGCCAATCGTGAAGATTTTTACCCAGGTCGTCTTGCAGGCTGTTTCTTGAGGACGGCGCATTTGGGGCCATCCAGTTGTTCCCGGTTTACCTCCGGGACACTATGGGGATGAATAAGCTGAACACAAGTATTTTGAATGGGATCTGGGACCAACCATCCAGGATCGGGGTCCCCTACATCGTGGGCGGTGGCTTCAACATGCCAGGCGATGCGATTGACAAGTGTTCCCTGATCCACAAGTTCTCAGGTGTTCTCAGGATCCCAGAAGTACCAACTCTCATCAGTGGTGACAAGAAGAGCACCATTGACTATTTCATCTGCAGCAGGTCTCTTCATGCAGTTTCGCCGCAGCTATTTGCCAACGAGGATTGGCACAAGCGGCCGCATTTGCCTGTATCTCTTAAGTTCAATAGGGCTGTAGCTGAGATTAGGGTCAACGTAATGAAGCCATATCAACATATACCAGTACATTTACCTATTCCCCCCCCCTCTCCTCCACCGCCAGACTATCAGGTCCTTATAGATGGCCGACAGCGCATCATAGAAAAGGAGAAGTGGGCACACCAGTGCAACGTATATGGCTGGTGAGCATGAACAGCAACATCTCCAAGGTATCCTAGATATATCATTTGGGCAATGGGTCCATATAGCTTGGGGAGAGCTACTAGGTGCTACTCATCTCCAGCCCAAAGGTAGACCAGGTGGACAGCCCCCTGAATGTGAAGAAGTTCCCTCACGTGTACTGCTGGCCACGAAATCGCACCGATGTGTTTCTTTTTTTCCCAGGGAGGGCCTTGTTATGGATCGACAACAGGGTCGCCGAACTACATGCTATCCTGGGGGGGGGGGGGGGGGGGCGACCTGGGATCATACCGGGCCAAACTTTCCATCCAGTTCTTGGGCTTGCCGGGGGAGGGGGGGCCCTTTCAGGGTGCATTGGAAATATGGAAGTGCTGTCTGACATAATTTCTTAGCGAGCTTGGCAGCTGCTACACTTGTGGCGGCCCCTGGACACACACGAGTGCAAGTGCTGGAGCAAGCACTTCCCTTTCTCTCAGAGCGCGAACGCCTTGGCCAGCTCCAAGACAGACGCCATCAGCGTCGCCAGCGGCAGGACTGGTGCGAGGAGGCAGGGGGAGAACATGCAAAGCAAGCTTTTTCGTGCTTGAGAGGTTCTGACTACAGGCAGGAGGACATTGTGAAAAGAGGATATGTTTTTTTTCCAGCGCTATACCCGAGCGCATGCGCCAGCAAGAGGAGGAGTGGAAGGCGGCTGAGGCCGCCCAGGAGTCTCGAGCGCCACCGCTATCCAGAGCAGGTTATGCCCCTCTGGGGGCCCCTCCCCCACTTGATCCAGATGCCATCCAGGAAATTCCCAAGCGGTTTAACAACCAGACGTGTGCGCCGGACGGTCTACACCCGAAGCAGTTCTCGCTTGTCTGTCATGATGCTCATCTTGTTTTGTCCATGCTGTTCCATATCATGAACATCTTGGGATCTGCCCCTGGCCAGGGTCACCGCGTTACGATGTTGCTCCTTCAGAAACCTTCCTCGGGCCGCCGCCCGCTAGGTCACGACACTGCAACGCCAAGATAGCACGCCAAGTTTCACAGACAGCCATGCCGAGCTTGGGGGCGAGTTCGTGGCATGGGCCCGCAGTTCTCGATGGCGCAAGGACGTGGTCCGCAAGACATAGTCTGGCGGAATGCAGTCCGTGCAGAACGGTGTTCAGGTGAAGATATTCACTACTTATGTGTACTATGGGAGCTAGTACAGTTCTATGACATAATATTACACAATAAGATGATTGGCATGGCCTCCGTTACGGGCTTCCCATTATATGTCATCTTCTACACATTGAATACATACATATGGCCTCGTACTTTATACATGGATGGTGCCTACGGGCCCACTCTTAACCCATACCGTGGGGTGATTGCTGGATCCACAATTGCTACATATGAGGTCAAGAGCTACCTTATGCTTACCATAACATCTTGGAAGCTAGAACCCGAGAGCTCAGGAGTAGGTCCACACATCGACGACTTACAGCTGCACACCTGGCCGGAGGCCAATGACTTGTGCATCGGCACCATGAAGATGCTGACCGTTTCCTTGTCGGCGGTGCTCCAGACTTACTTAGGATGTCCGTTCTCGGCTAAGGAGATGACTGTAACCTGTAACCGGCAGCAACATTAAGTTCACTCAGGAAGCTCAACTAGCCCTTGGAAATTTGGCAGGGACCCCTGAAGATGCCCATCCTAATCTTGGGATTGACAACGTTGCTGGGCAACCTCTCCCGAAAGTTCGTCGTCTGAGCAAGCGAGCTGCCAGATGGGAGAAATTTGAAGCTAGAGCTGACAGATTGCGCAGATTTACAGCAACGGGGAGACTTAAACCACGTCTTTTTAAAGCAGCTGTACAGTCTGTAATATCATCCAGATTCAGGGCCTCTCACCATCAGAGATCCAGACCCTGCGGAAACAAGCTGCCAGTTGCATGGGAGTCAAGCAGTCTGGGGGCCCCCCCTGGAGCTGTCCTGGGCACTCGTGTCGGGGCCAAGAGGGCCGCTTGTTTCTGGCAGCAGGTGCGATGGAAAGATATGCCATGGAGTGGTGGAGAGCCACGCAGCCACGTCTGGCTGGCATTGCTCATTCAGATATAATACCTTAAGCACCTTGTCCCAAGCTTTTCGGTCTGCACGTGAGTGGATACTCACAACAAGTGGCAAGACCTGGCAAGAGAGGGCTCGACGCCCTGCTTCAGATGCGCTTCTCTGGCTTGAAGTGGCAGACTGGACAGCGGATGAACCTGCTGTTTGGTGCACCTGTGCAGGTAGAAAGATTGTGCTAACGGAAGTACCACCTGCAGCCATTAGAAAATGTTTTGTCCAAGGTTTAACTCAGCAGAAGTTTAAATCGATGTTTGTCAAAAAGCTTCGAGATTTTGATCATCCCCTCGGGCTGGCGATCAAGGCTTCGGGGCATTGGATCGAAGCAGCGAGGAACACATGTTTAAGTAAAGAGATCCATGCGGAGCACAGGCACCTCTTTAAGCATGTGCTTTCTGATAGCGTGCCAACTGCTGCGAATCTGGCAAGGTGGGGATAGCAAGTCCCCACTGCTTGCCTCACATGTGGGGCCCTTGACACAATGCTTCACAGGATATGGCAATGCCCATTCGGAGCCTGTAAAAGAAATGAAGTCTTCTGCCCAGAACTGCTGGATGAAGAAAGAGCAGCAGGTCCGACAAACCCGTTGTTTGCTCGTCTGTTCCAGCCCAAACCAGAGCTGCCCGGGGTTGCCCCCGACCGGGGCCCTAGTTTTGTCGGGGCCGACGGTCTACCATCCGACCCGTTCAGGTTTTAGGCTGGTGCTAGGATTTATACTGATGGGAGCTGCGCAGACCCAGCGGACCCTTTCTTGGCCAGGGCAGGACTAGCCGCAGTTCAGGTAAATGAAGATGGCCACCTTGCGCAGGCCATCTACTCTCCCCTCCCTGCTGAGTTCCCCCAGTCCTCCGCAGATGCCGAACGCGCAGCAGTCGCCCTGGCCATCCTGAGGTCTGAGGCTCCAGAGACAGCCCAGATCGTGAGTGATTGCAGTGCCCTAGGGGCCATGCAAACGTGGCTTTTGGCGCCATGCCACCAATGCGCTGCGCGATAATGAGTGGCCCACTCTTATTACAGCCAAAGCTCATCGCAAGGGGAGCGAGGCAACTGATGAGCAATACTTGACCCACATACGCGGGAACAAGCCTGCCGACCATTTCGCTGCCCTGGGAGCCCGCGTCCACGGATTTTCCCAGGAGCACTTATCTGACAGAGGTTATCAGGAATATAAGCACCTGGTCTTAGGTGCCTGCGACATTCTTAAGGAGCGCCCCCCCCCCCCCACCCCCCCCCCCCCACACACACGCACACACACGCACACGCACGCGCACACACTCACACACACACACACACACACACACACACACACACACACACACACACACACACACACACACACACACACACACACACACACACACACACACACACACACACACACACACACACACACACACACACACACACACACACACACACACACACACACACACACACACACACACACCACGCGCACACGCGCACGCCCCGCCACCACCACCACCACCACTTGGACGTTCGCGGCCCCCTTGCCCGACCTCCGCGTCAAAAGAAAGCGAAAGAGGCTGGCCCGAAGCGCTCTCCAGTTTGGGACGGCACCCAATACAGGTGTGCCAATTGCCTCCGTGTCTGCTCTGATAAGAGCACGTTTCCGCGCGCCGCGTTGCCCCGACCCTCGCCCGTCTTCTCAGGGAAGGAGATGGGCCATGGCACTCCATGCATGTTGCGCGAATCGAGTCCTCAGGATTACCTGTTGTGTACTGTGTGCTGTGCGGGAAGTTCTCCTCTCAGAAGGCCCTGCCCCTGTTTGCGCTTTGTGCAAGGCCAAAGAAAAGCAGTGAAAGGCCCAAGCTTTTGAGAGGTATAATCCCAGGCGCAACCCTGAAGCTGGGCCCCTCTTTCCCCCTTGCCCCTTTTGTCTCCTCTCTCCCTCCTTCTCCCCCTCCCGCAGGGTCCAAGACTTCAGGTGAAAGGGTGCGGGCCTGAACCTCGGTTTCGAGTTCTACGTGTTGAACCTCAGGTGCATTATGTTCAACCCGTTCAGGCCCGCGCCCTTCCCCTTTTTCTGTCTTTTGTTATTTCTTCCAGATCGCATGATCTTAATGTGCAAGGATTCGGCGCATGCGGATCATCCCCATGTCTTTGATGTCTTTGATGATGATGAGGAGGAGGAGGAAGAAGAGGGGGGGGAGGTGGAGGTGGGGGAGGAGGGGGGAGGGAAAAACGTCGCGTTCGATTATCAGAATTTTCCTGGCGTGGCGTCTAGTTGTCCGCAGCAGAACCTGACGTACATGCTCCTTTTACCTGTCCTATGCACGCAGGCACTGTGGTGTACACCAGCGCTGCGTTGCACGCGGATGCTGCGGTGTAGACAGGCGCTGTGGCGTGCGCCGGCGCTGCGGTGCACGCAAGCACGGTGGTGTACACAGGCGTTGTTTTGCACAAGGCTGCTGCGGTGTATGTACACCCGCGCTGTAGTGCTCCCTAGTATTGTGGTATACGCGGGCGGTGCGCTGCACGCGGATGTTGCGGTGTACGCAGGCGCTGTGGTGCACGCGCGCGGTGCGGTGCACGCGAGCGTTGTGGTGCACACAGACGCAATGGGCAGATCGCCACTTACATGCTGCTCGCGTCGTCGTCGTCGTCGTCGCTCGTCGCTCGTCGCGTCGTGCGCGCGGGCGCGGCTGCGGTGCCGGAGCCACGCGGCGGGGGGGGGGCGTCACGTCATACCCCCCCGCCCCCCTCCCCCCCCCATGACGCCCGTCATCGCCGAACATAAAGAAACGCGTTCCTATTGTGCAGGCCTGACGGCTGGTGCCGCCAACCCTGAAAGACATCGACGACGACCAGGAGTGGAGGGAGGAGGAGGAGGAAGAGGAGGCGGAGATAAGAGGGAGGAGGAGGAGGAGGAGGAGGAGGAGGAGGAGGAGGAGGACGAGGAGGAGGAGGAGGAGGACGAGGAGGAAGAGGAGGAGGAAAACGGCTCCCCCTCTGGGCCCCCCCCGCCCCCGGGAAGGAGGACCTTCGGAGGACCGGCGTGGGAGAAGGAAGGGGAGGGGGAGGAGGACCCCCAAGGACGGATGCGTATCTGACTCCCCACCCCCCCGTGGGACGCCTCCCCACCTGGGGAGGAGGACCCGGGAGGATCGGCGCGCCGGTAAAGGACCTGCGTGGGAGAGGAGGACCCCCCGAGGCGATGTGAATCTGACCCCCCCGGGACCGCCCCCCCGCCGGGGAAGGGACAAAAGGAAGGGGCTTCCCTTCGACGTAATGAGCACGATGGACTTCCCTCAAGCTGCGAACCCATTCCCCGGAAGTTGAAAGGTGCTCTCTCCCCCCCCCCCCCGACGGGAGAGGAGGATGGGGAGGAGGGGGCGAAAGAAGCCTCCCCGTCGACGGGACCAGACAGACACCCCACACACGCCGACAGGGTCAGCGGATTTTGTTTGATTCACGTTGTCTCTGGGTACTGAGCACGTACCACAAGCAAATAGCATCAGGGGTAGCTGCATGAAGGTTTGTCCGCCACGCGAAACGAAATGAAACTGAATGCTCGAATATTCCCCCCCGCCCCCCACCTCAGATTGGTCACGGCTTGGTGTTCCCGGTGCCGTTCGGCGGTGCAGAGTTAGGTCGATCGCCCATTCCTCTCGAGCGGATCTTTGCTCCTTGCCGCCATCAGAACTTTGGTGGGGTCTAGGCCAATTAGATGGGGTCGGAATAGATAGGGTCGGAGGATCGCGCCGCATCGCCGATGCATCGACGATGCGATTCGATGCGCAGCCGATTTGCTTCACGTCGGCGTCGCCGATGCATCGCAGACGTCGACGTTGCATCGCCGAGGCATCGCCGATGTATCGGCGATGCGGCGTGAGCCCCTGGCCCGACTCTGCTCGGAACCCATATTGGAATCCTCCATGGGGCAGGGGGGGGGAGCGCACGCGAAAACCAACCCAAAATGATGGGCAGCATTTGGTCGGTGTAGGGCGAAGGCCCCAGAGGGCCGAGATGTCCTCAGCGCCTCCTGCCGCGTGTTCTGTTTTCACGACGCGAAGATGTCGGGCCCTGCGGCAGGCACTGCTGGATGCCATGGAGGACGGGAGCATCTTCCTGGCGAACAACAGGTTCAATCCCGTCGAGGAGATCCCCAACGTTCAGTCGGGCGTGTCCTACTACAGGAGGAATATTCAAACATCGTTTTAAAAATAGTATGGGGGCTATTGTTCGACAGTGCTTGGCTGTTGTGGAGTTTTTTTGTTTAAAACTGTTTTATTTCATTTTATTGCGGTAAAACTTGAAAAATCATCAGACATCCGCCTGTAGGGGTCATGCCCGAACCATCCCCAGCGCGCAGGGGGAGGGCAGCAGAGAGCGGGGCCAGCTGGGACTCGGATATCGGTCGGTCCTCCACACCTGAAGCTAGTGGTAGTCAATGTTGGCACCCCAACCGTCCCACAACAGTCACTTCTCCTCCCTCTTCCCTGCCTCCCTCTCGTCTCCATCCCTCCCTCCCGCCCTCCGTCCCTCCCCCCGCCCCCATCTAGGGGAACAAACAATCACATAAACATAAAATCTCGGAGGTCCGCGCGGACCTCCGAGTTTATATGTTCATGCCATGTGTCACTGTGGCGACCTCCTTGGCCGCCGCTCCCCTTGACGCCGACCTCCTTAGCCAAAGGGTTACATCCGGCATGCCATTGCACAGGAGGAGTATTCAAAAGTACTAGTTGAACATTTTTGGGCTGTTTTTAAAGGATCTTCCGCAATCCGCCTGCAATAAAACATGCCCGACCTAACCCTGGGGTCGGCCCGGCCAGTATCGGTGAGGTGGTGACTTGTCGAGGAAGGCAAACATGGATTGAAAGGCGCGTGGAACAGCACTGGGCCTCGCCTCCATGCAACAGCGGCGCGCTCCGTCGCAAGATCGGGCGGCACTGGCTTCTCGTTTCGGGGATGACTTTCCTCGATCCGTGGATCTGGCGCCCGCGCGCCGGATCCGCGGATCCTTAGAATCTCCGGCAGCGTGTGCCCGAGATCTTACGGACGGACGCGCACTCTTAGGAGTCAGGGCCTCCTGCGTGAAGGATGCGTCCCCCGCTCTCCACACGTGGAAGTTGGAGAGCGCCAGGCATGGCAGGCGAGATTCTCAGACATGCCTTCCCTTCTGGAGCGTGCTGCTCCACCAACCCGAGGAGGGGGCGAGCTTGGCGCCCCCCGAGAGAGGAGCTCCAGACTGCTGCCCCCCGCCCGTGTGCCCGCCGCGGGCCCGCAGGGCTGCCCCGCCGTGGCCTCGTGGCCCTCCGGCGCCGTGTCCCCCCGTGGCGCGTCGCGGGCGCGCGCCCGAGCTTCCCCGCCGCTGGTCCGCCGCTGTCCAGCGGTGGCCTTCTCGGTCGGCCCTTTCGCTCGGCTTCGTTCGTGCTGGGGATCCGGGGTCTCCGTCCCCCGTCTCAGGTCGGGCATGTCCTCTCACAAGCGGGTTTGAGATTAGAGATTGCACAAAGCGAAACAGATCCAAAAAGAGTCAAACATGGTAACAAAAAGTCGTCCCCAGATATGGTTTGACTATTTTTGAACATTGCTCCTGCAAGGGCCTTGCCCGACTTAACCCTCGTCCCGTGTGTCTGTCCCTGGCGGGCCCTGCAGGCATTCGTTCGGCGTTCTTTCAATGGAGTTGAGGCTGGACGCCGGCCCAAGTCCGAGTAAAAGAGCCCGTGGTGGCCCCCGTGGCTGCCCTCGTGGCTGGGGAAACCAACAGGTGCCGATATCTCCGAGGCTGGGATTTATCCACATCCACAGCCTGGGGGATCGATCCTATCGGACCTCCACAGGCGGTGGATATGGATATATTCGGGCCCTCGGGGGTCAAAATATCTCCACATCCACCGCCCGCTGGGGCACCAGGACGTCGGTTCCCAGGCGATGGATATGGATAAATCCCTGTCTCGCAATATCGCTGCTCCCTTGAGTGGGTGGGCTGGCCTGAGATCGATGTCCACTGCACAACGCCAACATGGGGGTCCGTAGACGTTTTGTTGGACGGGTTCGCCGACGCAGAGGTGTTTGCGGAGCGTTTTGCTGTCTGTTTGCAGGACCGTCTTGGATGGAATATTCCCTCGTCGACTCCAAACTTTTGCGCTCTATCGAAGCGAGTTCTCGGTGTCGTCTCTCGCAGTCGCGCTATGAATGATACATCTCCGCGACGCACAACTAACGCCTCTCTCCTTCCTCTTCTCCTCCCTCGTCCCTCTTCCGCTTCCCGTTTCCTCTATAACCTCCTCCTCTCCTCCCTCATGTTCTTTTTCCTCCTCCATCTTCTCCACCTGGCCCCCCCTCATCATTCGCCCTCCTCTTCCGTCTTCGTCAAGTCCATCCTGCCCCCACATCCCTTTTGCCCTTATCCCCTCCTCGTTCACCTTCGAGCGTGCACGTTATCTTCCTGGGGGCGGGGTCATAATTCATGAGATGGGTATTGTGACTGTGCCACGTGCGTCTCGCAGGGGGGGAGGATGGGCGGGGTCCGGTGGACAATGATGCGTTTGGGGTCGGGGACCATCGTGCGGGCAGCCGGCTTGGGCCTCGCGAGCCCGACGAACGGCCCTGGCGCGTTGGGGGCGCCACGGCGTCGGACGCGGACGGGGGTGCCAGCGCCGATGCGTGATCCCTCAACGAGTGGAGCGCGGGGGCCCGCTTGGAGAGGGGCTGCACCCCCCCGACGATGAAAACCATGATCGCCCGATTCGCAAGGGGTTGGGAGGGTGGGGGCTGGAGATAGAGGGAGAGGATGAACCAGTTGGCCGCAATATAGCGAGCATTGCAATGTATTTGGGCACTGCAATTCAGGTCCGCCCCCATCGATTCCCCGACAGCCGTCGGTGATCGACCCGTGCTGGCCCCTCACGCCCCTGCTCATCAGTTTGCTCACCCTTGTTCATCGCTGCCGTTTTTGCCCAGAAAGCTATCTTTCAGTTGGCTTGCAGCTTTCAGCGGTTTCGATCCTTATGCTCATTCTGGGCCTGTGTGCTTGCAGCCTTCCATATTACAGCTGGCGGCTTGGCCCCAGCATTCCATATCACAGCTGGCGGTTCGGCGGCCCCAGCATTCCGTATCGCAGCTGGCTTTTCTCCGGCCCCAGCGTTCAATATCACAGTTGGCATTTCGGCCCCAGCATCCGTGGCAGCAGTGGGTTTGGCACGAGCGTCCGATATCGCGGCAGTGAGTTCGGCACCGGCGCCCAATATAGCAGTGGTGGCTTCGGCACCATCATTCGATATCGTGACTGTGGCTTCGGCCCAAGCATTCAATATTGTGGCAGTGGTTTCGGCTCCAGCTTTCAGTGTCGCAGCAGAGGGCTCTGCACCAGCTTTCAATATCGCAGCAGCAGTGGGCTCACCAGCGTTCAGTATCACAGCAGTAGTGGGCAATGTCAGCACCATGGGCGGCACCAGCTTCGATGATTGCCTCGCCAACCACGGCCCCGAGGATCAGCATCGCGACGAGCGGGGTGTCACGATGGACGTCCTCGCATTCGGCGGCGGCGCGTCGCAGTTCGATTGGCTTGATCAGTTCTTGAAGTTCGACGCGGTGCTGCCGAAGGCGAAGCTGACGCAGCGCTCGGCGCAGCACACTGGCAACGCGAGGGAGGCCATGCTGAAGCAGCACGGGGCCAAGCTCAAGGCGGAGCTCGATGTTGGGCGGCGGGTCTCGCGGGCCCGCGGTTTCGGACCCCTCGCCCGTTCGCTCGCCCGCCCAACCTCGCGCGAGGGACTGCAGCGGACGGGCGAACGTATAGGCGAGGAGGGCGACCGCGGGCGCGCGCGACCGCCGCTCTGCGAAGACAGGGAAGCAGGCGCACGAGTCGGTGGTCAGGAACGTTCAGTCGTTGGTTCCAGCAACTCAACTTATCCCATCGGCTTCGTGTCCATCTACTCAAAGAGAAAGCTCAAGGCTGCTCGACGAACCTCAAACGCACCCGCGCGCCCGCCCCCCCCCCCTTTGAGAAAAAAATGTTCATCGGGTCCTGGCTTCTGAGCTTGAGAGTTCATGGTCCACGGATGCTCCCTTGGCGGTTCCTGGCGCTCTGGCCTTTTGTTGAAGGGGGGGAGCTGGGCGCGCTCGGGCTTCGACAGGCGGCTGGTTTCGAGCTGGCCGCGGGGCGGCGTTCATGAGGGGCTGCGAGTAGACCCGCATGGGCGCGGACCGTCGGCGGCCCGAGGCAGCAGCAGTGCAGCGTTTGAAGCGGCGGCATGGCCGCGCCGTGGCGGCGCGCATGAGGGGCGGGGTTGGGTGGGCGGGTGTGCGTGTGTGCGTGTGTGTGTGCGTGTGTGCGTGTGTGTGTGTGTGTGTTTGTGTGTGTGTGTGGGGGGGGCCTCTGCCGCACTGGCCGGCAGCGGCAGCCAGCGTTGGGGAATTCACGTCGCGGTGGGCTACGTGAGGGGCGAGGTTGAGGCGGCGCAAGCGTGGGGGCCTCCGCCGCGATGACGGACTCTTCGCAAGACTATACCAATTCCGACGTTGATGCGGCGGGGGGCGATGGGCGTGGCGCTCGCAGACCTACGGCAGAAGCAGTGGCAGCAGTTTCGGGGGCATTACTTGCCCGCGCTTCTGGAGGTTACGTAAGGGCGCCAGGGAGGAGGGGGCTGCTTCCTGGCGCCCGGCGCGGCATCCCAGGGGCCGCCGACATCATGGATCGGACGTCCGCGCATGACGCGCCGGACATGGTATCGAGCATGGCGCTTATGCACATGTGCGACAGGGCAATCTCCAACGTGGTGGTAATACGTAGGTGGGGCATGAAGTGGAAAACGACATCGTTGCCCACGCCGTCGCATTGGGTAAGGAATTGCTCCACTGGCCCGACGCCTGCGGGGCGCGCGCGCATCGCAGCGGGAGGCTCAAGCTTCGCGGGTTGCGCGCGCACGCGATTCGCCACTGTCCAATGACATCATTTTCAGATGCAAGGGACAGCTTTCCAGACGCATCGGGGGGGGTAGAGCGCATCATCAGCGAGCAGCTTGTTCGGAAGGTCGGGCCGTCGCCAGATCAGACGGACGGCATGGGCCACGTGGTCGACGCCGCGTGCGTTTTCGACGCGGAGCACCGCAAGCGACGGGGGCGAACGAGAGGTGGCGACCATGACCGGCGGGAGTCGCAGTTCCTTGCCGACTTGAATGAGCTGATCCAGATGGCCAACGGCAGCCTCAGCCGCACGGGTTTCACCCACCATTGCAGGGATTTCACAATGAAGCCCTGTTGCCAATCTCGGGGGCAGGCTGTTGAGAAGATGATGGCCGCGACGGTGCGCGCGCTCCACGGCAGTTCAGTCCCTCGCCCAGCCGAGTCCCGCTGGACGCATTTCCTGCATAGCCTCACGCGCGCATTGGTTCGCAGGGTGTTTGACCGCATCGGCCTTGATTGCTACGCTGGCTCAGTGAAGGCCGAGGGCATCGACTGCCTGCAGGCGCCAGAGATCGGAGCTGACGGCGGAGGCAGCCACGATGTCCGGAAGTACGTGCTCCGAGCCCGAGCGAAGAAGGTGAAGGAGTACACCGAAAGCGAACAGGTCATGCGTCAGCTCGCTGACTTTGTACACCGCGATCCTGGGAATCGCGGACTCGAGCCCCAGGTGCCCGCTCATGGGCGACGCCGTGCCAGCGAAACCCGACGCCCCCAGCAAGATGGACAAGCTGCTCGACTACCAGGACACCCCAGGATTGGGTCCTCCAGCGAGGGCATGCTGCACCTCCTAGACAGCTGGGACACGGGGGGCCGCCGCGGAGGCATTGGCTCCTCCTCGACGTCATGATGGAACCGCTGTGGGAGCAGGGGTTCGCTCGGTGGGCCCGCGGCCAAATCTTGAAACTGAGCTGGGTGATGGCCCGTCGGTGTGAGGCTCGATTCAGCGCGTGGCCGTGCAAGATGTACCCGCTATCGCATCAAAGGTCGAACATGGCCGAGAAAGAGGAGATCGTTCGATCAGCGCACGGCGCTCCAGACTACCATGGTGGACTCGTGCGCCATGGGCAACCAGCCACCAACCTCCGCTATTGTAGCCTCTGCTCCCCTTTCGCCGCCTCCGCCTCTTCCAGTCACCCTACTGCTCTTTCTGTCTCCCTCCTGCTGATCATCCCTGTCCTCCTCTTTCCTCCACTGGGCGCCCTGGCGTGCCGCAGGACGAGGCTGAGCTGAGGAGGGCGCGGCGCGAACAGCTCATTGTGGGCCGCCTTTTCTCGGGGACGGATCAGAGGAAGCAAAGGTGGCGATGTCGCTACGCAGGCCTTGTTTTCGCCACTTTGGGTGTCGTGGGAGACCCTCGTCGCCACGGCGGGATTGTGTTCGAAGTTTTGGCCAGAGCGCACCCTGGGATTGATCCCATCAGTAGAGGTACGGGTCGCTGTTAGTTTCCCCGAAGGGGTACCCGAGAAAAACACGCTCTTTTGAAACAGATTCTGACACTTTGCGTTTTTCGGTATCATTATGTACCCGCTTCTTTAGGTATTCTGTAACACGTCGATCACAATACACATATTTCGGTCGAATTCGCGATTGGTCAATGATGGCAATCATAGGGACAACCATCTAGACTACCATCGGGAATCCTTTGCAAAGCATGGGACGAAGTGCGCGCGCGTGTCGTCGCGCGCGCATGTCGAAATCCTTCAAACAACCTTCAGTTTCGGAAGGGTGTCAAATTCTACTGTCCTGAACACATACATCAACATGGTTTCGCAACACGGATTTACAACAAAAGCGTGCGCGCGCGCTCTTGCGTCGTCGTCGTCGTCGCCGTCCTCCCTCCTCCCTCGTCGTCGTCGTCGTCGTCGCCGTCGTCGTCCTACGTCTTTCCTCGTCGTCGTCGTCGTCCTCTTTGGCGTCGTCGTCGTTTCCGTCGTCGTTGTCGCCGTGGTCGTCCTTCCTCCTCCATTGTCGTCGTCTTCGTCCGTCGTCGGCGTCTCGTCGTCGTTCCTCCTATTTCGTCGCTGTCGTCGTTGTCGTCGTCGTCTTCCCTCCTCCCTCGTCGTTCTTGTCGTCGGCGTCGCCGTCCTCCTTCGTCGTTCGCGTCGTCGCCATCCTCCGTCCTCCCTCGTCATTGTCGTCGTTGTCGCCGTCGTCGTCCTCCCTCCTCCCTCGTCGTCGGCGTCGTCTTCGATGGCGACGTCGTCTTCGTCGTCGTCGTCGGCGTCGTCGTCGTCCTCGTCCTCGTCGTCGGCGTCGTCGTCGCCGTCGTCGTCGTCGGCGTCGTCATCGTCGTCGTCGTCGGCGTCGGCGTCGTAGTCGTCGTAGTCTTTGTCGTCGGTGTCGCCGGCGTCGTCGTCGTCGTTGTCGTCGTCGTCGAAGTCGTCGGAGACGTCGTCGGTGTCGTCGGCGTCGCTGTCGTTGCCAAGTGCCATTTGGTACCCGCAGTCACGGTCTTAAGAAGTCTTGCGGCCAAGTCGCGGGTGGGAGGGTGGGATGTTCGCATGAGCAGTGGAGAGGACAGCTTCAAGACAGTCAAAGTGAATTGCACCACGTAGATTGTTGCCAGCAACCTAGATTGCACCACATTGACTACACCAGCCAGACTGCACCACGTATATTGTACTGCATGCACTTGCACTTTGGCAGTCAACTCGCATAGTAAGGATGAACGACTTCACAAGGTTACCTTTGCATCCCTCCCCTTCGGCCCATCCTCGGCCGCGTTCGCTGGCCGCACCCCGCCCGCAGAGGGTCGGCATGGCCTTTCTAGACGGGTTGACCGCATTGGCTCTGTTCTGCATGCATCTGCATTGTATGACAGTGCTTGCACCCCCCAGATCGCACTGCGCAGATTGCAAGACAGCACCGCTTGTGGCTGGCTCCCCTGAGCAGCCACCGATCGGCGTCACGCGAACACACTAATTCTTATATGTGCGTCACCCCGGGGGGGGCGACGCGCGCACCGAGAAACCTTCTAGTATAAGCTCCGTGGCGGGTGCTTTCTGGCCGTACCGCTCGGGAAACGAGATGCTATATCACGGTTCTTCTATGTGATCGGGTCGACGACACGTAGTACAGGCGGCCCGGATCAGTAGGTCGACCTTGCCAGATCAAGGGTACCCTCGTGTCCTGTGTCTCGCGACCCATGCCTCTTACATTCCTGTGGCAATGTGGCCCTCGGAAGGGTCTTGTGTCCTCTCGCGTGTCCTCTCCAATCGAGTCCGACTGTCCCAGCCGAATGGCCGCCAGGGCGTCGGCCACCTCGCCCCATGTGGGCGGAGGCCAGCCGGAGGCTGGCCCGAGGCCAGCGGGGGCAGAGCGGGGGCGGGCCGACGGTCCGCCCGCGGGCGGTGGGCGGGGGCTGGTTGGGAGCCTTGAGGCGCCTGGCATCGCCTGGACGTGTGCCTTTTTCCTTCGGCGAGGACGCGAGGGCCATCGATGAGCATCCTGGATCATTTGGTGGCAGAAACCACGCACGAAACCTAACAAAAATATGAATCAATATCTCGGCAAAGCAACCTAACAGCGATGTGTATAAGCATATCTGGAAGCATTCCCCTCAAGATTCAGGTGAGAATCCAGTTGTAGAATTCTGCTGTTCTCGCAGCCGCAGTCGCATTCGCAATGACAGTCGCAGTGGCAACGACCTTAAGATCCAATGGAATCCTAAGGATTCCTAGGGATTCCTAAGGCATCCTTAGGCATCCTTAGGAATCCATAGGAATCCTTAGGAAACCTTAAGAATCCTTAGTAATCCTTAGGAATCCTGATTCCTCGGGATTCCTAGGGATTCCTAAGGATTCCTAGGGATTCATGAGGATTCCTAGGGAATCCTAAGGATTCCTACCTGAGCCTGCCTCGCCCTCAGCCTCAGCCTGCCTCAGCCTCAGCCTGCCTCAGCCTCAGCCTGGGCCTGTCTCAGCCTCAGCCTGCCTCAGCCTGCCTCAGCATCAGCCTCAGCCTCAGCCTCAGCCTGCCTCGGCTTGCCTCGGCCTGCCTCAGCCTCAGCCTCAGCCTCAGCCTCAGCCTGCCTCAGCCTCAGCCTGCATCAGCATCAGCCTCAGCCTCAGCCTCAGCCTGCAGCCTCAGCCTCAGCCTCAGCCTCAGCCTCAGCCTGCAGCCTCAGCCTCAGCAGCCTCAGCCTCAGCCTGCCTCGCCTCAGCCTCAGCCTCAGCCTGCCTCAGCCTCAGCCTGCATCAGCCTCAGCCTCAGCCTCAGCCTCAGCCTGCCTCAGCCTCAGCCTCAGCCTGCCTCAGCCTCAGCCTCAGCCTGCAGCCTCAGCCTCAGCTGCCTCAGCCTCGGCCTCAGCCTCAGCCTGCCTCAGCCTGCATCAGCCTCAGCCTCAGCCTCAGCCTGCCTCAGCATCAGCCAGCCTCAGCCTCAGCCTGCCTCAGCCTCAGCCTCAGCCTGCAGCCTCAGCCTCAGTCTGCCTTCAGCCTCGGCCTCAGCCTCAGCCTGCCTCAGCCTCAGCCTGCCTCAGCCTCAGCCTCAGCCTGCCTCAGCCTCAGCCTCAGCCAGCCTCGGCCTCAGCCTCAGCCTGCAGCCTCAGCCTCAGCCTCAGCCTCAGCCTCAGCCTGCCTCAGCTCAGCCTGCCTCAGCCGGGCATTCAAGATATGGCACAGGACTGGTGTTCTGGGAACAGGAAGATCACGAAGTGGCCCTCAGTTGGCTCTGGGCAATCAAGATATGGTACAGGAATGGTGTTCTGGGAACACGAAGAACACGAAGTGGCCTACAGCTGGCTCCGGGCATTCAAAATGTGGCCTGGGAATGGTGTTCTGGGAACACGAAGAACACGAAGTGGCCTACAGTTGGCTCCGGGCATTCAAAATGTGGCCTGGGAATGGTGTTCTGGGAATACGAAGAACACGAAGTGGCCTACAGTTGGCTCCGGGCATTCAAAATGTGGCCTGGGAATGGTGTTCTGGGAACACGAAGAACACGAAGTGGCCTACAGTTGGTTACGGGCATTCAACCTGTGGCCTGGGAATGGTGTTCTGGGGAGTCCCCGGATCCTCCCCGGCACCCGCCCAGACCCCCCTGGGGAGTCCCGGGGAGTCCCCGGATTCTCCCCGGCATCCGCCCAGACACCCTTGGGGAGTCAAGAATGCTCTCTTTTGAGCCCACTAGAAACCTATCAGTCTTCGCTGTTAGGTAACAAGGAATGGACGTCCGAGCGATGGCCAGGGCGGGGGTCGATGCCAACGGTCAGAGCCCCGGATCATTTGGGCTTGGGGGCGGTGAGTGGATGGGGTCGGAGGATCGCGCCGCATCGCCGATGCATCGGCGATGCGGCTCGATGCGGAGCCCGATTCGCTTCAAGTCGACATCGCCGATGCATCGCCCACGTCGACGATGCATCGCCGGTGCATCGCCGATGTGTCGCCGATGCATCGACGATGCATCGCCGATGTATCGGCGATGAGGCTGCCTTGCCGATCTCCTGCGCCATCCGCCTTGTCTCCTGCGCGACGTTCGCTCGTTGGCCGAAAAGCAGGTCGAACTGCGCTCCGTTGAGCGCGGCCGCGACGTAGTCGATGCGATCATCCACCCACTGCGCGAGGCTGGCCATCTCGTCCTGCAGGCCTGGGCGCCACGTCTCCGCATGTTGCCGAAGCCGCTGCGTGAGAGCTGGGGGCGGTCGGGGGTAACTACAGATTCGCGCCTCGGGGGCCCAAACCAGAGTTGCCCCCGGACCGCAGTCATCCCGAATGATTCGCGCGTCATGCCTTCCCGAATCATCAGGGCAATGGGCACTCAGAGGTAACTACAGATTCGCGCCTCAGGGGCCCAAGCCGGAGTTACCCCTGACCGCAGTCATCTTGGATAGTTCGCACGTCCAGCTCTACCGAATCATCAGGGCGTGGGCAGTCAGGGGTAATTAACTGCAGAGGGCCCAAGCCGGAGTCCCAGACCGCAGTCATCCCGGAGAAGTCGGGCGTCCCAAACCGGGATCAGCCAGGGCGCCAGATTTTGCAGGATTTTGCAGAGCCAGGGGTGCTAGCAACGCTTGATTGACCCGGGTTTGCGTTGACCCAGGTCGGTAGATCCCCGAGGTTGGCAGGAGGTGCTGGTCCAGGCATGCTTAACACGTCAATGCTTCACCATATCTCAGAAGAGGAGAAGGTACAAAGATTGCTGTCCTTCGCCCGTTTTCCCCTTTTTGGGCCTCCTGGGATGCCATCGTCGCCATCGCTGGATTCGCCTCGAAATCCTGGTCAGAACGCACCCCGGGAGGGGTCCATGGAGCAGCGGTATCCGTACCTTTTGATTTCCCTAATATCGTATTTGAGTTGAAGGATCTCTGGCAGGAGTGTTTGGTCGTTTGATTGATGTGGCAGTTACACGAGCCAGCGGAGACGCCTTCTCAAGGAACATGCTTGTTCACCGATGCTGTTTGCTATTCTAGTTCGTTGCGAATTACTGCAGTAGGCTCATCCTTGAGCTGTGACTGCTGAACTAACCAGCTCCACCTTGGCTTCGGAGGGGGCCTTCGAGGCCACGGAATCCTTGATGAGCCGAGGTGCTGATCCGACTTGGCGGTCGTCACAGCGATGCCGACTTCAGTGCTTCGTCCCCGCGTTCGCCCCTCGTGGGTGGGAGGCGTACCCATGCACCTTCTTTCCCAGCGCCACTCTGGAACCGCCTCCAGGGCCGAGCAGGCGGCACACAGGTGAGGTGTTCGATCACGGACCCTTCGCGTTGACCGCCCACAAACACGCCCCGGCCTAACCCGAAGGCACCGATTTGCCCTCCAGTTCCCGTGTGGGGGGGTGTCGGGAAACATCGAACCCGAAATTCGGGTCTTCGGGTTGGGTTGGGTTGGCCTGGTAGGTCGTCAGTAGAACTCCAGCGGGCACCGACGAAGACCGCCGAAGACCGCTAGAAGTCCGCGGCAGACCGCCAGAGGACCGCCGAAGACCGCCCGGGGCTCGTGGACAAAGCAAGGGGCCCATCGTCGAGCGCCCCCCATGGGCCAGGATGACAGCAAGGGCGTCCGCGCCCTGTTCCAAGCGTGGAATTAGGTCGAGCATGTCCCTCTACAAGAGTGTTCAAACATAGTTGGAGCAAGATTCGTGTGGGAGCGGGTGTTCTGCTATGTTTGTCCATTCTTGCTGGTGTGTGGCTGTTCTCCATTGGTCTTTCGAAATCCGCCTGTCGGAGGACGTGCCCGACCTGAGCGCAGCAGGCGAGGGAGGCGGCCACACAGCCCCCTCACGTCCTCTGACCCCGCAGCGCCTCACGCCTCGCGGCCCAGCCTCCCCGCGCCCCGGTCGCGGAGCGCACCACCCGCCGGGATCGCGCAACGGCGACCCATATGTGGCGAGGGCGTGGGCACCTGGACGCGCGCGCGCGCCGCTCGCGCCCCCCCCTCCTCCTCTTCCTCTTCCTCCTCCTCTTCCTCCTCCTCCTCCTCTTCCTCCTCTTCCTCCTCCTCCCCCTCCTCCTCCTCCTCTTCCTCCCCCTCTTCATCCTCCTCCCCCACGGCCCCCGGGCAGGCGGACAACCCCGAGCTGAAGGCGCTCATCGAGAAGCGGATGGCCAGGAAGAAGAAGGAGACTGGGACCTACAGGCCAGCGGGGCCCCTCTGCGGCGCCCGCCGCCTTGCGCGCGGCTGGGCCCCGGCCGGCGCCGGGCAGGCGCTCTCCCATTCTGTCCCCCCCCCCCAGCAGGCCCCGAGCCCGCAGGGGCGACGCCGACCACCGGGTGCGCCCAAGAGGGGGGTGAGGACCAGGGGTGAGATCCGTTCGCCATCTGTCCAGAGTCCTGATGCTTCTTCGACGGTGCCATGCTGACGGGGTCGCCCTGGGGGGCATTGATGCAGGCTTTGCTCTCCGACCGTCAGGGGCTTCAAGAGGGGGGCGAGGACCAGGGGTTGGATTCGTTCGCCATCTGTCCAAAGTGTCCTGACGCTTCTTCAGCGGTGCCACGCTGACGGGGGCGCCCAGTGGGCGCGGCATTGATGCTTACTTTTTTGCGCTCCGACTGCCAGGGGCTTCCCAGAGAGGGGTGATGACCGGGGAGGGTGGGGATGGATAGTTACGCAGGACGAAAGATTTTCCTCTTAAGGTGCAAGTGGCGATGATGAGTTGGAAGTGTGACCGAACCCCCTTCCCCCGTAGAATCTTAACACGGGCGTGCTCCGGGGTTCGCGGATCCGATTTCCTCCGGCTCCCCGTTTTAATTTAATAGTATAGATTCAAAACGGGGTAAACATCGGATCCGCCGAACAAAAATAAGACCGATCACGATCCAGCAAATCCGAAGTCGGATCCGCGCGCACGGAAGTCGGATTCACCGAGACAAGCACCAAAGCCACCCTTGGATCCGCGCGAATTTCATGGGATCCGACGGCGGTCATCTCATACGCGTCTGCTCAAGACTTCAAGCCGTCGTTCCGGGCCCAAGGGGAAACAACTTTCGTCCTGGGGATGTATCTCATGGCCAGGGCTCCAGGGCCGTGGAATCTCTCGGATTGTATGGCCCCCTTCTTCTTATTCGTCTTTCTCGCATTGATACTATGATGAGTATTAGTATTGTTATTGTTACTCGTCTTTTTAGCCTTCATATTTCTCTCCGTCTTCTTATTATTCGTATTATCCGCAAGGGCTTCGCCCTCTGCCGCCGGCCCCCATATTGTAGAATGGAACATGCCAGAGCTGTGTGGGGATGTCTGGACGCTGACGTGAAGCAATGTCGGGACTTTACACGAGGGCCCATATGATTTGCCAGGGTTTGTCGCCTCGGTGACGCAAGTACGGTGTATTTTGCGAAGGTTGATGGCCGCGGGGACGCGAATTCTGCATACTTGGCGAGGGTTTATGGCTTCGGGGGTGCACGTATTGTATAATTTATGAGGGTGTATGTCTTCGGAGACGCGAATATCTTATAATTCTCGAAGGTTCATGGCCTCGAGGGCGCAACTACTACATACTTTAAGAGGTTGTATGGCTTCGGGGACGGGAAGTTTGAGTCATTTAGGTTTATGGCCTCGAGGGCGCAAACATTGTGTCATTTGCGAGGCTGTATAGCCTCGGGAAGGCGAACATGGCGTCGGGGACGCAACTATTGAGTCATTTTAAAAGGCGAACATTAAGTAATTTACGAAAGTGTATGGCGTCGGGACGCAAACATTGCGAACGTTACGAGTATATATGGCCTCGGCGACGCAACTATCGCGCAATGTACTAGGGGTTATGGTTTCGGGGACGCGACTTTCGCGTAATTGACGATGGTTTATGGCCTCGGTTACGCGAATATGGCATAATGTTCAAGGGATTCGGATTTCGGGAACGCGAGTAACATGTATTTTTACCTGTCCCACGCCCCGCCAGGAATTCTGAGAACCCTCCCAGGGCATGGTAAAACATGCTGCTTGTAACAGCATGGAAGCAGAAAGCAGGACTGTAACAGTGGAAACTGGGAACTGTAACTGGAACAGGGAGCTGCAGTCTTCACCCTCGCAGCCCGGTGGCCCCCACTTGTCCGCGCATATGCCGCGGGCCAGGTGCGCTCCCCCATCTCCTCCAGGCCCCTGAGGCGGCGCACCCAATGCCAGGCCCGCTCGAGACAGGCTTCTCACACGTGCTGGCTCGCGCGTCGGCGTGTTCTCGGCTTGGTCCAGTTGCGGTTGGCGTCATCCCGAATCCAGGGGCAGTCGGCTCGAGGTACCATGAGCTTCGAGCTTCGTCGGGCACCGCATCTCGTGCCCACAGCGGTGGCCGAGTGTCTCTGGGATAGCGCTCCGACCAGGATTGCTGGGCATCAAGCTTCGGCTGTGAGTTCCCCTGGCAGGCTTCCCCAAGGACCCAAAAAATCGGCCTCGGGATGTGAGAGCGACCTGTGGTTCAGGGTCGACCAGCTCTTCGGGCGCTCCGGCAGCGTGGGGGGTCGAGGCCGAGCGCGCGGACCCTGGGCGCTCACCCGTGGCAGTCGGCCGCTTCCCCTGCCGACGTGGTTCTTTTTCGCTTCGGGGAACCAGGTGGAATTTCAATGACAGCTCGCGCGTCGTCTCAGACTTGGGCGCGGAGTGAAGTGCGCGGCAGTTTGCTCCAATGCAGATTCTGGGTGTCGTCGGGTAGGGAACGGTTCGGGAAGCGCGTCGGCGCGCCCCTGCTCATCAACTGAGTTCTAGACGCTTCGCGTAACCCCACCAGTGTCCCCTCGCCTCTCCCCTCCCTGGCTCGGTGGGTGTCCCCCACCCGTGGCTTCGGGGCTCGCCCGTCGCGGCCTTTGCTGGGCTGTGGCCCCCCACTCCCTGCTCGCACCGTGGTACGCGCTGCTCATGGTCTTCCTTGGCCCCCCCCAGCGGCAGTTTCCACGGCTGTGGGGAGACACCTGGTGTGTGTCGGCGCTCGGGCTCAGGGGCAGCGCCATGCGACAGTCTGGGTTGGCTGGCCACCTCAGCTTCATTGCAGCAGGACCCCCCTGGCAGGCAGCGCAGACGTCTCCACCACCAGTGTGCCGCCCATCACCACCCGACGGCGGTGCTGCCCACGCCAGCGGACCTCCTCGCTTCAGGGTACGGCGCCACAGTTGCGCCTTGGGCAGCCGCTGGCCCCCCTTTGCACTGGGAGGCGGATTGCTGAGGACTGGGCGCTGAGTGGTTCAGCCTACAACGCCTGTGCAGCCTTTGGTTTTCCCCCCCGACGCGCACTGTTTCCGGCTACTACCGCACAGCCGTTCGGCTTGTGCAGGTCGGCAAGGAGTCTGGCGCCCCCCTGGCGACTCACTTCGATGCATCCGCACATTCTTCTCGGCGGCCTGCCCACTTCGGTGCGGGCTGCTGCGCCTAAGTGCGTTTGCCGTGTGAATTTAGTTCATTGTGTTCTGTGCGCGTGCAGCTGCGAGTTTGTCTTGCAGGTGCGAGCTTTGTCCGCCGACTCTGGCGGCAATTGTCTTGCAAATTAGCCCCGTACCGTGACCCGGACGCCGCTTCCGCTCCCTGTCCGTTGCCTCGGAGCCGCCGACCAAAAAAAGTAATCCCACCAACCCATCCAGAAACGATGCCCAGAGGAAGTGCCTCGATCAGGGAAGTGGGCAGCACACAGAGGAAGGGCCCCCCAGTGGAGGCCTCCTGGAGCGTCTTGGGGGCCTCTTGGCGGTCCCGGGCGCCTCTTAGAGCGTCTTGAGTGCCTCGGAGAGCTTCTTGGGGCCTCTTGGGGGTCTCTTGGGGGCCTCGTGGAGGCCTTTAGGGCGCCTCTTGGGGCCCCCTGGGGCCTCCGGGGCGCCTCTTGGGGCCCTTTTGAAGCGCTCTTGGGAGCCTTGGCAGCGTTCTTGGAGCCCTCTCGGGCCATCTTGGAGTCATCTTGAAGCCTCGGATGGCCATCGGAAGCGAAAGGCGAGACAGCCCAACACATTGAGTTTCCTGAGATTTTGGAAGGATGTTGGCCTCTTCGGGGCCTCCTGGGGGAGCTCTTTGGCCACTTGGAGCCGTCTTGAAGCGGTCTTGGGGCCTCTGAGAGCATCGTGGGAGCCATCTTGAGGCATCTTGGGATATCTTGAGCCATCTCGGAGGTCATCTTGGGCTCTCTCAGGCGCTCGTGGAGTCATCTGAAGCAGTGCCCCCCCCCCAGGAGGCCCAAATGTGGCCAAAACTTGAGTCAAATCATTGCTTTTGGCATTCTCGCCGATGCCTCTTTGAGCGTTTTGGGTGCCTCTGGGGGGGTCTCTTGGGGCCTCGTGGGGGTCTCTTGGGAGCCTCTTGGGGGCGTCCTAGGGGCCTCTTGGGGGCTTTTGGGGGCCACGTGGGGATGGGGCCATCTTGAAGCCATCTCGGGGCCTCTTGGGGCTTCCTGGGCGCCTCTTGTGGCCATTTTGGAGGAGATCGATCACAGGTTGGGGGTGGCGAAATTCCCCCCCCCCCCCCCCCCCCCTCAGGAGGCCAACGTGGGACGAAAACCGTAGTAAAACCAATGATGCTGGCTTCCTCGCCGAGGCCGTTTTGGACTCTCCAACGCGTCGCGGAACCCCCCGTCCAGGTCCAGAGGGGGGGGGTGGGGGGAGGGGTCAAGACTTCCTCCCCGCCCGCAAGCCGTCTCGCTCACTCCCACCCGCCCTCCCAACACATACGTAGCACCCGAGCTTGGCCCGAGCCGCAGCATATTCAGCAGTCGTCTTTGGATGGGCAGCTACTGGGGGCGAGTCCGCCGCCGCCGCCCCCGCCGCCGCCGCCGCCGCCGCCACCGCCACAGCCGCAGCCGCCGCAGCCGCTGCCCCCGCCGCAGCCTCCGCACCCAAGTGTACTCTGCATTGTTTTTTCACCCGACTTTTTCCGGGTGGTGTATTTTTGTTTTCAAGGGCAAGAGTCCGACCTGGACCAATCATCACGTGCGCTCTCGAAGAGGTTTGGTGTCCACAGCGCAGCGGTCGCTGGCGCGGCTCTTCAATCGCGGCTGGCATGATTAAGCGGTTTGTTCGATGGAGTAATTTGTCACATCAGCCAAAGTGTTGCTGGATTCTGGCACTGGCTGTGCGAGTGCCCAGAACATGAGAATCTTCGGCGAGATCATGCAAGAGCCTCGTTAATTACATGTGATCGGATATCATTGAGTCGGACCCCATGAGGAATGAGAGGTTTGCTCCAGGCATCGCCCCTGGCCCCGGCCATCTCGCTGGGCGTCCCGAGGGGAGGGGGGGCGGTGTTGTGGTGCGACCGACCCTCGGTGCTTTCTCGGGTTTTTTTTTGGGGGGGGGCGGTTCCTTCGAGTGGAAGGGGCATCCAGGCTCGAAGAGGGCTGCGTGGCCCGCGTCCAGCGCAGACGTCCAATGGGAATTGATGGCGGCGCGCGGGCCCGCTCCTGCGAGCGCCGCCCCGCGTCGAGCCAGTGGGGCTCCGGGAGGCTTCGCGGCCCGCGTGTTGACCCGCGCTGACCTCCCCCCTTCGCCTTCATTGGTGCGGCCAATCCACTGTCGACTCCCTGGCCAAGGGCACCGGGCACACCGCGGGCCCTCGGGCGCCGCGAGGCCACCCTGGAACCCTGTCTCAGGGCACCTCAGCCACTTTGACCTCGAGCGCGCAAAGACTTCAGCGCGTGCCCCGTCGGCCGGCGCCGATGCTGGGTGCGTGAGTTTTCATGGGATCGGGCGAGCAAGCGCGCCGATCGCTCTGCGAAGTGAGGCGCCGGCGCCCTCGGCCGCATTGGAGAGGATATGCGCGCGCGAGGTCGGCATTCTTGAGGCCCCTGTCAGGAACGCGGCCGGGCTCGAGGCCAGGCTGGCCCTTCCGCCAGCGGCTGCGGAACCGACTGCAGTTCCACAGAGCCACGCGATAGTGGGTAGGATTTTTTTTGCGCTGCAAGTCTCCCTCGTCAACGGGCGCGTCTTCCTTGGGGCGCGGATCCGGAACCTTTGGGGGCGCCCCAGGGGAAGATCCAAGTACGTTGCAGGTGCGGCTTCGTCGCCTCTGGGCCGCCCACCTCCAGCGGTTCTCGAGGGCGCTGCAGACCCAGCGATCAGTTGAGAAGGACTCGTCAGTCCAAGTTCCCCTCTTATGAGAACGACTTGACAGGGCCGACCCTCGGAGGACATTGGGGCCCCTCTCTCGACGAGCGTCGGGCGCTGGTCGTTGCTCCGGCGGCGGAAGGTCGCGGGGCCCAAGAGGGCGTCCTCTCCATGTTCGCGCCCGACAGGTTTCAGCTGTCCGCTAGTAGGTCCTGGGCCCTTTTGGCTTTGATTGGGGCCCTTCTCATTCGGGTCAGGGCCAGAGACGAGGCTTCGACGCGTCAGTCGTCTTTCTGTTTTCTCGAAGGGGGCTCGGACTCGGGCGCGTCTGATGTCGCGTCAGATCGTCGGATGGCCTTGGGCCCGTCCCCAACAGCCTTCCGAGCCCACCACCCTCCCCCGCCTTCCCTCTTAATTCAATTCCCCCTTTTCGTGTCGCCCGGCCATTTCAGTGGGCACATAATCCTCAGTATATGTATATATGTATCTCTGGATATATATGTATGTATGTATGTATGTATGTATGTATGTATGTATGTATGTATGTATGTATGTATGTATGTATGTATGTATGTATGTATGTATGTATGTATGTATGTACGCACACGTTTGTGTATGATAATGTGATATATGCACGTAGCAACCCGCTGTTGCGGATAAGAGTGAGTGGGCGGCGGGGTCGACGGCAGTTGCGATGCTCAGAAGAAGCCCGCCGCAGGCGCCGATGCTTCATCGAATGATACAACGCGCCTGCCGCAGGCGCCGAATTGTTTTGCCAAAGTAAGTGGGTGGTTCGCGCGTGGGTCGCTGGTGGGTCGCGGATGGATCGCGGGTGGGTCGCGAGTGGGTCGTCGGGTGGGTTGCGGGTGGGTCGCGGGATGGGTCGCGGGAAAGACGGCGACATCAAACAACAAATCTACAAACAACCCACACAACAACAACAATCATTTTAAGACTGTTCGTTCTTATCTGCTCAAGTGTCATTCAACGTGTATTTCCTAAGCCTTCGATACCAGCCCTCTTCGTCTTCGATCTTACCCTTTTTGGGGAGTATATCTTTCTTCCTTGCAGGCCAGGCCCCGGCAAGCGGCGGGGCGGCCTCGGACCGTCGACCTGGCCAGCGGCAGCGCTGATTGGCAACCCGACCCCAAGAGGGACGGACAGGGGACCGACCACGACGACGACGACGACGAGCGAAAGCGAGAGCGACAGCGACAACCACAGCGGGGGCCAAGAGGGGCTCATAATGCGGGGCCACAGAGGGCAACGGCGGGACCACAGAGGGTAGCAACGGGGCCACGAAGGGCAGCGACTGGGCCACGGAGGGCGACAGTGGGGCCACGAAGGGCATGCGCATATTGGGCCACATTCGGATGGCAGCAACGGGGCCACGAAGGGCAGCGAGGGTGCCACGAATGGCGACACCGGGGCCGCAAAGCACATGCATATGGGGTCACGACGGGCGCGAAAGAGCGGGGGCCACGAATGGCATGCACATATGGGGCCACGAAGGGCAGCGAGGGGGCCACAAAGGGCTTCGACGGGGCCACGAAAGGCAGCGAGGGGGCCACGACGGGCTGCAACGCGGCCACGAAGGGCAGCGAGGGGGCCACGACAGGCTGCAACGCGGCCGCGAAGGGCAGCGAGGGGGCCACGAAGGGTTTCAACGGGGCCACGAAGGGCAGCTAGGGAGCCACGAAGGGCGACAGCGGGGCCACGAAGGGCAACGAGGCGGCCAATGGCTTCAACGGGGCCACGGAAGGGTTGTAACGGGGCCACGAAGGGTTGCAACGGGGCCACGAAGGGCAGCGAGGAGGCCACGAAGGGTTGCAACGGGGCCACGAAGATCAGCGAGGAGGCCACGAAGGGCTGCAACGGGCCCACGAATGGCAGCGAGGGGGCCACGAAGGGCTGCAACGTGGCCACGGAACGCTGCCAGCTAGATTCCGATTCCTATTTAGGCTGCGAGGGAGCCTAAGTGTGAGCGCGATTCCTGGGTGCGTGAGTGTCGGGAGCGCGGCGCTTGAGTGAATTGCGGGGAACGCCGACGCAAGAACGCGATTCTGTAGTACATTGCAAGCAAATCTCCAGCTATAGCGCGACACCACACGCCGAAAAAACGATACGTGAATTGAAATTGCAAGGAAGTCCCAAGCGAGAGCACGATTCCTGAGTGACGTGCGAGGAAATCTCAGGCGGGAGCGGGGGTCCTGGCTAAATTGTGAGGAGGTCTCAAGCGGGAACCGTTGTTGTTGTTGTTGTAACCCGGGGACAACGGCACATGTTGAACCTCGTGATTTTGCCACATAAAAAACACAGTGCCCCGGGGGAAACACTCCACTTGACACAACACCATGGTTACCAGAGGGGGGATCAACAACAATCATTCTGCAGAGATGAGATTTCAACAACAGCAGCAACAACAACAGCAGCAGTAATAGCATCTAGAACATTCGTTTTAACATTGCTCGCACTCATCTGCTCGCGTGCCACTCAACACGTATATCCCAAGCCCTCGATACCCGCCCTGATCGTCGGTCGTACCACATTTAGGGTGTACTTTCTGTTGCCGCCAGCGTGTACGTGTGCCGGCCCTAACGCAGGGGCAGAGAGGACGGATGGAAATAATGGACAAGGGGGAGGGAGAAACATGGAGCACAAGAGCCAGTAACATAACAAAAAGCGTGTGGCAGCACCACGCGGGCAGATCGGGCGGGTAGACCCTTCACCAGACGGGTCTGGCGGGCGGGCCCAGGCGGCCAGGTCGAGCAGGCGGGGCGTTGAAGTTTGCGTCCCGCATGAATTGCGAGGAAGTCTCGAGCGACAACGCCATTCCCAGATAATTCTCAGCGTGAGAAGTCCACGGCGAGAGCGTGATTCCTGAGAGTCGAGGGCGCGGCGTGTGAACACATTGCGAGCAAGTCCCACGCGAAAGCGCGATGTCTGCATTCATTGTGAGGCGGCCCCGCGCGAGAACGCGATTTGGGAATACACTGTGAGGAAGTACGGGGGCCGATGTTGTTGTAAACCGGGGGCCAAGGGTCTAGTTTGGTGGCACCTCGCTTTTCCTTGTAAGAAAATGGGTGCGGGCCCTGGGGGAAGCATCGCATTTGAACTGACAAGTGCAACGGTTACAACGCACGGGGGCCAACATCAAGTATAATTTAGGAAAGGAGCGTGTGCTTTGGATTTGATTGTTTTCAATTCGCAGTAATACGTACATGTTATAGTTTCTCTTACCTGCTCGCGTGCCACTCGGCACGTATATCCCAAACCCTCGATAACCGCCCTGTCTATTTCTATCGTCCCACAGTTGGGGTATACATCGTTCTTACCTGCAACGTGTATTTCGTGCAGTCCCTGAGGCAGGGGAAGGGAGGACGGATGGAAGGAAGGGGCAATGGGGAGGGAGGAGGATGATGCATGAGAGAGAGAGTAGCAGGAGGGAGGTTCGGAGCAGGAAGCACGTGGTAGAACCAGGCGGGCCCATCGGGCGGGTAGACCTTAACGGGCGTGTCGGGAAGGCGGCCCCATGCGGCCAGGCCAAGCAGGCGGGGCGTTGAAACGTGCATCCTGAATGGTTCGCGAGGAAGTCTCCAGCGATAGCGCGTTCCCCAAAGAAATCGCGAGACATCCACAGCGAGAGCGAGAGCGCGGCGTGTGAGTTAAATGCGCGGAGGTCCCACGCGATAGCGCGATTCCTTTATAAATTGTGAGGCGGTCCCGCGCGAGAGCGCGATTGCTTTCCCTTCCCCCAACAAAAAGGTGCGATCCCCGGGAACATCATTTTATGTGAAAAAAAACAACGGCTGCCGGTAAGGGGGGATCAGCACTATTTCATGTTTTCATGTGGCATTCAACACGTATATCCCAAACCCTCGATAGCCGCCTTTTTCGGAGTCGATCGTACCACAGTTGGGGTCTATACCGTTCTTACCTGCAACCTTTATTTCGTGCAACCCCTGTGGCAGGGGAATAGAGGACGGATGGAAGGCAGGGAAAAAGGGGAGGGAGGAGGCTAGGAGCAGGAAGCGCGTGGCAGAATCAGGCGGGCCCTTCGGGCGGGCAGACCCTAACGGGCGTGTCGGGAAGGCAACCCCATGCGACCAGGTCGAGCAGGCGGGCTGCTGAAGCGTGCGTCCTGCATGCGTCGCGGGGAAATCTCGAGCGATAGCACGATTGCCACATAACTCGTGAGAGGTCCACAGGGAGAGTGTGATTCCTGAGTGTCGAGGGCGTGCCGTCGAATAAATTACGACGAGGTCCCACGCGAGAGCGCGACTCCTACAGACATTCAGAGGAAGTCCCGCGCCAGAGAGATTGATGAATACTTCCCAACAGTCCTGTGGTGTTGGGCCCTCGTTTTGAAGAGACAGCGCCCCGCGTCCCACCTCCTGCCCCTGTCCTCCCTCCTCCCGTCCCTGCCTCTGCCCACCACATGTTCTCGTCGTTGCCGTTATCTTCATCACCCAGCATTGCGTTTCCTGGCCCCAAAGGGGTCTCCACATAAGGTCCCAGTGGCGCCGTTTGCATGCGTCTCCCCCACCCAGTACAGCATCCCGTGCCCCCCGAGGAAGCCCTACCGAAGGTCCCATTGCGCAGTTCGTATGCATCTCCCCCACTCAGTAAAATATTCCCTGCCCCCAGAAGGGGGCTCCACCGAAGGTCCCAGTGGCGCAGTTCGCATGCGTCTCTCCCACCCAGTAGAGCGCTTCGTGGCCCCACAGGGAGCACCACCGAAGTTCCCAGTTGCGCAATTCTCATGCGTCCCCCCCCCAAACCCAGTGCAGCGCTTCGTGGCCCCAGAGGGAGCTCCACCGAATGTCCCAGTGGCGCAGTTCGCATGCGTCTCCCCCGCCCGGTACGTTGTTTCGTGGCCCCAGGGGGAGCTCCACTCAAGGTCCCAGTGGCGCAGTTCGCAAGCGTCCTCCCCGCCCAGAGCAGCATCTCTTGTGCCCAAAGGGAGCCTCACCGAGGGTCCCAATGGCGCATTTCGCATTCGTCTCCCCCACCCAGAAGAGCGCTTCGTGGCCCCAGAGGGAGAAGGTCCCACCTGCGCAGTTCGCATGCGCCCCCCCCACCCAGTACAGCGTTTCGCGGCCCCAGATGGAGCCCCCACCTAGGATTCCAGCGGCGCGGTTCGCATGCGTTTCCCCTGACCCAGGCCCCACCGAAGGTCACAGTGGCGCAGTTCGCATGCGTCTCCCCCCACCAAGTATAGCGCTTCGTGGCCCCAGAGGGAGCTCCACTCAAGGTCCCAGTGGCGCAGTTCGCAAGTGCCCTCCCCGCCCAGTATAGCGCTTCGTGGCCCCAAGGGGGAGCCTCACCGAAGGTCCCAGTGGTGCAGTTCGCATGCGTCTCCCCCACCCAGTACAGCGCTTCATGGCAGCATAGGGTCTCCACCGACGGTCACAGTGGCGCAGTTCGTATGCATCTCCCCCTCTCAGTACCATGTTCCCTGACCCCAGAGGGAGCTCCACCGACAGTCCCACTTGCGCAGTTCGCATGCGTCTCCCCCACCCAGTAGAGCGCTTCGTGGCCCCAGAGGGAGCTCCACAGAAGGCCCCTGTGGCACAGTTCGCATGCTTCTTCCGCCCAGCACAGCGCTTCGTAGCCCCATAGGGAGCTCCACCGAAGGTCCCAGTGGCGCATGTCGCGTGCGTCCCCCCACTCTGTACAGCGCTTCGTGGCCCCAAAGGGAGCGATTCCGAAGGTTCCAGTAGCGCAGTACGCATTCGTCCCCCCCGCCCAGTACAGCGTTTCGTGGCCCCACAGGGATCTCCACCGATGGTCCCAGTGGCGCAGTTCGCATGCGTCTCCTCCGCCCAGTACAGCGCTCCGTGGCCTCAAGGGGGGGCACCACCGAAGGTCCAAGTGGCGCAGTTCGCATGCGTTTCCCAACCAGTACAGCGTTTCGTGGCCCCCCAAGGGGGAGCCCCACCGAAAGTCCCAGTGGCGCAGTTCGCATGCGTCTCCCCCACCCACCCAGTACAACGCTTCGCGGCTTCAGGTGGAGCCTCACCTAAAGCCCCAGCGGCGCAGTTCGCATGCGTCTTGCCCACCCAGTATAGCGCTCCGTGGCCCCATAGGGAGATCCACCAACGGCCCCAGTTCGCATGTGCCTCCCCCACCCAGTACCGCGCTTCGTGGCGCCATGGGGAGCTCCACCGAAGGTCCCACTGGCGCAGTTCGCATGCGTCTTGCCCACCCGGTACAGGGCTTCGTGGCCCCATGGGGGATCATCCGAAGGCCACAGTGGCACAGTTCGCACGCGTTTCCCCCACCCAGTACAGCGCTTCGTGGGCCCATGGGGACAACCACCGAAGGTCCCATTGGCGCAGTTCGCATGCGTCTCCCCAACCCAGTAGAGCGCTTCGCGGCCCCAGAAGGAACTCAACCGAAGAGACCAGTGGCGCACTTCGCATGTGTTTCCCCCGCCCAGTAAATTGTTTCGTGGCCGCATAGGGAGCTCCGCCGAAGGTCCCAGTGGCGCAGTTCGCATGCGTCCCCCCCCCCAGTACAGCGCTTCGTGGCCCCATGGGGGCTCCACCGAAGGCCCAGTGGCAAAGTTCGCATGCGTCTCCCCCGCCCCGTACAGCGTTTCGTGGCCCATAGGGAGCTCCACGGAAGACGATACGCACAACTGCAGTAATCACAGTTGAATACCTGTACGACCACCCTGCGGGTGATAAGGAGGTTTGGGGGGGCCAGCAATGGGCAACAGTGGTGACTGTTGTTCCGACGATGCCTGTGGTGCGCAGTCTAGTGAGTAGTGCGATTGTGATCGTGAGCGTGATGTGATGTGGCGATGTTCGCGAAGCGCACTCGACATAGTCATGAAGCGCTGCCCCCGCGTGCGCTTATCATTCGCGCGAACCTCATCTCAGCGCTAGTCGACGTGGTCGAACGTGAGTGCTGCGGGATGCCGGTTTTGCTTGTGCAAACGGCTGCGGTCCGACAGCGACAACGGCGGCACAGCATACAGCACGTCATGACGATGTGCCTTTCGATTTGCATTTGGATTTGCATACCGTTGTGCATGTCGATTTGCTTTTCGATCTGCATCTCGATTTGCATGTCGACATCGATGTGCATGTCGATTTGAAGATTTTATACATACGCAACCCACGGCGCCTTACGATTTGGATTTGGATGCTCATGCCGATTTGCATTTCGATGTGCTTTTCGGTTTGCATGTAGACTTGCACTGGATGGCTCGCCGCAGCCACGGCGGGACACCAGCGGGACACTAGTGGGACACCGCGGGGCACCGTTTTCCCGGTGGAGAGACTTTTGGTCCAGCCGCGGCCCGGCCACAGGAGGATTTCGGGACACCAGCGGGACACCGGCGGGCCATTGGCCGCCGGAGGAGAATCCTTGGTCCGGCCGCGGCCCAGCCACAGGAGGATTTCGGGACACCAGCGGGACACCGGCGGGACACCGCGGGCCACCGGCCGCCGGAGGAATCATTTGGTCCGGCCGCGGCCCAGCCACAGGAGGATTTCCTTTCGCCCGTCCGCGCAGCTTCGCTTCGCCCGCACGCACGCACGCACGGCACGCACGACACGAACCCGAAACCGAAATCGATTTCCCGGTAGGGGGGGTCTCCGTTTCACGTCGGACTCATCCCCCAACCTCCGATGGTTGGTGCTTCGCCAGGCTAATGTTTGAGGAAGTGTCATGCGGGAGGCGCTGTTGTTGTAAACCAGGGGGCAGGGGCACAGCTTGGTCACCCCACACTGCCCTTTGTAGAAGAACAAGGTGCGAGCCCCAGAAGGAATTGTTTAATTGAAAAATAGAATGGTTACCAGATGGGGATCAGCAATCATTCTTCTTTCGAAAGTCAATAACACTAGCAGCAACAACACCACCAGCAACAACAACAGCAACAACCACAATCCGCATCGCTGAATCCCACATCAGTCACGCACCCAAGGACAGTGAATGACCGTTGGATCTATACATACATCAATCCAAGTCCCAGTCCTGGTTCCTCATTCCCATCGCCATCCTGACATTATTCCTCTTTGTCCGTTTTGCTCGATTCCCGTATTCACGCATGTTTTCAGCACATCGGTGATTCCATGAAGTTGCCAGTCTATTGCAGCGCGGTGCTAGCAACTCTGTGCAACCAACGCCCAGTCTTAGTCTAGCATCGAAGCGACCATTTGATTGCATAGCCAGGGTCGTGTTTCCTTGTCCCTGCGCTCGTCTCCATTTCCCCAAGTGTCTCCCTCACCCTCTCCTGTGTCTGTGGCGCCTGAGGTCTGCGTCTCGGAGGTTTCGTGCTGAGCCCATTGCGCTACGCGCGCGTGTTTTCTTCACCGCCGCTCCTGAGCCAGAGCAGAGCCACATCACTCTCCATTCCCAGTCCTGGTGTCACCCCCTCCTTCTCCTCGACAACAACCACGACCCCCATAATTGGCGCTTCCTGAACAGTCCCTGGCGTCCAGTTGCAGTCTTGCTTTGCTCGATTCCCTCCTCGGGCGCTCGATTCCCGAGGTGCTTCGCTTGCTGGAGTGCTTATCCTGTGGGTGGTTCTTCTGCCCTCCGCTCTCCCTTCCTGCCGACGGGCGGACGGTTAGACGGCGGCGGCGAGACGATCGCGTAAAGCGCCAGCGCCACAGCAATGCTTCTCTGCCCATTCGACCTGCCCTTGCGCGCCCCCCCTCGCTCGGCCGCGCGAGCCCCGCAGGGGAAAGCCCGGGCACCCGAAGAAGAAGAGGTAGCGCCAGTGGACTTCAAGCTGTGACCGCTCCCGTCGAAGAGCAGCGAACGGCAAAGTTGTGAGAAAAATCCTGGAGGCCTCGCGAGGCGCGTAATAGTAGTATTATCTAGTCCACACGTCAGCTCCGTGAGCTATGGGTCGATGTTTGCGCGGCGATGCTCTGGAGTCAGTCCGACGTAAATCAGATGTAATTCCGATGCAGTCCGACGTGAATTCGACGACAATCCGACGTGGATTCGACGTGAATCGGATCTCAAGTTGCTGCGCGAGGCCTCTAGGATTTTGCTCATAAGCATAGACAGAATGTCAGCTTGTGATTCCCCCGGGGCTGATGAATAGACCCCGCAGGGCGCGAAACATTTGTTTTAATCACGCGCGCCAGGGGGTCGTCGCGGGCGTCGCCGAGGGGACCGTGCACCCCCCTTGCATGACAGCCTCAAAACGGTTGCCTTTCGTATAGAAGTTGTTATCGGGGTCGTACACATCCGAGGCGAATTGTTCCCCTCTCAGGCGTCGTCGTCCTCGTCGGCGCCGCCGTCGTCGTCGTCGTCATCGTCGGATTCGTCATCGTCGTCTTTTTCGTCGTCCTCGTCGTTTTCGTCGTCGTCCGTCGTCGTCGTCGTCGTCGTCGACCACGACTCCGACTACGACTACGAGTACGACTACAGCGGGCCTGCGCAGCCCCCCCCATAGGGTATCCGCAGTGCGTCGTCGGCTGTCTGCCGTCTGCCGTCCCTCGTCCTCGTCCTGGTCCTCGTCCTCGTCTTTGTTTTCGTCTTCGTCGTCGTCGCCGTCGGCGTCGTCTTCGTCGTCGTCGTTGACGACTAGAGAGACCACGACAGAAAGGGGGGGGGGAGGAGGACTGCCCGCCGTGTTCGGGTCGGACGACAGGCTGGGGAAGAAGAGACAAGAGGGGGTGCGAAACCTGTTG
>CAUYUJ010015931.1:0-25000 GCA_963575745.1 Prorocentrum cordatum | reverse complement strand
TTTTCAGAAGGCGCGGGCTTTGTCTACAAAGGTAGGTCGTGCCCTTTCTAACAGAACTCCATCGGCCTTCCCGACTTCCTGCCCGACGGTGCCGTGTGCGTCGGGCCTCGGAGGGACGCCTACTGTGCACCACCGCCAGCCCTGGCCTGGCACTTCCGGCCCGTACACCAGTCCAGGGCCCATGATAGGCCTGGCCAGGGCTAGTGGTGGTGTATGGCATGGCTTCGGGAACGGCCCTAGTCAACTTGTGGGCCTGAGGGCCAAAGCACAATCAGGCCGGGGGGCCGACAGCCAAACCTTAATCAGGTGTCTGGAGGTCCGCGGAAGCATCCAGACTCCTTCGCAAGCCTTTGGGAGGTCCAAACATGGCCAGTACGCCCAACACTTCGATCTTCGGTCTTATGTTTGGCATCCTCCTTACGCATTCCCTTTTCTCCGTCCTCTCTCCTCCATCTGTCCTGCCTCGTTCCTCTTCCCTTTTCCCGTAGCTCCCCCCGCGTCCCTCCTTCACTTCCTCTCTCGCTCCTCTGGTTCCTCCTTCCGCATCTTATCCATCCCTCCGTCCTCATCCCTCTCTCTTCCCCGCCCTCGCTCTCCTCCCTCCTCCTCCTGTGGGAAGGTAGTCAGGGGGGCCAGGGGGCGGGAGGAGAAGTATTTAGGGCCTGGGGTTGGGCCCGAGAGCTGATCAGGGCCATCCGCTCGGGGCCGGGATCTGTTTGGAAAAGAAGGAATCTAGGCCTCCTAGATCGTGTCGGGGTAAATCGGGTCGGAGGATCGCGCCTCATCGTCGATGCATCGACGATGCGGTTCGATGTGGAGACCGTGTTTCCCCACCACGACGTTGCCGATGCATCGCCGACGTCGCTGATGCATCGCCGATGCATCGCCGATACATCGGCGATGCATTGGCGATGCGGCGCAATCCTTCGACCCCATCTACTCGGACCCCATCTAGGAGGCCTCTAAGGAACTGCCCGTGCACGAACCCCTCTCGGGGGAGGGCGATGAAACCACGATTAATCAACGAATATAAGCAACGATCAGACAAGGCCCAGAGGTGATTAGACAATCTCCCTCGGCGCAGGAGAAGTGGTTAGACAGGCCCGCTGGGCCAAGGATGAGTGATTAGACAAGCCCCCCTTGCTCCGACCCAGCGGGCGGCATGCCGAGGGGTCTCCTCCTCCTCCTCCTCCTCCTCCCCCTCCTCCTCCTCCCCCTCCTCCTCCTCCTCCTTCCTCCTCCTCCTCCTCTTCCTCCTCCTCCTCTTCCTCCTCCCCCTGACATGGCTAGACAGGGCACAGGCGCGATCAGGCAGGGCCAAAATGCCGCTGGACACGGCCGGCCTGCCCAGGTCGCCCGGGGTCCCTGGCCCCCGCCCTGGGCCGCGTACATGGCGCTGGCCATGATTTGCGCCCCCCCTCTTGGACGCCCCCCTCTTTGCCGCCCCCGATTCCTGTTGTTCTTTCTTGTCCGATGGCGCTGCAAGGTGATCGCATTTTTATTGATTGTTTTGCCGATCGGCGCAGGCCCCCAAAACCCCCCCTCCCACCCCCCCCCTGGAGTAGATCTCGGCTGTTTTTTGGCGCCTGTTTCTGGCAGGAGGAGGCTCCCCCAGAGGCCGCACTATTACAAACGGTCGCACTACGTAGAGGTCCAGAGCCAAACCCCCCCGTCCCCCCGCCTTTCCGCCCCAATGTCGAAACGCCGCATAATAGAAAATGCTCACAAGGTGGAACATGGTCGTCCGTGGAGCGATGGCGGCCGGTTGACGACCTTGCCTGCAGCGGGGACACTTGTCAGGCCTGCAGCGGCCAAGGCAACCAGCCGGTCGGACCCACGGAGGCTCAAATGCCAGGAGCATTAGTTTTTAACTCGGGCCTGTCCCCCTACAGGAGGAATATTCAAAATTATCCCAATGCGACCCTACCTAGGAGTTGGAGCCTCTAGGAAAGCAACATGAGTAGGAGCGGTAAACGCTGTCCTCCTCCTTCTCCCCATCGTCGTAGTCGTAGCAGTAGCAGTAGCGGTAGTAGTAATAATAGTAGTAGTAGTAGTAGTAGTAGTAGTAGTAGTAGTAGTAGTAGTAGTAGTAGTAGTAGTAGTGGTAGTAGGTAGTAGGTAGTAGGTAGTAGGTAGTAGGTAGTAGGTAGTAGTAGTAGTAGGTAGTAGGTAGTAGGTAGTAGGTAGTAGGTAGTAGGTAGTAGGTAGTAGGTAGTAGGTAGTAGGTAGTAGGTAGTAGGTAGTAGTAGTAGTAGTAGTAGTAGTAGTAGTAGTAGTAGTAGTAGTAGTAGTAGTAGTAGTAGTAGTAGTAGTAGTAGTAGTAGTAGTAGTAGTAGTAGTAGTAGTAGTAGTAGTAGTAGTAGTAGTAGTAGTAGTAGTAGTAGTAGTAGTAGTAGTAGTAGTAGTAGTAGTAGTAGTAGTAGTAGTAGTAGTAGTAGTAGTAGTAGTAGTAGTTAGTAGTCGTAGTCGTAGTAGTCGTAGTAGTCGTAGTAGTAGTAGTAGTAGTAGTAGTAGTAGTAGTAGTAGTAGTAGTAGTAGTAGTAGTAGTAGTAGTAGTAGTAGTAGTAGTAGTAGTAGTAGTAGTAGTAGTAGTAGTAGTAGTAGTAGTAGTAGTAGCGTAGTAGTAGTAGTAGTAGTAGTAGTAGTAGTAGTAGTAGTAGCAGTAGTAGCGCCAGAACCGCCGACGCCACGCCGTAAGTGAAGCAGCAGCAGAAGCAGGCAGCAAGTCGCCGAGACAGCAGCAAAAGCAAGCAGGCACGGAGATGAGGGCGGGGCACTGGGGAGTTCTTTACATCTACATATATATCTACACCTACATCTACATCGACACCTACATCTACATCTAGACCTACATCTACACCTACAGCTACATCTACATCTACACCTGCATCTACATATACATCTACATCAACAGCGAGACTCACATCTACATCTACACCTACATCTACACCTACATCTACATCTACATCTACACCTACATCCACATCTACACCTACACCTACATGTACATCTATATATACAATTTCGCATTGGTTGTGCTTTTGCTTTGCATTGCCTTTGCTTTTGCTCTTGCCTTTGCTTTTGCCTTTGCCTTTGCTTGTGCTTTTGCTTTCGCTGTTGCTTTTGCTTTGCTTTTGTTTTTCGCAGCAGCAATCGTGGATGCTGTGCTCTGCTATGATATGCTATGCTATGCTATGCTGCGCAATGCTATGCTGGACTAGGCTAGGCTAGGCTAGGCTAGGCTATGCTACGCTACGCTATGCTATGCTGCGCTATGCTATGCTATGCTATGCTACGCTATACGTTTGATTTGCCTTCGCTTTTGCCTTCACTTTTGCCTTTGCTTTTGCTGTTGCTGGGCGCCCAGGGAGCGCAACTGGGAGAACCGCGCGTTTGCTTTTACCTTTGCTGTTGCTTTTGGTTGGGTCCCAGGGGACTGGGGGAACCGCCCGAGGCGATTTGCACTGCCCGGCCCCTTTAAGCTAAGAAAGTAAGAACCCTTCTAGGCAGAACCTAGGTAGGGAAATAGGCAAACAGTGTATGGGGACGACTTTCTGTTTTAGTTACAGGCCATTTCTTCATTGCTTGGGGCATGACGGGCGTCATGGCCCCCGCTCCCCCCCCCCCCCCCTGACGTAACGCTCCCCCGCCCCAGTGCGCTGCGGGCACTGCCGCCGTGCGCATTGGGATCCGCGTAGGTGTCCGCGTAGGAATCCGCATAGGTGTCTGGTCCGCAGGCGTCGTCGTCGTCGTCGTCTTACGTCGTCGTCGCTCGTGGTTCGTCGCTCGTCGCTCATCGTCGTCGTGCGCGCGGACGCGGCTGGAGCCTGTTTTTACGTCCGGGCCGATGACGGCAATCATCTGGGTGGGGAGGGGGTCGATGACGTCACGTTTCGCGCCGGCGGCGTTTGGGAATGGTTTGGAATGACGGAGGACGGGTAGCGCGAACATGTAGGTGGCGATGTACAACACAATGCCTGTGTACATCACAGTGCCCGCGTGCACCACAGCGCCTGTGTACACCACACCGCCGATGTACACCACAGCAGCCGCATGCAACACAGCGTTAGTTTGTGCCACCGTGCTTGCGGGCACAGCAGCTCCTGTGTGCACCACAGCGCTTCCGTACACCACATCAGCCGTGCGCAACACAGCACCAGTGTACGCCACAATGCCTGCGTGCATTGCAGTGCCTGTGTACGCCACGGCGCCTGTGTGCACCACATCAGCCGTGTGCAACACAGCGCCATTGTTGTGTATAGAATGTCAGAAGGAATCCTTGTGACAAAATGGGGCGCGTGTGGATTCCAGAGAAAACAATGGAAAACACATTCTCATGGACAAAGGAGCGCCGCTGGAATGTACGAGTCCCCCCGAGCCCGCCCGCATCACCCTGACTCCCATTTGCGTCCAGGAGGCTCCAGCTAAACTGGCCGTCCGAGAACCAAGTGGACCGATTCAGTCGACCATTCTGCGGTGCACGCTGAGATGCGCACGTTCGTTGTAACGCCAAGCCGCACGACAAGGGTAAGAAGGAGGAAAAGGAGGATGCGGAGGAGGAGGAGGAGGAGGAGGTGGAGGAGGAGGGAGGAGGGAAAAACGTCGCATTCGATTATCAGAACTCTTTCGGCGTGGCGTTTAGTTGTCCGCATCAGATCCTGAAGTACATGCTCCTTCTACCTGCCCTATGCACGCAGGCGCTGTGGTGTACACCAGCGCTGCGTTGCACGCGTATGCTGTGGTGTAGACAAGCGCTGTGGCGTGCACAGGCGCTGCGGTGCACGCAAGCAGCGTGGTGTACACAGGCGTTGTGTTGCACATGGCTGCTGCGGTGTATGTACACCGGCGCTGTACTGTTCCCAAGTATCGTGGTATACACGGGCGGTGCGTTGCACACGGCTGTTGCGGTGTACGCAGGCGCTGTGGTGCACACGCGCGGTGTGGTGCACGCGAGCGTTGTGCATGGTGTACACAGGCGCAATGGGCAGATCGCCACTTACATGCTGCTCTCGTCGTCGTCGTCGTCGCTCGTCGCTCGTCGCTCGTCGCGTCGTGCGCGCGGGTGCGGCTGTGGTGCCGGAGCCAGGCGGCGGGGGGGCGGGCGTCACGCCATACCCCCCCCCGCCATCCCCCCCCCCTGACGCCCGACATCGCCGAACATAAAGAAACGCCTTTTCATTGTTGACATTTTGGGAGTTTTTTTGACTATTGTTTATAGTTCGTCCAAAATCCGCCTGTAGGGGGACATACCCGAGCTAACATGTGTTTGAAGTTTCGCACGATAGTGGTGGAACACAATCGTCCCCCGCCTTTGGCCAGAGCCCCATTGGATCTCCGCAGTAGTTATGAAAGTCCCGCTGGCCCCATGGAAATGTTCACCCTTCGTGGCCCTCCTCCTCCAAAACCGCGGGGGCGTCCGCTTCGGCCGCAGGTCACGATTCACATGTTTCGATCCCATCACACTGCCTACCCGGTGGTGTACAGTCAACCCGCATATCAAGGATGGGTGACCCTCCCAAGGCCCAAGGGTAACTTCGGCCCGTCCTCAGCGACTTACGCTGGCCAGCCCCGTTCGAAACGCCGACATCGGCCTCCAAGGCCCTTGCATCCCTGCCGCGCATCCTCACGATGCCGGGCTGACTGTGCCGTTCGGAGCCCTCCTCTGCTTGCCCTCCCCCCTCGACGACGCCTGGGCCGGGCGTCCGCCGGTCAAGCGCCGCGCTCCCCCCGCGGCCGTCCCTGCGCAGCGCTGGTGCGGCAGGTCCGCGCCGCGCTGGCGCGGCGGTGGCCCCTCCGTGGCGGGCGCCCCAGGCAGGGTGCCGCGCTCTTGGGCCCTCCAGCTCAGGCCGTGTCGGGCACGTCCCCCTACAGGAGAAGAATGTTCGAAACATTGCGCGGGCATGTTTTCAATCTTTGTTATTATCGTTTGCCCGCGTTCTACTTGTCCCAAATCCGCCTGTGGGAGGACATGCCCGACCTGAGCTTAGGCTGTGCCTTGCCCGGGTATCACCACAGGGGCCTTAGACCTCCTGGCGAAGGTGCTCACGTTCTTGTCCAGTGCCCTTCTGCGCGCCGAGGGGTGCTCCAGCGCTTGCTTGGCCCGGTGGCACCGTCGGCAAATGTTGGCCGGTCCTCTGATTCAAGACGGCCGTTTTCTCCGGGCGGGTCTCGACAGCTACTTCCCCGGAGCAGGCAGGGCGGGATGCTCGGCAGTGCCTTCCTTGCTGTGCGTCTGCCGTGCCGGGAAGCTGCGATCGCTCCATGCTGACCGACCCGCGCGGCGCCAGAAGCCAGGACGTCGACGCCGCCACGGCGCGGTGCGAGGGAGGGGCGGGCAGCCACGGGGAGGGGGACCGGGGACCCGTCCGGCGCTTTTGGAGCCGGCGGTGGCAGGCTGGGGGTCTCCCAGGGCCCTTCCTCGTCCAGCATCGAGGACAGCAAGACCCCCTACTGACACGAGGAGCACGCAGCCTCACCGAGGTCCCCCGCCTTTCAGCATGGGGTCTCATAGCTCTAGGTGGTTTGGTTCGACACATCTGCAGAGAAGACTCCCTATCCCTACTGTTTTTGGCCTCTTCGCTGAGGTCCGCTCGCAGAGGATTAGTAGAGGTACTTTTGTTGCTTATCATTCCAGGGCCCCTCTGTAGAGAGTTAAGTCGGGCGTGTCCCTCTACAGGAGGGATCTTCAAAAGAATAGTCTGGAGACTATTTTTGGAATATGTTTGACAATTTTGGCGCATTTTTTATTTAATAGTTTTTTAGTCTTCGTCGAAAATTCCCATGTAGGGGGACACGCCCGCCTTAAATAGAGTGCCCCTTCCCTGCAGCTTTCGCTCGCCCACAGTCGAGTTCGGCACCCCGAGGGTGGAAGTCGGGGGGGGGGGGCGGCACGTGAGGCGGCGGGGGGGCTTCTCTCAGAAGCTCTCACCCACCTCGGTTTTTACCGCCCCCTCGATGCGACGCCCAGGTGGCAAATTGATGGCCTTCCAGGGCCCCTTGCTAGGGCCCTTCTCCTTGCAGCTCGCGCTCGCCCCCATGTTTAGTTTTTCGGCGGCGCCCGCCCCGAGGGTGGAAGTCGAGGGGGGGCGGCGGGCCTTCCAAGATACAGGAGGAAAATCACACAACACACAGGCAGAAGTAAACGTCGATTCCCAGAGACATCAATGGGAAAATATGGCAAGTGGCAGGGAAGACGAAACTCAAGAAAATATAGAAAGCACGGTGAATCCTGCGAGGCGTGTCTATTTGTGTGTGTGTGTGTGCGTGTGTGTGTGTGTGTGTGTGTGTGTGTGTGCGTGTGCGTGTGCGTGTGCGTGTGCGTGTGCGTGTGCGTGTGCGTGTGCGTGTGCGTGTGCGTGTGCGTGTGCGTGTGTGTCCCTGAGCCTCTTCACAGAAGGCGGCGGGGACCTTCTCTCAGAAGCGCTCCGACCTTCGAGAAGCCCTCTGGGGCTTCGGAGGGGGCTCAGACAGCTTGTCCGAAGGCCAGGTGCCTCCTGAGCCGTCTGAGAAGGCCCGCCCCCTCTTCCTCCTCCAGCCTCCTCGTCCTCCATTCTTCTCCTTCGTCCTCCATCCGCACTTGTCACCGTCAATGTCATTGTGGTTCTTGTGGTACAGAACCGACAAGGCGAGGTACATCTGTTATTATGAAGTGGTTGAGAAAGCCTTGCGCACCGCCGACCCTCTATATCCCTGGCAGTAGGGCCCCGCGTGTTGAGGGAAGCGTGCGAGGGGACCTCTCGGTACACTCCTCGCACTCGACGAGCTGGTTTGAGGTGTGGGCGGGGTCTCGCTAGGAGCTTGTTCAAGAATTCCAGCCCCCCACCAGAGCAGGGCTGGAGTACTTCAGAGCGCTCGAGGAGGGTCGAGCGTCTTGTCACACAACGTTGGCCCGGGAGGCAGACTATCTCAAGTGACCGTGAGGAGCCGCGTGCAGCGCAACGTCCGATCAAATTCTCCACCCTCCGCCTCCTCCTGCATCCATCTCGTCCTTGTCATTTCTCCTTGCCCTCCTTCTCCTGCTCCTCCTGCACTTCCACTTCCCCCCCCGCTCACGGTCCAGCCGCCGGCGTAATTGGGGGGGGGGGCTGGGGCGTCGAGCGCCCAATTGCCAGCTGGCCCCCCGCAGGAGCGCGGCGAGGAGGAGGGCAGGCCCGACGAGGAGATGAGGGCGTCCAAGTGGTCCTCCCTCCTCCCTCCTCCCTCCTCCCTCCTCCCTCCTCCTCCTCCTCCTCCTCCTCCTCCTCCTCCTCCTCCCTCCTCCTCCCTCCTCCTCCCTCCTCCTCCCTCCTCCTCCCTCCTCCCTCCTACTCCTCCTCATCGTCCTCCTCCTTCCGCCCCCGCTGGGGGGAGCCCCCGCGGCGGCGATCGCTTTTGTCGGCTACTCGTGCGGTCGGACTGGGGCACAAGATCGAGATCGGTTCGGGGAGGGTGCCCTGATGCTCTCTTCGTGACTGTTGGATGTTCTTGCACATCCTAGGGAAGAGCACCCTCGGATGGTCTTCAGTTTGGCCGGCGGGGAGCCACGTGTTCTTGAAGGGTGTTGTTCTGTCCCAGGTCCGGCTGTAAGATTGGCCTTGCGCGGTCTCTCGGGGAGCCGCGGGAGGGCCCAGCCCAAGAGCGCGCGCAGGCCGTCGTCTGTCGCCTCGCACGCAGCGATCTGCGAGTCGCGCGCCAGAGGTCGCTCTTGTCTAGGCTCGCTCTCGCGTGTAGCCGAAGGGGGGAGCAAGGGCGCCCTCGAGGGCGTCGCGCTTCGCGCACCGCGAAACGCGAAGTTTGGCGCCCGTGGTTGTTGAGACTTTGTCCCAGGTGATAGGTTGAGCAAGTTTTGGGGTGTCTTTGGGCGGGGTTTACTGGACATGCGCGCGTCGAAGGTCCCCCCCCAACAAATCGTAAATCACATGTCCCAGACATTTTTCAAGCATCACATCTCGCACCCTTCCCGATTTATGTTTAGTGATGCGTTCTCCCAGCGAAGATGTATCATCAGTATAGCGGCATCTCAGACATCCCGCACAGTATCGCCACGTGTAGCAGACACCACCCGACACAAACGCCCCCGATCGGTGACCTCAGTCTTCGGGCATGCGCCGTTGCGTATGATGGAAAACGAGACCGAGGTCAAACTGAACCCCACCTGCACAATTCGTAGCCGTTTAGGCCCCGACTTGCATAGCATGCGTGATCTTGTGGGTTTCTCCAGGCCTTCGAGGACACGCTAGCCCAGCGCATGTCGCATGTTTGATGGTCTTTTGGATTTGCAGGCTAGCGAGGACGAGGGCCCCGTGGAGGCCCCAGCCCCTGAGCCCCAGCGGAAGGCCCAGAGGGCCCAGTGGATGTCCCGAGGCGCGGAGGCGCTCGTGGACGCGCAGGGGGCCGCGGGCGAGCTCTCGGGTCCAGGTGGAGCGATCGCGTCCGTGAGAGGACATCGGCAGGCCGTAGGAAACAGCAACTTGGAGACGAGCGCCGAGGCAACGAGACGCTGGCTAACGCATTGAGGCCTTCCTTTGCCAAGAGCGTCGTCCAGACAGTATTTGGGGATGGTAAGTACCTTGCACAGTGGACATCAGGGGTCTATCCGGATCGACGGCGAAAGGCTTGAGTTCGAAAAAGCACGGCGGGGGCAGAGGCATTCTTTTGAAAACCGACCTTGCCTCAGCCACCAGAGAGCGCAAGTGGATGGATTGGCCCGCTTCATAAAAGGGGCCAGCGATACACCACAACATTGCAGCGCAGTGTTTTCCACGCTCAGTTGTTATGCTGCTTCAATGAGGGTTCAGAAACCTCACGTCCCAAAGGACATAAGTTTGCCACCGCGCCTGGCATAACGCATGGCCGAGCGGGGGAAACACGTGAGGACCCCAGTTCTCACGAAAGATGAGGTGATTTTTGCCAGCAGTTTGTTGGACAGCTCAAATTGTCGACTGCGGGCTGAGGAGGTACGTGCGCCTGCTCTGTGTTTACCGCTAGCCAATACAATCACAATGCATGATCGTCTATGCACATGGTCCGTTGTGAGTGTTGCATGCAGGGTCAGGGACCAACGTCGACAGATATGGATATCTGAACACTGCCATATCTACCGCCCCCTGGGCCCAACAAATCGCAAATAAAGACAATGCCTTGGCCAACAACTGCACTGCCGACTTAGAAGAAACGCAAATGAAGCACCGCAACCAAGCGTTGGCAGGAACTGACCGTCAACGTACATTATTTCCTTTGACGCGTTGCGCTCACTCCGTCGGGTTATCAATGATGCCTGTGTACATGAATCTACCGAGCAATGACGCCTCAAGATTGGCGACCAAGCCTATGCGTTTCAATCATACCGAGTACATGAGAACTACGTGGCTTCTTTTGCGGAGTCGCGTGGCAACGCGGCATGTTTTTTTTTTTTTTTTTTTTTTTGTTGTTGTTGTTGTTTTTTGTTTGTTTTCTTCTTCTTTTTCTCTAGCCGGTTCACCACTTGCCGCCAGAGGCGCAGAGTGGAAGGCGCATGCGGAATATGTTTGGATGATGATCCGAGTTGTGAGGGACCTGTTTCTGGGGATGGAAGAACACATTCTCGCGTTGGATAGCGGCAGTTGGACAGATGAGCGCTTTGTCCATCATTGCATCGGGGAAGCGTGCCCCAATCAGCGTCGAGGCGACCGGGCGCGGGCTGTGAAAGGCATGCAGCGCTGCGCTGTGTTTTCATGCGGTGGCAGGGTCGACGCCTTGTTGCTGCGTCGATTCGAAGGCTTCGAAAAGGCTAGCAGTTGGACATGTCGAGGCATCAGACAACGAGGGCTCTTGTCGCGGGCATTCAAGCAAGCTTGCTTTCCCAAGAATCATATGCTCGACCGGCCAAACGATGAAGTGGAGGAGTCCGTTGCAGACAAGCAGGCGAGACGGATCGGGGGCGAGCACAGTGAGAGCGACCCATCGGGTCGGGGCATCGAGATAGGCGCTGCGGCGACCAAGCCTCGGCAACATGTTTTAAACGGCGTCTTCTCTTCCGGCAGTACAGCGAATTCTTGCGTCGAAATGCGTCTCAAAGCACCTGTTGACCCCGCGGATGTGGATGATGGAACCCGGAGAGAAATGCCGGAAGTTGAGGGAGAGACCAGGGACGCGAACAAGGAAATCATCCGCGGGCGGCGTGGGAAGCAGCTATTGCCTGAGATATCGGCACATTTGGTCAACACAAAGCACGGGGACTTGGGCGACGTTGAGATGATCCCGTGCGAGATGCACCCCATTTGCTTCGCAATGGTTTGCACGACTCGCAACGCATGGAAGCGCCTCGTATTCCCGTTCGTTGAGCAGCCGAAGTTGGAGTTGCTATCCTCGGCGCGCGACTTCGAGCCGTCAGCTGTATTTTGTAAGGTCCAACGCTGGAGAGATTCAGCTCAATGTTTAAATTGTTGCGACCACGCCTTTCACTAACATATGGGTGGAGCAGCTGTTGAGCAAGGGCGCTCAGATGGCAGCCTCCGGGCTGCTCTGTCAGATGGTCGCTGCCGTGGTCGCTGCCATGCATCCCCCGGGCTCGATTGCGAGGGGTGCCGCGGGCAGAAAACAGCAAGGTCGAGCCCCTCACGCCGCAGCACTTGGCCATGAGCACCCACGTCAAGTCAGTTCGCGGGAGCTGGGAACGCCGTCGGGAGCCTGTCCTGAAGAAGGCCCTCCCTGACAAGACCGCGAGGAAAGCTTGTTCTCGTGACCTTTCTGCTTTTCCAGTGAACCGTCGCAGAGACGGGGTAGATGCGACTTCGGACGTTCGGGGGCGCCAGAAACAGCTTGCAGTTGGGGTGATGGGCAATGGGCGACGACAGCGAGTTCGGGGTTGGGACGAGTTTATTTCGGAACAGTTTCGCAGTCGCCACGGGCGCGGCATTTCCCAGAGATGCCGGGAAAGCAACCGACGCAGCTCGGTCAGCCTTGCTCCCCGCTGGCGACAGACAGCAGGACAATGATCGCGCCGGCAGCAAGAACAGGGCCATCGGCGAGATGGGCAACGCAGACTCCGGCCGGATCACGCGCGAGTCACCTGGCACACATCGAGACGTTGTTTAGCGCGGCGAGGCGCAGGGCGATCAGCGGCGCGCTCGACGCGATGAGGCCCCGCCCCGTCTGGTCAGGCTTCCAGGCTCTCTGAGATTCGCTGCAAAGGTGGGGCCCGCCACGCGGCCACCCCCGCTCAAGAGTGGCGCATTGTAATGGCGAGTGGGGGGGGGGGCGCAGTGGCGCGGGAAACATGTGGAGCGCCGTCCGTTGTTCAAGCGCCCTCCTCGGGCTGATGCATGGGGTCTAGGGCGCCATTGCAAAGCGCAGGCCGTCGACGCCAAACCAAAGCGGCAAACGCCGCGATGGCGCAACGCAGATTCGATAAAGCTTGTTTGGGCATAACCTCTTGGAATCGTCTGGCAACATTGGGGCCTTTTGAGTCGGCGCCAGGCTTGAACTGCAGATGTTCGCGACGCGACCGCCGGTGCCCCGCGGGGGCCTCTGGCTCGCAGCGAGGCCCCGCCCGCCCCAGGAAGTTCAGCCCCGCTTTCCCCGCTTGCCTGCTCGCGTCGTTCCCTTGATGTTTGGTTTGTTTTCGGATCCGCGGGGCCCATTGACTTGTCGCAGCTTCGGTTCCTAAGGGTGGCGCTGGGCTGCGAGTGTTCGAGGCAGGGCTCCGTTCGGACTGCGTCGTCGATGGCGCCGAGGCTTCCGCGGCGGCCGACGCAGCCCGACGCGCTCGCATTCTCAGCCGCGGAGAAAGAACATCTAGTGGGGGGCATGATTCCGTTTTCGCCGTGCGCCGACGATGTCCCGATCGTCGAGGCCTGCGGGATCTGGGCCGAGAACATCTGGAGGGCCGTCAAGGCCCATCACGTCGATAAAATAGCTTTATCCCCTCCTCATGGTTTTCGGGCTCACGCCCGCCAGCGGCGACGGGGGGGCCAGGTTGGACGCTGCGCATTTCCTCGGGGACGTTGTCGGGAAAGGGGGTTTGGGAGTTTTGATGCGCGCTGATGTTTTGGATGGGCGTGCTCAGTCGTCAGTTGATATATATATATATATATATATATATATCCTATATATATATATCCCCGGGGGCGAGGCCGGGGGCCCCGGGACAGGCGCCTCCGCCCCCCGCGGCGGGACCGGGGCTCATTTCCTTTGTGTTCTTACAGGGTGTCCGCGCCCTGGGCCTCGGAGGCCGCCGCCTCCGACCCCCCATGGGCCAGGAGGGCCTCCAGAGGCCCCCAAGGCGGCCCAAGCGGGCCCCGAGTCGCCGAAAGACCGCTCCAGGACGCCCAAGATAAGCCCAAGACGGCCCGAGAGGCGCCCCAAGGCACTCCACGACGCTTCAAGACTCCTCTCCAAAGCGCTTCCAGAGGCCGAAATCGTTAATTTTACGAAGGTTTTCGAACGATTTTGGCCTTCCGGCCTCTGCGGCTGTCCGACGTTCCAAGATGGCTCAATAGGCCCCCGAGAGCGCCCCAAGACGGCCCAAGAGGGCCCCGAGACGGCCCCCGAGTCGCCCAAGACAGCCCAACAGAGCCCCAAGACGGCCCCAAGATGCGCCCAAGAGGGGGGCCACGACTCCAAAATTCAACCCTCCGGCTTGAAGAGCGCCCCAGGAGGCCCCAAGTAGCCTCCAAGAGGCCCCAGGATGCCCCCAACAGGCGCCCAGGAGGCCCAAACGACGCCTACAGAGGCCACAAAACAGCCCCGAGGAGGCCCCACAACGGTCCTAAAACGGCTACCGAGAAGCTGCGAACCTGCTTTCACGACGTCCCCGACAGGCCAACCACGAGATCCAAAGCAACACCCATGGGGCCTCTGACCCACCACCCAGGGCACGGTGGCGGCAGCAGTGGCAGCACTTGTGCACAGCATGTTCCGGCGGGAGCCTTCCGGAACACGCTGCGCTGCAGGAGGAGGAAGATCTGGGGGAGAGAGAGAGCTGGAGTGGAAGGAGGAGGAGGGGGACGAGGAGGAGGAAGAGGCCTCCCAGACAGCTCCAAGATAGCCGAAGAGGCTCCCAAGAGGGCCCTGGGCGGCCCACGAGGGCCCCAAGGCGGTGCCTGAGGCGCCCAAGACGGCCCGAGAGGGCCCCAAGACGGCCCCAAGAGAGGCCCAAGAAGGGAAACACGAACCGAGAATCCGAGCTTTCTACCCCGAGAGGGTCTCGGGAAGTCCCAAGAGGCCCCCAATCGGATCCAAGAGGCCCCCAAGAAGCTCCCGAGAGGGCCGACGAGGTTCCAAGAGATCTCCCAAGGTGGCCCCAAGAGGCACAACACATTGTTTTACGATTGGGCTTTGACGTTTTTTTCTGCCTTTTGGCATCCCGATGCTCCAAGACGGCCCAAGAGGCTTCCAATGCCGCTCCCATATAGAGGAAGAGGCCTCCAAAAGGGCCCCAAGACGGCCCGCGAGGGCTCCGCAACGATGCTTGAGGCGCCCAAGACGGCCCGAGAGGGCCCCAAGAGCCCCAAGAGAGGCCCAAGAAGGGGAACGCGACCCAACAGCAGAGCGGCCCCCCCACAAGGCCCACAGGAGGCCGCAAGAGGCCCCAAAGCGGTCCGACGAGGACCCCAAAAGCTTCCCCGAGGGCCTAAAAGGCCACCAGGAGACGTCCAAGAGGCTTTCAAATAGCCCAAGAGTACCCTCGATGCGTCAAAACTGCTTCCAGGAGGCCCCCGGGAGGCTTCCGGATTGCCTCAATCTGGCCGCAGGTGGCCTCAAGTCGGGCCTCCACGCAGCCAAGACGGCCAATGACGGCTTCAGATTGCAGAACCGATGCCCCCAAGGGACCCTCAGACGCCCCCCCAAGAGGCACCCGAGAGGTGCCTCCAACAGCCAGTTGACGAAGCATGTGGAACACCCCAGAAGCTCCTCAGATGCCGTCGCGCGCCCGTGCTTGATAGCGTTGTCCAAGATCGTCCAGCGCCCCCCCGGCCTGGGCTAGAACCTGAGCGCGCGCGAAGCGCGCGCGAGTGTTCTAGTATATATATATATATATATATATATATATGTACCTCCCGCGCTCTCCTTCGTAAACTGGCCGTTGCACATCGCGACGCAGGTTGGCATTGAAGCATTGACGTTCTCGGCGGTTCGAAGTCCATCGCAATGGCTCGCCAGCAGATGGCGGCCCAAGACGGGTGCGTGTTCTTTGCCGCTTTCGAGCCAGGCTGGTCTGAGGAACCCGGCGTGGAACGCGACATCGGCCCTGCCCTGGCCAGCAAGAGTCAGCGGCAGAAGATTGCGCTGTCCTTCGGGATCAAGATCGCCCCCCCGAAGCCCGCCCCAGTAGTTGTGGCTGGGCCCGAAGCCTACGTCGGCGACAACGCCGCCGATGAGGGCGTGGAATTGGATGCTAGGGGAGGGGCCGCGCCCGCGTCGGACGACGGCTCGCCTTCGGAGCTCGGTGGCCCCGACGAGGCTTTTCGGATGAATTCCAGTCTAACGTTAGGGGGCCGCCCTCAGCGTTTGCGCGCCTCCCCCCCAGGGGGGCCGCGGCAAATGCGGTGGGGCCCCCATGAGAAATACATGCAATCAAACAGGAGGCCACTTGCGCTGAAATCCGAAGCGTGCGCAATTTTTGGCGCCAGACTGCCGAGCGAAATTTGAATCCAGAGGTATGTTTCTGATGCTTTTCTTTCACGATGCAAGCGCTACTTAAAGTGAAAACACCGACGTACACAATGTCTGGTTGTCGATGATTGGGCTGAGGGCTCCTCTGGGTCCTCCTCTTCATGATCCACGCCGTTTTCTCGTGACCTCCTCCTTCCTCCCCAAACCTCCTGCGGTAATGATTTTTTCATGCGGATGGTTTGTAATGATTTTTTCGCTCGTAATGATTTTGTTGTTTCACGTTTTGCTGTAATGATTTTTATATATATATACACGCATATATACATATATATACATATGTCGATGTATGTAATACATATATATATATATATATATATATATATATATATATACATACGAGCGGCGGAAAAAACGGGGACGTCTGCGCCGCCATTGGCGCGTCTGACAGCGTAAAGGTCACGCGTAAGTGCCCTCGTTTCCAATGTGGCGCGTCGCGCAGACGGTCCGCGCGCTATGCCATCTCGCGTATAAGACCCGATTTTTATCGTCGTTCGGGGTGGGGCGTGGGCGGCGCGCGCCCAGCCGCGGGCTCGAGCGCTCGGCGCGCGCCGAGCGCGCCCAGGCGCGCGCCCGCCGGCGCGCGAGGGAGCGCGCGCGGGCGCGCCCAGAGGCGCGCAGCTCGGCAAGAGGAGAGAAAGAGCGAGAAGAGAAGGGTGGGCAGGATGCATCCTGCTCATCCTTCTCTTGTCCTCCTCCTCCTCCTCCTCCTCCTCCTCCGCGATCCTCCTCGAGGAGGAGCGGGAGGAGGAGGGGAGGGAGGATCGAGGAGGAGGAAGGAACTGTAAAGGTTTGGTGTCCTAGCGTCCCAGGGGCAGGGAGAGGGGGAGGGGGATGAAAAAAGAGGATGCGAGGAGCACCCAGGAGGTGGAGGAGGTGGAGGAGGACGAGGATCCGAGGAACAGGGGGAGGAGAAAGAGGAAAGAGATGCCAGGCCAGATCGATGCCGCCGAAGACGTTCACGCATCAGAAGACCTGCGTGGTCGACCCGGACGTCGTCGCCGACGTCCGAGGGGGGGGGGGGAATCAGATCCCCCCTCTCCTCCCTCCCCTCCCTTCTCCCCTTCTCCCGTTCCTCTGGCAAGTGCTGATCGAGCACATCGCCTCCTCGTCCTCCCCCTCCTCCTCCTCATCCTTCCTCGGTGGAGGATGGTGGTGGTGATGATGATGATGATGCTGATGAGGATGATGCTGCTGCTGATGATGATGGTGATGATGGTGATGGTTATGCTGATGGTGAGTGTGATGCTGATGCTGATGCTGATGCCGCTGATGATGACGGTGATGATGATGCTGATGATGATGATGATGATGCTGATGGTGCTGCTGCTGCTGATGATGATGATGACGATGACGCTGATGCTGATGCTGATGCTGATGCTGATGCTGATGATGATGATGATGATGCTGATGATGATGATGATGATGATGATGGACGCGGAGGAGGAGGAGAGGCGGAGGAGAGGAGGAGGGGTGAGAGGAGAGGAGGGGGGGGGGAGAGGAGGAGGGGCGGATGAGGAGGAGGATCGAGGAGGGCGGCGGAATGAGAAATGAGGAGGAGGAGGAGGAAGAAGAGGAGGAGGATCGAAAAATAATTAGGAGGATGAGGGGCGCATAGTGTCGGACCTCCGCAGGTCCTCTGGAATAGCTTCATCGAGGACTGGCCCCAGCTCGGCATCGACGGCGGAGGCCAGGAGCAGGGAGAAATAGGAATAGGAGGGGGGGGGAAGAGGAAGAGGAAGAGGAAGAGGAAGAGGAAGAGGAAAGGAGAAAACTGATCCGATGAGGAGCCGTATATTGAGGGCGGGGGGGAGGAGGGGGAAGCATAGGGGGAGAGGATCGAGGTAGGGCGGGCGGACGGGGAGCGCCGCCGCCTCGAGGCGGGATCCCAGACTTCAGCTACAGCGCGGCGAAGTTCTCGGACAGGCACAGGGAGGACGAGATCCAGGCTCCTCCCCCTCATCCTCTTCCTAGTTCCTCCTCCTCCTCCTCCTCCTCCTTCTCCTCCTCCTCCTCCTCCTCCTCCTCTTCCTCCTCCTCCCCCTCCCTCTCCTCCCACCCCTTCCTCCTCCTCATCCTCCGCCTCGGAGGCCAGAGGCGCCAGAGAGAGAGAGAGAGAGCGAGCGAGAAAAAAAGGAGAGAGGGAGGGAGACTGAACACATGTGTTTGACGCCCAAGCTGCAATCTAGTTTAGGCGCGGCCCCCCTTCAAGAATCCAATGGCTCGCGCAAGTCCCTAGTCTTCAGGGGGAGGGTGGAAACTCAATATACGTTCCTGATTATACTAACTATATATGGGCACATATGTACGTGCGCGTGTATCTCGAGGGGGAGGGTGAGGAGCGAGAGGGAGATGGATCGGAGGAGTTATGCGAGAGAAGGAGAGAGAGAGAGAGAGAGAGAGGGAGAGAGAGAGAGAGAGGGAGAGCGAGAGAGAGAGAGAGAGAGAGACCCGTTTGCGTTCCCCTTCTGCCGCCAGCCATTCCTCGCGCTGATCGCCGCCATGGACGGAGCGTCGGGCGGGTTGCGCTTCAAGCAGAGCTTGATGGAGGCGGGAAAGGGAACGGATAATCACGAGGAGGGGAGGAGAGGTTAGCCTAGGGGAGAGGAGGCGCGAGGAGGAGGGAGGCGCGAGGGGGAGAGGGGGGAGGAAGAGGAGTTGGAGGAGGAGTGTGAGGGGGTGAGGAGGGGGTGGGGTGGTGGGCGGGTGGGCGGGGGCCCCCAGGGGGGGCTCGAGGAGGAGGGCGAGGGGGAAAACTGAGGCTCGAGGGTGTCAAGATCGAGGCAGGGGACTCGGAAATTAGATCCCGCCTCGAGCCCCGTGCTCACGGGCCCGCGGGCCCATGCACGAGGCTCGAGGCTCCTCGGGGATCCGACGGGAGCACCCCTCCTCCCCCTCATCCCCCTCCTCATCCTCTTACTCCTCCCCGTCCTGTTCCTCGATTCTCCTCCTCCTCCTCCTCCACCTCCTCATCCTCCTCCTCCTCCTCCTCCCCCCCCTCCCCCGCGCCGAGGATGCGTGGCGGCTGTGCTACCAGAAGCTCATGGCAGAGTCGATTCGAAAGGCAACGGGCAGGAAGGCCAGCCAGGCGAAGCTCGACGCGGTGAGGCAGCCACGGGGATGAACACGATGCTAACGATGATGATGGTGCTGACGGTGATGGTGATGCTGATGTTGCTGATGCTGATGCTGATGGTGATGATGAGGCTGATACTGTTGACGTATATGCTTGTGGCGGTGATGAGGATGATGGTGCTGCTCATGAGACTGACCGACTGTGATGGTGCTGACAGTGCAGTGTTGGTGATGTTGATGGTGATGGTGGTGGTGCTGATCATGATGGTGGTGATGCTACTGGTGATGATGATAATGATGATGATGATGATGATAGTGATGATGATGATTATGATTATGATGATGATGATGGTGATGATGATGCTGGTGATGATGATGATGAAGGCGATGATGCTGCTGATGACGATGATGCTAATGATGCGGATGCTGATGATGGGGATGATGTTGGTGATGGTGGCAATTGGTATCCTGGTGGTGATGGTGATGGCGGTGGTGATGATGATGAAGAGGACGAGGAGAACGGCTCGTTAACGAACCGTTCTCATCGTCCTCCCCAGGGAGCTCGCTGTGCCCCCCCCCTTGCGGGTCTTGGCGGCCTCCTCGAGCCCCCCCCCGTCCCTCGAGGGCCCCTTCGAGGGCCCCTCGAAATCCCCATCGGGGGGGGCCTCGGGTGCCCCCTCGGGGCTTAACGAACGCTTTCGAGAGAGTAGCGCCCAGGTTCGTGCAGGCCAGGAGCATCCGCATGATGCATAGCCACTGGAAGCGCTACATGCAGACGGACTCCCAGACTGGCGGCGAGGTCACGCGGACACAACTCATATGGGGCTGGGGGGATGTAAATAATAATGATTTGGAATCCGTCATCCTCCCCCCTATCCAGCTGGGCTCCTCGCCCAACCTTTTCCTGCTCATCCTTCTCCGTCGCCTCATCCTCCGCCTTCTCCCGCTCATTTCCCAGGAGCCCCCGAAGCCGTTCACATATTCTGATAAGCACCCGTGGTACAGCCCCTGGCAGAAAGTGTTGGGCATTAATGTTGGCAGATACCACATCTCGCTCGCGAAGTCCGACCTCGTACAGAAATTCAAGATGCACCAACAACGCCAAGACCCCCCCCCCCTCCTGACGAACAAACAACACACACACACACCCATACCCGTAAAGAGGGGACTGCTAGGTTCGTGTTGTCGGATGGGGGTATACGCTCGAACGGGAGCCTCGTCCCTTGTGCTCCCGCGCGAGGCCATGATTGCAGTCGACGAGTCGGGCGATGACAGCGACATCGACGAGAACGAGCTGTCAAAGCACTTGCAGAAGGCGACGTTACCTTCTCGTCCTGCTTCTTCTCCTCCTCCTCCTCCTCATCTCGTTTCAGATTCCTTCCATCACCATTTCTCCTCTTCCTTCCCCACATGGGGGGGGGGGTGAACTTGAAAACCACGGAGACGGGTGCGCTCTCTGGTTTCAGGTTGTGGTGAGTGTGGGAGTGGGGAGGGGCTCCTCCTCCATCAGTTCAGGCCCACCTCGGCTCGAGCCTCTTCCGTCCGTATCCTTACACATCTCCAGTGTTCAGTCTGTTACTCCTCTGTTCCTTATCCACGTTCTTAATATTTTCCTTCAGCATCCCTCCAGTATCATCCTGATTATGCATGTGCCTCGTCTTCCCAGTATCATCGTGGTCCGTCTCCTCCTCCTCCTCCTCATCATCATCGTCATCAGCGTCATCATCATCATCATCATCAGCAGCAGCATCATCATCATCCGCTCATCTTCATTACTTCTCCTCCTTCATCTCCTCCTCGTCTTCCTGTATCCAGCCTCCTCTCCTTTTTCTCATCGTTCCTTCTTCTCGCCCTTCCCCATCGCCCAACATCTTTAAACGAATCGCCTGTAGGCGATGCTGGTGTACGTGACCGACTCGGACGATGAGCAGCGGCCCCTCGAGGACGGCGAGGTCAAAGACGAGAAGCAGCAGCCCCTCGAGGGCGGCACTGTGGAGGACGACGAGGGGTGCCCGACGCCCATCGAGGACGGCGAGGTCCATGACGAGAAGCAGCAGCCCTTCGAGGACGGCGAGGTCAATGACGACGAGAAGCAGCAGCCCCTCGAGGACGGCGAGGTCAATGACGAGAAGCAGCAGCCCGCAGAGGACGGCGAGGTCAAAGACGAGGAGCAGCAGCCCGCGGACGGCGAGGTCAATGACGAAGAGCAGCAGCCCGCGGACGGCGAGGTCAAGGACGAGGAGCAGCAGCCCGCGGACGACGGCGAGGTCAAGGATGAGGAGCAGCAGCCCGAGCACGACGAGGTCAAGGATGAGGGGCCAGAAGCTCGGGGGCCCATGCGAGTCAAACGCGGAATCCTGTTCTACCGCAGCCTGACGGGCAAGAGGAAGAAGAAGAAGAAGCAGAAGAAGCGGGACAGCAAGGAGAAGAGCACGGCGAACTCCAAGAAGAAGAAGAAGAATGCTGCTGCCCCGCAGACATCTGCGGCCGCCAGTTCTTCAGGTGCGCTGCCCGCCTGGCCCGCGGCCACGCCGCCCCCCAAAGCCAAGAAGGCGAAGGTCAAGATCGCGGCGGCGGGCTCCGGCAAGGACACGGTGCCAGCTGGCAAGGGCAAGGGCAAGGGCAAGGGCTCCGAGGACACGGCGCCTGCGGGCAAGGGCAAGGGCAAGCGCGAGACTGGGGGCTCCGCAGCGGACAAGGGCAAGGGCATGGACAAGGCTGGGGCCGACGCAGCGGGCAAGGGCAAGGGCGAGACTGGAGGTGCCGCGATGGGCAAGAGCAAGGATCCGACGTCGACAGGCTCTGCAGCGGGCAAGGGCAAGGTCAAGGACGCGATCTCGAGCAAGGGCAAGGGCAAGGACAAGTCGACTGGAGGCTCCGCAGCAGCGGGCAAGGGCAAGGGCAATGTCAAGGACGCGATGATCTCGGGCAAGGGCAAGGACGCGATGATCTCGGGCAAGGGCAAGGGCGCCGTGATCTCGGGCAAGGGCAAGGGCTCAGGCAAGGTGCAGAAGACGATCTCGAAAGTTACGATGAAGAGGCCTGCGGGAATCGACCTCGACACAAAGGAAGAACAACAAGAAGCAGAAGAGGAAGAGAAAGAGGAGGAGGAGGTAGACCAGGGGGAGGACTACGACGAGGCCGAGGAAGCAGAGGAGGAAACGCCCAAGGAGCACGATCCAGAGGTTGACGACGAGGACGGCGAGGGGGCAGATGCCGAGGTGGAAGCTCTAGACGAGGACAACGAGGCGCCAGAGGTGGCCCAGGACGAGACCAAGACGTCCTACGTCGGCGAGTCGGGGCAGGAGATTTGGCTGCACCTCAGGCGCAGGGAGAGCGATAAGATCACCTGCATCGACTTCAAAAGCTGGGAGCCTGGAGGTTTCAAGCAGTTTGTCATGCTGACGGACAGGATGGCGGAGAAGTGCATGGGCCCGCTAGGCGTCGTCGACGGCAGGGAGGCGTCGTGGCAGCTCATGCGGATGGTTTGGGTCGAGCTGAAGGCCAAGAAGATCACCGACAAAGAGCAGGCCAAGCAGATCAGGAACCAGATCCTGGCAGATCACTAGCTCGGCCGAGGAGCTCGCTGTTCATCAATTTCGAATAGGGTGGCTGACCGCAAGCTAGCCTGTTTGGCGTGCGGCCAACCTCCGTTCAGGCTGGCTGCTATATTTGGGGGTGCCTGGGGGGGTGGGGGATTCGCGTTTCCGCCTCTGTGCGAGGCGCGGGGGGTTAGGCCCCCCGCCGCCCCCCCGTCCAGGGCCTGCCAGGGCGATCGCCAGTCATTCAACCTCGAGCTGGCAGGCCCCGCCCCAGGGCCCCCTCATGCACAGCATTAATGTTGGCTTCATGTTCGGGGGCAGCTTCATCATCGGGAGCGGCTTCGTCTTCGGGGGCAGGGGCGGCTTCATCTTCGGCGGCAGCTTCGTCCTTGACGGGAGCGGCTTCATCTAATTCGTCGTCGGCGGCGGCTTCGTCGGCGGCGGCTTCATCTTCAGCCCCCGCGCGGGCGACGGAATTGCGGTAACGGGGCCACCTACGTACCCTTGTCCCTATCATGTCCTCCTCGATCGTACTCCCTCACCCGTGCTCTGCTCCGCATGCGTCCGCCTTGAGCTCCAGCCTCTCGGTCCCCCACTGCCCCCCTGGCTGGGAAGCCACCCGCCCTTGTTCGTATCGCAACTCGGTCCTCCCCACTCGCATCCTCAATGTGCCTTCCTCCTGTCCTCTCCGTTATCCTCCCTATCGTGCCCCCCCCACTGTTCTCGTCAGTGTCACCCTGATCGTTGGGATGAAAGATGAGCCTCGAGGACGAGGAGGATCGATGATGATCTCAATGAGGAGGGGGAGGAGGAGGAGGAGGAGGAGGAGGAGGAGGAGGAGGAGGGCCCCGAATGGGCCTGCTCGAAGGGCCCGCGTCGAACGCCCTTCGGACCCAGGACGATTTCTTCGGGCCCGAGGGCCCCAGGAATGCCCAGAGAGCTCGGTGCCATATGCACGAATACTCATCTTCGGGGGCGGGTTCACCTCGGACAGGTGCTTCGGCTCTCTCGATCGGGGGTGGCTTCATCCTGGGCATGGGCTCCACGACACCCGCTGCGAGCGACGGAACAGTAGAGGCACCGAGCTGCCTAATAACGGGAGCCCGATTCCTCATTGGTCTTAGCATGCCCTCTCCGATCGTACACGGTTTCATCCTTATAGTAGTCGGCGTTGGTTGCATCTCCCTTGAGCTCCCGACCCCTCGCCCAAACAAATCGGATATGGCCACCGAATGTACCTGGTTGAGTTCGTACACCATCGATGCAGCACACTCGACCGCGCCTTCCCCCCACCCCCTTCCGCCCCCTCCCTATATCGGAACGGGGGCTAGGACCTGGGAGACGATTTCCCACCGTGCTACTGCAGATCCAAGCTCGCGCCCCTCAGCAGTGCCCCCCTGATCCGAACATGTCAGCCTTGAGCGCTCCCGCTCGAGTCCTCCACCCACCGACCCCATTAGCGTGCACTCAGGGTGTTCATGATCAGCTCCTCGCCCCTCCGCCCCCCGTGCCCAGGTGAGCGGCGCCGCGTTCGAGCTGCGCGGCTGGGCACTTCAGCCAGGAGTCAGCTCGGCGCCGCCTGCCGACACAAGATCCCGAGTTTGGCTTGGCAGTCGGTGAGATGCAGGGGGGTGCAGGCTTCAGATGAGCAGGCGTGAAGATGCAGACGTGGTTCGACGGGCTAGGAGATGCAGCATTGGAGATGCAGGCCAGGGGGTAAAGCTGGATACATATAAATATACAGTAGACTAAGCTGCGGCCACTTGCACAAACGTGCGTGTACCTCGTCGACTCGTTAATGCAATCATGCATCTCTAGACTTCGAGACTTGCAATGCTGGCTCAGGATCGGCAGGCTAGGATATATCGGCTAGGAGGTACACTAATGGATAGGTAGACCATGCAGGCGTACAGGCTAGGCGAGACAGGTACAGATAAGCAGACCATGACATTTGAGTGTTGGCCATGCAGGTGCATGCCATGAGATGCGATGCAGCCCGAGTGATATTCCTGCCATCTCGAGGAGGATCGACGCTATCAAAGGCGAGAGGGCGGAGGGAGGAGGAAGAGGAGGCGCGAGGCGTAGCACCACTTCGAGTCAGCATGCCTGGGTCGCGCCTGCTCGATCGAGAGCGCCCCATGGTGTCTGGCGGTCCACGCCATGAGGCGGATCTATCGAGGAGGGGGGAGATGAGGGGAAGACTGACTGACTGACTGACACACGGCTGCCGGACTGACTGAAAGGACTGGCCACTGCGTCGGCTCCCTTGGGATCGATTCGGCTGGGGCTGGGCACAGTGCCGTAGGCTCCCTGGGACTGCGCGCGCGGGACCGACAGTCGGTTCCCAAAGGATCGAGCCGATTGGGACTGCCCACGCGGTGCCGTCGACTGTACCGACCGACCCCCATGGGGACCGAGGGCTGCACGCGGGACACCGTCGGCTCCCAAGGGGAACGCAGGTGATCGTCGGAGGCTCGTGGGGGATGAGGAGATGGCTGGTCGATGCCACGGCCACGACGGTCGACCTCGCAGGTGTGTTGTCAAAGTGCACGTGTCGTGCCCCAAGGAGAGCAGGGCGGATGCTGAGGAAAGCGGATCGGTCGGAGGAGGCCGAAGATCGAGGATGCGAGATCTCGAATCCTCCATCGATTAGTTTGGCACTTGGGCAAAGTGCACCTGGACAAGTCACCTGCGAGGTCGACCGCCGTTGCCGTGGCATGAACCAGCCATCAATATTGGCTGGTCGATGCCAC
>CAUYUJ010015930.1:214591-305337 GCA_963575745.1 Prorocentrum cordatum | reverse complement strand
CCTCCTCCTCCTCCTCCTCCTCCTCCTCCTCCTCCCCAAGCACAAGCGGCGCGCGACCGGGCGGCTCCCCTTTTGGCTCCAACCGGTCATGCAGCCACTCTCGGCGTCTCATCGCGGCGTGCTTGTGGCAACCTGGAGATTTTGCAGCATTCACTGGTGTGGGTCTTGCTTTTATCGATGGGTTGGCTCAGACCGAGAGAAATTCACGCAGGTATTTTTTCCCCAGCAGTTTCCTCATCGGTGCTGGCCACGTGTGACTTTGTGGTTTACTTCGTCCACGTCGCTTTCGTGCTGCACGGGTGCATACAGGGCCCTTTTGTATCTCAAATTTCAAGCTTTCCTGTGCATCGACTTCGGGGTCCGTCCCAGGCTGCAGGGCAATGGGGGGAGCCGCTGGCATTGACCCACCCGCCTGCGGTCTGGGCGTATTTCAGGCGAGCGGGTGCTGCTGTCACGTCCGTCATGGAGGGCATCCGCCCCAGGTTGCAGGGTCGATAGGGGGAGCCGCTGGCATTGACCCACCCGCCTGCTACCTGGGCGTCTTTCAAGCGTTGTGCTGGAGTGGTGGCTCTTGGTATGCATTGGGAGCTCGCGGGACATTCCCCATCCCGCCGTGTCCACTGTCATTTTCTCTGGCCTTATAAGTGTATTGTCGACCCATTTGTTGGCACAGATGCTTGGGCGAGATCAAGAGGTCAATTCATTTTCGTACGCGGGTACGGTCTTTTGTATTGATATTGTGGGGCTGTCTGTGGAGGACGCGATCCCCTTTGGGGGGTGCCCGATGACCAGTGGTGCTTGAACACATCATTGAATGAAGGGCCGCATCGAGCCGATTTCACCTCAGCTGAACTTGTGTCAATCTCTACGGTTTTGGCCGCGTGCGTCTTCTACCATTCCCTCAGCTACCTGGAGATGGCTGACTTCAAGAAGGGAAGTGGCCGAAACTGCTTAGCAAGGCTGAGCAGCTGCGCCGCTCGTAGTTCGTATCGACCACCACGTGGGATAGCTCGCAACTCGCAGCTCCTCCTCCTCCTCCTCCTCCTCCACCTCCTCCTCCTCCTCCTCCTCCTCCTCCCCATCCTCCTCCCTCCTCCATCCTCTCTCCCCTCCTCCCTCCTCCTCCTCCTCCTCCTCCTCCTTCCTCCCTCCTCCTCCTTCCACTTCCCTCTCTCCTCCCCTCCTCCTCCTCTCCTTCCTCCCCTCCTCCTCCTCCTCCCTCCTCTCCTCCTCCCCTCCCTCCTCCTCCTCCTCCTCCTCCTCCTCCTCCTCCTCCTCCTCCTTTCCTCCTCCCCTCCTTCTCCCTCCCCCTCCACCCCCTCCTCCTCTGCCCCCTCCTCCTCCTCTTCCTCCTCCTCCTCCTCCTCCTCCTCCTCCTCCTCCTCCTTTTCCTCCTCCTCCTCCTCCCCAATCCGCTCCAGCGTGGCATCGGTGCAGGGGCACTGCAAAGCGAATTGGCCGGCATGCAGGCGGAGCGGAAGGGGGGGGCCGCGGAAGGGGGGGGAGAGGGGCGAGCACTCAGGGGCAGAAGACTTTCGCCGTGAGCAGCCAGAGCGGCCCGTGGGCGGCGGGGGCGGCGCCCCGTGGCTCCAGACGTGCGTGTGTCCAGATTCCGCGCCTCCGCCGTTCTATCTTGCACGCCGGGCGATTCGCCTACCGGTTGCCCCGACTGGCCCCGCGCTGGTGCGGACTACCTCTGCCTCGCCGCCGACGGAAAACAACTGCGTCCAGATTCCGGGTGCCTCATCGTCGGGTCCCCCCTCTGGCTGCTGCAAGAACCTCCCCGCGGCCGTCCTCCCTGCAGCCGCGCGAGGAGCGCACTTGGTCGCTCACACGCCGAAACATGGTGCTCGTGCCCAGTCGTGCAGTTTTCAAGCCATTCTCATGCCGATTTGCGCAGGCTCTGTTCTGCCTGGTAGCTGCACAGGGCAGGGCTCCGCGTGTGGATGTTCGCCGACAGTCGGGTCCGATGGACAGGTCGGCCCTTTCCCAGGATCCAAGGGTGGCGTTCCGTCCTGTGCTTCGCGGCGGTTGCCTTCTACATTCCTATAGCAACGCTGACTTCGGAAGGGTCTCGTGCCCTATCGCGTGTCGTCTCCAATCAACCCCGACTGTACTGCAGGTTTGTCTTCGCTCGATGCTGGGTTTGCTCGCTGCACTCTGTCGGCGCCGATGCGGCTGGTGGATGGGTGACGGTGCTTGCGCGTGATGCTTGATGAGGGGCAGTTCTCATTCTCCTCGCCCTCCTTCTCCTCCCCAGTCAGGCGTCGCTGGATTCGCCAAATGCCTGTCCGCGCTGCTCTCTTGCCGCGCGTGTCCGTGGAGGCGACCTGGCGGAGCAGCGATCAGAGTTGCGGCTGGTGTGAAGGACGGAGCCGACGCCCGCCAGGTCCAGAGGCGCACGACGGCGGTGCTAGACGTGCGCAGCCTGCTCGGAAAAAAGGCTCCGCTGCTCGTGCTTCCCCTGAGGAGATCACCATCGCGAGCCGTGAATGGCTGCTCCTCAGCAGCTTGCAGGTGGAGCCTGTCGATCCTGGGCAGCTGGCGGCGCTGCGGCAAAGCTGCCGCAGCGACGCCGCGAAGCTTTTTTGCCGAGCGCGGCGCGGCGGTGCGTGAGCGCCGCTTCCGGGAGCGCGTCGAGGCGCAGGCTGCCCGTGGCGGTCGCGGGCTGCGGGGTCTCTCCGAGGTGCCCGTCGGCTTCGAGGATAGCTCCTACGCGACGCTCGTCCTCCTCCTCGTCCTCCTCCTCCTCCTCGTCCTCCTCCTCCTCCTCCTCCTCCTCCTCCTTCCCCCCTCCAACTCATGGTGGTGGTGGTGGTGGAAAACAGGCGCATCATCAAGAACTACGCCGTGGACAAGGCTCGGGCCAGACGAAAGGGGGGGATTGGGAAAGGGTGGGGGTCGAAATCTGCTGCATGCAGCTGGTTTCGGCTTCACCGAGGGGCCCATTCTTCGATACATAGCCGCCTCCGCCGCTGGGAGGCGCCGCGAAAATCAGCCACGTGAGCTGATTCTCACCCCCCCCTTTGCAATCCCCCCTTTTCGCCCGGCCCGAGACGCCCAACTGAACCAACGACGCCGAAGGCGCGGCCGAGACACCCGGGTGCTTGGTATCGCTTGGACGTGTGCACTTTCTCTCGGCGGGGACTATTAAGGAGCAGCCTGGATCATCCTGGAAAGAAAAGCCACGCACGAGACCGAGCAAAAGCACAGGGAACGGACGTCCGAGCGATGGCCAGGGTGGGATCGTGCAATTTTCGAGCCCATGGACCTCGTCGAAGAGGTCTCGGCGCTGTTGGAGAACGAATCACGAAGATGTGGCGCGCGGCGGCCGAGCAGGCCAAGGTCCACTGGCCAGCGCGTCGTGGCGAACGGCCACCCCTTCCAGGCGTCGCCGAGCTGAGGACGGTGCGGCGCTCTTGCAAGAGCATCTGCCTGCGTGGCTTCTGAAGGTCGATTACCTCCTGAAGTTGTTCGAGGGCATCTGCCTGAGTGGCTTTCTTCTGGTGGTTGCTGTTGTATCTGGTACATGAGTGGCTGGATGGCGGCGACATGCCTACAGCTGATATGGGTGACAAGGGTCACCGTGCATTCTTGTATCACCGAGGACGTGTCCGAGGTGAAGTACCCCAGACTTCGTGTGTGGGTGCTGCGCTCTTTCAAGAAGACCGCGGGCATGTCGCATTGCTCGGTCAGGCCACGTCCGTCCTGCGAGCTGGGCGACGCAGCGCCTGAAGTGGCCATCGACGTCACCGTTGCGGTGGAGCGCGGCGCGACCTGGCCAGAGCAGGCCACCAAGGTCTGCTTCATCCAGAGGCGCCTGGGCGGCGTGAGGCCAACTGCGCTCATCACGTCGCTGGCGTGTGTGCAGGCTCGACTTCCGTCGGGCATGTCCCTCTTCAGGAGGCATCCCCACCACGAGCCGAACCATACTGTGGGGACGACTTTTGTATTATTGTTCATTCTTGAATGTGTTCTGACTGCGTTTCGTTTCCCTTTCAAGCTCCGCCTGCCGGAGGACACGCCCGACCGAAGGCTCCAACTGCGTCGCCACGTCGCTCGCGGATGGGGGCGGCGGGGCGGCAGGCTATACATTTTTATTGGTCCTGGCATCGCTCGGACGTGTGCCAGGACCATCGAGGAGCATCGAGGACCATCCTTGATCATCGAGGACCATCGAGGAGCATCGAGGACCATCGAGGGGCATCGAGGACCATCGAGGAGCATCCTTGATCGTTGGGCGCAAAGGCCGCGCACGACGCCGATACAGGCACAGGGAGAATGGACGTCCGAGCGATGGCCAGCGGTGGGCGACGGCGGGGCTCGGCCGAGAGGGCGTGCCGTGCGAAGGCCAGGCCGCCGTTGGCGAGCGCGCCGCCCAGCGTGGCAGGAGGAGGAGGAGGAGGCGGAGGAGGAGGAGGAGGAGGAAGAGGAGGAGGAGGAGGAGGAGGGAAGCGGAGGAGGAGGAGGAGGAGGACGGGAGGAGAGGGCGGCGGGCGGACCACCAGCCCCGCGAGCCTGGAGGGCGTCGGGGCGGCGTTGGGGGAGAGTTCGGGGCTCGAGCTCCGAGGTTTCGGTTTTCGAGAGCTTTCGGTTGCGGGGCTGGGAGAGTTCGAGGCTCGAGCTCCGAGGCTGCGGCTTGCGAGGGTTGTCGCAGTCTCCTGGCGGTCTTCCGTCTTCGGGATGCGTCCCAGCGTCTGCGCCTCGCCGAGGGCTGCCGCAGGCGGCGTTGGGGGAGAGCTCGAGGCTCGAGCTTCGAGGTCTCGGCTTTCGAGAGTTTTCGTGGTTGCCTGGCGGTTTCCCAAGCAGTGGCGAAGCGTCCCGGCGTGCCTGTAGCACTACCAAACGATGTTCTAAGAACCGTTTGTGGCTTCCGCTTCCACGAGAAGTGCTCAGAACCAGTCTGGTTGAGGCTGTCTTGTTCTAACACATGGGGTTAATGTTATCAGAACATTGCTTTTGTTATTGGAGCACTCTTGGGTCCTAAGAACATTTCGTGGTAAGACTATGGGAATGCCGGGTCGGTCGGTCCCTGCTCGATTCCTGGCGGTTTTCCGCCTTCGGGACGCGTCCCTGCGTCTGCGCCTCGCCGAGGGCGTGCCAGGGGTGCCTGGATCGTCCCGAGCGCCTGCCGGAGACCCCAGCTGTGACCCGAAACCATACGCGGCGGCGAGCGAGGGGGGGGGGAGTGAGAAAGGAGAAGGCTTTCTCAGAAGGCGGCATCGCGTTTCCGAAGTTTTTCTGTCTTCGGGGAAGGCAAGGGAACTTCTCAGAAGGCCGGGGGATCTCCGAGCCTTCTGAGAAGGACCGCCCCTTCTCACTTCCCCCCCGCGCTTTTTGCGATAAGGATCCTTTTGATCCTGAGGCCTGGGTTGCCGTAGCGGTGTTGCTGGACCTGCTCGAGGCGTTCGAGCAGGTTTGCCTCCACTGGATGGGGAGGTCTGCCGAGGCGAGGGGCGTCCCCTTTGGCCGCTCAAGTTGCAGCTGGACCTCTGCTGCGCGCCCAGGGTGCCCACCATGGGCTGCGCCGCCTCCGACGTGATCGTGGCGAGGCAGTCCGAGCTGCCCGGCGACGGCTTCGCCACGCGCTTCCGCAAGCTCATGCTGACCGTCGTGCCTCTCGACCACCTGGTCGAGGCGACTCTTACAGGGTCCCTGGCCGTCGTGATTGTCGGGGGTGAACAGAACCCCCAACAGTGACACGTCGATTAGTGAATTGTCCGTTTTCGGTTCTCGAGAGGGCGCCGTGGCCGTTATTTTCCAGGCTTGCGCCCGCCAGGTTTGGGCCTCAGGTCGTTTTCACTAAACCACGTTTTGCTAAAGGGGGGTCTGTCCATCCCCGAGATTGACGACCTCATGCTCCACAGGGTTGGTGGCCTTTTGAGGGTCACGCGAGCAGTTGCGGTCAAGAAGTCCCGTGCGCTGGCCAGCCTGCCGCGCGCGTTCGTGCTGATCTTCAAGATCGCCTTCAGCGACCGCTGGGAGTGAAGGCTGCGCGTGGCGAGAGGAGCCTCGATGTCGACCACGCGCGTGGCAAGCGCATCGTGAGGAACGTCAGTCAGGAAAAGCTCGTGCAGGCCTGCCTGCGTTTGCGACGGGTGCACCTGCTCAAGCAAGGTGTGCAAGGTGGCAGGACACATGGAGCGAGGTCCTCGGGTCCTATGGTTTCTCGGTCGCGGGCTGTGCGGCCATGGAGCTGGACAAGCTCAGGCCGTTCGTTGGCCTTCGCGGCGGTGGCGCCGAGCGCGCTGACGCTCATGCTCACGCCATTCCAGGACGCTTGCGCTCATGCCCACGCCACTCCTGGAGCCCATGTACTGTGCTGCCGCGGTCTCGCACGCCGCGGCCGTAGACGTCGTGGAGGGCGGAGAGAACGACCACGTTCTCCTGGCGCCCCGCGCCGTCCTGAGGGCGCCGTCGAGCACCGCCGTCGAGCCCGTGTGCCCCTTCGGCCGCCTCCCGTGAGGCTTGGCACACGCAGTCGAAGGGCGCGGCGGGTGCCGCCTCGCTGTGCCGGATGCTACTGACGGCGTCTACGGCCGCGGCGCGTGATGCCCTCTCCCTTCCTCTCCCCTCTTTCCTCCCTGCCCCCCATCCCCCTGTGCGGTTGCTCGTGCTTTTTGCCCAGGCCGGCCGGACCGCCCGGCACGCAGGCCCAGAGCGCTCGATTTGAGCGCGCAGGCGCCCATTCGCCCGCCTCCCCGCCAGGTGGTCTCGTCGGTCCCTCCTCCGCCGCCCTGCGCCGTTCCTCTGCCCGCTCTCCCTCCTGCTCGTCCCTCGGGCGGTCGCCCGGGCGTCGCCCTCTCCCTCCCCTCGGTGGTCGTCCCCTGTCGCTCGCGCTCCTCTCTCCCCCGGTTCCGGGCTCGTCCTGGTCCCGGGTGTGGTTCCTTCTTCTGCCCCCCGCTGCCGTTGCTCTCCCGGGTCGTCAACCCCACGGGCTCCGTGGCGGGCGGGGCGCGCGCGCAGGCGTATCGATGCCTTGCTTCTCTTCGTGTTTCCCAAATCCAGACTTCTGACATTTAACTGTGGTCTCTGTGTGTGGGGGCGGCAGGACTTGTCCGCCCGCTCGTGCGTCCATCATCGCAGGACATCGCTCCAGCAGGCCGCCGGTGTCTCTCGACGGCGTGTCCGCTCAGGGCCCTCACGGAGCCGCTCGGTGCAAGCGCGCAGTCGGCTTCCCTCCTCCTCTCTCCCTTTCGTCCTTCCTCCTCCCCCTCCTCCCCCTTCCCCGGCAGCGTGATGGCACTCGGGCAATGCTGGCGGGTTAGACGATGAGCCCGCTCCTGTCCTGGCCTTCACGGAGGCGCTCGGTGCGAGCGGAGCGTGCGATCTTCTTGCAGCATCCGTAGCGACCGATCCCATTCAATGATGACTGACACCCAAGGTTTGACGAACGAACACCACACGCCCATACCCATGGGAGGTCGTTGGCAGGAGGATTGGCTATGGGTATGGGTGCGGGTTGTCGGACCCTGGGGAACGCTCCCGTTCGAGCGGGGACCCCCATCCGACAACACGCACCCATAGCCCACTCCGATCCCCCTATGGGTATGGGTGTGTGTTGTTGGTTCGTCAAGGTTCTCGTGCATGCTGCCGCGGTGCAGCCTGAAGTGCTTCGCCTCTGCGCAAGATGGCAGCTCTGGAGCCTCTGGCGCCTCTGCGGACACGATCTCGAGCGTGCAGTCGCCCCCCTCCTCCTCTCTTCGTTCCCTCCCTCCTCCCTGTCGTCCTCGCCTCGCCCTTCCTCGGAATCGTGGCGCCGATGTGTCGCGCCTGGCCGGCTCGACGTTTCGGAGCTCGTGGGCCCTCCTGCTCAGGAGCCTTGCGGCAGCCTGCAGTTCTCCCCCCCTCCTCCCTCGCTTCCTTTCTCCGCCTCCTCCTCCCCACCATTCGTTCCAGCAGCTCTGCATGGCGTTTTTCAGTGACGCGTAGCGTCAAGTCGGGCCTGCCCCTCTACAGGGGGGATATTCAAAAATAGTCAAACAATAGCTTGGGGACTATGTTTCGAGCATTTTTTACAATTTTGGGGTATTTTTGGGGTACTTTTCATTTTTCGCCCAAAATGCCTCTGTAGGGGGGCAGGCCCGACTTAAGCGTAGCGTCGTGGGGCTCGGGGCACGTGCCGGCCGGTCCAGCGTCGGCTCCACCCCGTGCGTGCACCGCGGTGGCCCCGCACAGTTTCGAGGTGCTCGTGGGGGGCTGCCGTGCGAGCTGCGCACGCGCGAGCCGCTGTCTCGCCCTCGCCCTCCCCCTCCTCCTTCGCCTCCTTCCTCCGCCTCCTCCTCCCCGCCAGTCGTTCCAGCAGCTCTGCACGGCGTTGTTCCGTGACGCGGGGCGTCGTGGGGCTCAGGGCTCGTGCCGGCCGGTCCAGCGTCGGCGCCACCCCGTGCGTGCACACCGCGGTGGCCCCGCACACTCTCGAGGTGTGCTCGTGGGGGACGTCCGTACGCACTGCGCGCGCGAGCCGCTTTCTCGCCCTCGTCCTCCCCCTCCTGGTGTCTGAGATTCTGTGAGATTCTGAGATTGCGTGAGGTTCTGAGAGATTCTGAGAGATTCGTTCCTCTTGCCCTCTCTATTCTGCCTCCCGAGTCGCACGGCTGCCAGCCTCGAGCCTGTCTGGGGCGCCTCGGACGCAGCCGAATGTACCATCTGCCTCCCACCAGGCCTCCGCAGAGCTGGAGTCCAGACAGCGGCTTTCTGGCGGATAGGCTTCATTCGTTCTGCTGTTGATCGCATAAGCTTGCCTATTGAAGGTCAGTTCGTGTGGGATGCAGTCCCCAGTCCCAGCCTGTGGCTACTGGATTTCCTTAAATTCCCCATTCGAAGCCAGGGTTAGGGGCCGTATGTTCCCTCCTTCCTCTTTCCTCCTCTTCTTCCTCCTGCGCCTCCTCCCGCTGTGTCGGCATTTGCTCGCTTGGAGTAGGGCTCCAAGAGCATGGCCTGACTTTTAAGATCCGCGATGCCCGAGTCAGAGCTATTGCAGGTTTTAGTTCTGAATGCCCTGCGATAGTGTTCGCTCGTGGTGTGCCGCGTTTGGGATCGCCCTGTGGAGGGGCAGCGGATTCCTCCTTCTCCCCTCAAAACAAAACATGTACTGTGCTACCGCGGTGCCGATCATGGCGATGCTCGGGGCCGCCTGGGTGCAATGGCAGCCTCTGCGCACCATCGAGTATGCCCGATGAACTGCGAGGCCACCTGCTGGGCGTTGGTCCGTGGGCCTTCTCGGCTGTGGGGCTGTCGCTGCAGCGCGTCGGCTGGGAGGTCGTCGATGGCCGCGTTTCGAGAACGCAACAGGGCCTGTCCTGGACGCCTTCGAGCTCGCGCTGTGGGTCCTCAACGGGGCTGCTGTGGAGAGGGCGGTGTAGGCCTGGCAGTGGCAGCATGTCGGACGCCATGAAGGACCTGGGCACCTGGCAGATGCCGGTGTGCTGCAGTCGCTGGTGCTCATGGCTGCCACAGGCGCTGTGGGCAGGCAAGTCGTGCGCTTGCCGTCATGTTCAGTCTGCTGCTGCTGCTGGTGCTGCCGAGGGGCCTCCTGCGCCGCTGCTGCCTGCTGCTGGGGGACAGGTCGCCGCTGGTGCCCTTGTCTTGGCGACGGTTGGCCCCGCGGTGCGCCTCAACCTCAAGGAGCGAAGCTGTTTGGCGTGTGCCACTGTGGGTGAGCAGAGGTATCCACAGCGAAGGTACGCGCGCGGAATGGCCCTCGACGACTAGTGTCGCGTGCGTGGTGCCGTGGGCACGCTGCTTCATCGGCCTTGGGGCTGTAGCGGGTGGCATCCTGAGCTTCTGCTGCCACCGCCTGTGCAAAGGCGGCGTGAGCGTGCTGATCTTCCTGAGGTGGCAGGCCTGCTGGTGAGAGCGCTGTGGCAGCTGCCGCGTGGGCTCATTATGCCGCCCAGGTCCGAGCAGCTGTGTTGGATGGGCAGCCATCAGGGGTGCCTACCGTCTGGCGAGCTGTTCCCTAACGGGCCCCAATTCGAGGGTGAACGCGAGCAATGCGTCAGTGCGGGCCAGGCTGTGATGGTGTTGCAGCTTGCAGCTGAGGTGTTTTGGTGGGCGTTTCCGCCGTCTTGAGCTGCCCTTCTCTGGACACCAGCGGCGAGCTCTCGGCGCTGGATGCGGTGCTGCGCTTCGGGGTGCTACCAATCACCCTCGCGGTGTACAGCAACCTCGTGTTCTTCTGGATCACGGAAGTTGGCCGTGACAGGGCCACCTCCGTGGTCGCACTTGTGGAGAGAGGTGTGGCGCCTGCTCGACGAGTTCGGCGGCTTGGGCGAGCACGGCCTGACGATCAGGAAGGTCCTTGCTCAACAGTATCGCCGCCACGTCGCTGATGGCAGGATCACTCACCGTGACTGGTACGGAAACCAGTTGGTCGATCAGGCGGCCAAGAGTGTTACGGCCTATGCTCTGCTGGCCCCTGCTGGTCGACAGCGGCTCGTGGTTTCGCGTAAGATGGGCGAGGGTTTGACGATGTGGGTCTCCGCGGTTGGTGCTGCCGTCGGCAGCCTCGCAACCCCCAAGAAGGCTTTGGCGCCCGTTGTGGCGACGCTGGTGTGCGGGTTGAAGGGCGTCGACGGCCAGCGCTGGTGCTCCAGGTGCCGATGGGCCGAGCGAAACGGCGAGCGCCCAGGCACCATCGTGGCAGCAGCCCTGGACGCCGACAGAGTGCCACTGGAGCCGGGGCTGGCCACGCACTACCTCGTGGTGGTGCGGCCCGTGCGCGGCGCAGCCGTGACCAAGGACCTGGTCGTGGTCGGCTGCCCGGCGCGGCGGGGGCGAGCAGCTTCACTGGCGCCCGCGGCCCGCCCTTCACGAGGGGCAGCGCGGCGCGGGGGCGGCTCGCCCAGCGCCGTTGGCCGGGCGACGGCCAACGGGGCACGTCGCCGTGGAAGCGAGAGGGGCCCGGCGGCGGACGGGAGCCCCCTACGGTAGGTTCGCGTCGTGTCGACCGGCGGCGACCCCGCCGCCGACGTTCAACGTTGAACGCCGCCGGCGGCCCAGAATCGGTCGATGTGGAACGATCGGACGTTGCGGCAGCGGCCGATCGTTCAAGGTTGAACGATCCAGCGCGGTGTCAGAAACCAACGCTGGGGTCGGCACGACACGAACCTGCCGTAGCACACCGCAGGGGGCGCAAGACCCCAGAGGACAGGGACCCTGGGCACCCCGCTGGAGGTGCAGGGTCCCTGCGGCCCGCGCGCGCCGTCGGCGCGCGCGGTCGGAGGGCGTCGACACGCGCCTTCCCGCATCTCGCGCACCATTCTGCTCACACCCACGCTTCCCTCGTGAAAGCGCTTTCCTCCCATCTCCTCCTTCCGCCCCTCCTGCCATCGCACGTCCCATTCTCAAGGCTACGGCGGCACGGGGATGAAGTCCCACGCCAACAAGTTCGAGCCATACGGCAAGGCACTGTCGCCCGCGGCTGCTTCTTTTCCAGTTGCGACACAGATCGACGTCTGGGTGGACGGGCAGACTGCCGGATGGATCTGCAGCGCGCGTGGTGGATGGCAGGGCTGGACCTAAACGGTGTTTTGGCGATTTAGTGGGCCGTTTTCGTTTCGACTCCGCTTTGCTGTAAAGGCGAATCGAAGAGAAAACGAGGGAAAACGAAAACAAAGCGAAAACGAAAAACACCGTTTAGGTTCAGCCCTGCCGAGCACCGTCCCTGGTCGGAGTCGCCCCCCCCGCTGGCCCAGGCGGACACTTCGACATGTCCCCGGCAGCATTTGATATTTCAGCTGCCCCGATACGCCCGTTCTGAAACGCAGCAAGTACCCTGCCCCAGACGTCCGTGTCGCAACCCCGCTTGTTGGTTCCACCTTTTGGCCCACGTTTTGGCGAACGTATCCCTTCAGACCTACGTTTTCAGTCAACGTGTTGAGCTCCGTATCAATACGGCAGGTTCGCGTCGTGCCGACCTACGGCGATCTCACCGCGTGCGTTTGAGCTTGAACGCCGCCCGTGGCCCAGAATTGGCCCGTCGTTGAACGATGCGGCGTTCACGGAACGTCCGCTCGTTCAAGTCTGAACGTTCCCCGCGGTGTCAGGAACTAACGCCGGGGTCGACACGACGGCGAACTTGCCGTACGCTACGTGTTGCGCATCAGGGCAGTTAAGTTCGAGGCGCTGGCTGGCTTTCGGGAGGCCTCCGGAGGCCTCGGGTCGAGGGAAGAAGCACGAGGACCATGGCCAGGATGTCGCGGAATCGGGGCGATGGCCCTCTTTTGAGCAGGGTTCGGATTGCAGAACTGATTTGCCCCAGAATTTCTTTATTCGTCGAATCTGCGAGAAACGCGTAGCGTGTTCAGTAGATCTACGAACATTCTGCGCATGATTCGTACATTCGGAGAACAAATAATTCTGGGGTGAATCAGTTCTGTGATCGATCCCGTGCTCGACTCTTGGGTGACCAACTTCTGGCTGCCAGAGCTGAGGGAGAGGCTCGCTTCACGGACTTTGTGTGGCGTGTTTGCCGTTTGCCTGCGCTTTGGTCAGCTGTTCTCCTCGTGGCGCGAGCAGTTCGATGTTCCATGTCTGGGGAGATGATCATGTGATTATGTTAATTAGTGCAGTGTCCCCGCCATTGCACTGGCTCCGTCTCCGCGAGCCGCCGTGGAGGAAAACAAGAACACGATTGCCATGACCAACATATCGCGGGGTCTGGTCGATGCCGATCTTGCTCATGGTCCATGCTGGCCGTCGCCGAATCGCGAGGGTGATCCACGAATTGGCGATGGCCAAGATGAGCGGTGACAAAGATCAGCATCGACGTTTCCGCGTTCCGTCTTGGGTATGGCCATCTCTTTTTGTTCCCCTCCATCGGAGTGCTCCCCCAAGCGCAGAGGCCTCCAGAGGCCACGGAAGAGGCGAAAGCGCAGCAACGAACCTCGATCCTCGACCCTTGCCGATCGCTCGGTCCTCGATCCCCCGACCGCCGTCCTCCGAGGCCCCCGTTGGAGGAGGGCGAGAAGCGACACCACCACCACCACCACCAGGGGTGCCACCTCTAGCCGGGAGGTCCACGATGCCTCCCCGAGCTGGGGACAGGGGATGTCTCGAGCCAGAGGGGTTGGGCGGGAGCCCCCCTGGTTCCTCGCACTGGTGGTGGTGGTGGCGTCGGTCTGTTTGTTTTTACCCTGAAGGCATCTGGGGCGTTCCGAAAAAGGGCTTGCCTTCGAGGATCGAAGGAGTTGCCATCTCTTCCTCGGCGGAAGGCGGCGGAAGTAAAACGAGGCCGTCTCCGCCGGTGGAAGCCGGCGGAAGCACAAGTGGGCCCCCCAGGGGGCGACACTATTTTTTGGGGTTCGGGGCTGCCGGAGGCGGCCATCTGGAGGCTAGAGTAGGGGAACGAATATCCAGCAGTGGCGAAGCGTCCTGACTCGCCTGTCGGCCTACCGAACAAGGTTCTGAGAACTTTTGGTGGTTTCCACGAAATGTTCTTAGAACATTTCTGGCTGGGGCTGTCTTGGTTTAGCACATCGGGTTTCTGTTCCAAGAACATTGTTTTTGTTATCAGAACATTTTTGGATTCTAAGAACATGTCGTGGTAGGCCTACAGGAATGCCAGGACGGTCGGTCCCTGTTAATGAATAGTGACAAACGTAAAACTCGGAGGTCCGCGCAGATTTCTCGAATCGGCGCTGGAGACCCCTGGCGGCGCCTCCGGCGCCGCCCCTGGCGCGCTCCGCGCGCCAGGGGGGTCCAGCGCGAATCCGAGAAATCCGCGCAGACCTCCGAGTTTTTCTGTTGGTGCCATTTTTCGATCCCCTGCAGAGGGCAAAACACAGGCACAATCAGTCGTCGATTCCCATGATATATTCAAACATATGGGAAGTGGGGGGAAGACAGAAACCCAGGAAATAGATGGGGGAATCTTGTTATTTGTGTCTGTTTATTTGTGCGTCCCAGGGCCCCTTCAGACACGCAGAGCAGAAGCCTCGGCCGCTGCATCGCTCGATTCCCCCGAGCGGCGACGGCGCGCTCGCCTTTCGCCCCGCGGAGGGCGCGCGAGCTCGGCGCGCGAGCTCGGCGCGCGAGCTCGGCGCGGCGGACCGCGCGGCGGCCGCGCGGAGGCGCACGAGGGCCGCACGGGCTGCGTGGTCACGTGCCTGCTCGACCGGCGGCGGCCCCGGCAGCAGACGATCTCGTACCTCCTGGACGGGGAGGACGGCCCGGAGGGCAGGGGGGGCGAGGAGCGGCAGCGGAGCAAGAGGGGGGGGGGAAGGGGCGAGCTGCCGAGGCGCGAGGGTCGAGGCTCTCGGCCGGGCTCGGCGCTTCCTCGGCGGCGTCTCGGCCTCGCGATGCGCTCCAGCGGCCGCGCCTCGCCGAGGGCGTTCGGGGGGGGGGGCCTGGAGCGCCCCGAGCGGCCAGCGGAGAGCCGAGTCGAGACCAAGGGGCCACGGCGCGTCCGCGTACTCCCGATTTCGTAATAAAGGGAGGGGGGTCTCATTTCGGGGGGGGGTCTCTTCCAGGCTATCTTTGAGGGTCTTAGGGGGGTCTGGGGACGATGTTTTGGAGGGTTCTCCCACGGGGGAGGTCTGAAATGGCTTGTCTTGGAGGGTCCAGACCCCTTCCCTTTTATTACGAAATCTGGAATACCCATGCTGCTACCCTTGCCCCGTTGTACCCGTCTGGGGCCTCCCAGGAGGCCCCTTATCGCCACCGCCAGATCCGCCTCGAGAGACGGGTCAGAACGCACCCCGGTGTGAGGTCTGGGGAGCAGCGGTCGGTATCGGTACCTGTCACAGGGCTGGACCTAAACGTTGTTTTGGGTGATTTCGTGGGCCGTTTTCGTTTCGACTTCGATTCGTGGGAAAGGCGGATTCGAGACAAAAGCGAGGGAAAACGAAAACAAAACGAAAACGAAAAACACCGTTTAGGTGCAGCTTTGACTTGTCAGTTTCCCCAGGAAGACTCTTCCTGGGGTAACTGGCAGGTGCCCTCGAGGAGAACCTCACCCGAAGTGAGAAGGCAAAGGGGCGCTCCCAAGGGCGCGAAGCTCGTCGCGCCCCCGAAATTTCCCCAGGACGATTCTTCCTGGGGGAACTTCACTTCTAGAGTGCGAAGGCAAAGGGGCCCCCGTCAAGGGCGCGAAGTTCTTCGCGCTTCGCGGTGCGGCTTCGAGTCCTCCCCATCCTCCTCGTCTCCTCCGGGGGGGCGGCGCCAGAGCGCGAAGTGATTCGCGAAGCTTCGCGAAGCGCGAAGTGAGGGAGCCCGTTGGGCGGGCCTTCTCGGAAGTCTCGGAAGTCCACGCCGCCTTCTGAGGAGTTCTCTAAGCCTCCCCGGAAAACAGCCTCTCAGAAGGCCAGAGGGCTTCCGAGGAGTCCCGCCGCCTTCTGAGATGGCCTTTTCCTTCTCACTTCCCCCCTCGCTTGCCGCCGATGGGAGGGCCGGTCAGCCGGCAGTGGACGGGGTTGCTTGAGGACCAGGCGCAGCAGTTTTTACGCACTGGGCGTCTTCGCCCGCGCTCGGGCCCGGGGCCATAGCATATCGATGCGGCTCCAAGGATGCTGCAGAGCGGTGGAGTCTGAGGCTCCAGTCGTGCTGTGTTCTACGATGTCGTGCTTATTTTGCAACGTCGAGTCTCAGCGCAGGAGGGTCGTTCAGCCGGCAGGTAGCTAAGACCCTCTTGCGTCGTGAGAAGAACACGACGAGAGTTGTTTCGCCGCCATTTCCGGGTTTTTGGTGGCTGCACGTGCCTGGGCACAGTTGAAAAACGTTCCAGGATGAAAGCGTGTCCCCGGAAAGGAATCCAGACTTCTGCCTGGAGCCCACGCCATTTGAAAAATCGCGACGTCAATGTCTTGGAACGGGGGTTCAGCTCGCACGGGGATGAGCCGGAGCGCCAGGTCCTGCAGGATCCCGCAGTGGCTTGGTCTTGGTCGGGCAGGGTTTGGGACCTTTGGGAGCAGCTCCCGGGCCTGGAGGTGGCCTTACATATTGGCCGAGGCGGCGAGCGAGAGGGGAAATGAGAGGGAGAAGGCCTTCTCAGAAGGCAGCGGGACTTCTCAGAAGCCAGCGCGCCTTCTGAGAGGTTGTTTTCTGTCTTCGGAGAAGGCTTAGGTAACTTCTCAGAAGGACGGGGGACTTCCGAGCATTCTGAGAAGGCCCGCTCCTTCTCACTTCCCCCCCGCGCTCGCCGCCAAATCTAAGGGTGGGTGAGCTTGCCCTGGCGCGAGCGGAGCCACCAGTCCCCGTGTCGGCTTTGGTCCCAGGGGCTTGGGTGGCCTTGGCAGCCGCCACCAACGGATGCTTATCAGAACAGTCTGCTGCTTCAAGTTGCTCCACCCCTTGGGCAAGTGCCCGCACCACTGTTCTAGCGCCTAGGTCGCGACGACGCCTTGTTGCACTGTGCGCAGCCCGCGAATTGCCCCTGCCAGCTTCGCGCGGTGTGACCGCACAGAAGTCTTGCCGCAGCACAGCTTGCAGCCACTCTGCGACACGGTGCAAGCACGAGCCCTGGGCGGTGCCATGCCCCGCATGGGGCATTCAGAAGTACTTGCGAACATCGGTGGAGCCCCGAGCTCCTGGCCAGGGATCTCTCGACGTGCTGCCGGGCGGCCACTCAGCCACCGTAGCTGCGGCTGCAAGCTTAAGAGAAGGCTCCCTGAGCCAAAGCTGGCGAGGAGAGGAGGAGGAAATGAGAATGGAGGAGGAGGAAATGGAGAATGAGGGGGAGGAGGAAGACGAGGAGTAGGAGGAGGAGGAGGATCGAGCCGTTCCCCGCGAGGAGGCGGAAGCGGGAAACGAAGAGCGGGGACCTGCTCCCAACGATTCCTCCTGCCCCCCCCCTCCTGCTCCTCACTCTCATCGCGCCTCTTCCCTTTCCCCCTCCCGACACCGACACCAAGGACTTTCTTTTCCTCCTCCTCCCCCTCTCCTCCTAACTTTTTAATTACGTGTCTCACATTGCATGAATCCAGACCCCTCAGATCCTAGAGGCCATGGCCTCACCCACCTGGTCTGCTCTAGGCCCGGACGCTGTCCGCAGCGGTGGTCGCATTTCCTCCTCTTCCTAGCCCCTCCCTGTCAGGGCCACGATCCACCTCCTCCTCGTGACGACGACGACGACGACGACGACGACGACGACGACGACGACGACGACGACGACGACGGCCCCGAGCTGCGGCTTAGCTTGTGCGGGGGGCGCGCGCTCGCTGCCCTTCGGCAGGACCTGGGCGTGGCGTTCCGGCTGCCGCCGTGGATGGCCGAGGCACGGCGGGGAGGGGATCGCCATGAATCTTCCTCCTCCTCCTCCTCCTCCTCCTCCTCCTCCAAGGTGGCGCAAGGCCCCTCTGCAGCGAGGCCACCTTTCCATATGTAACGCAGCATCACACACTTTGCTTAACCGTATCTGTAGAAGTCACGGGCAGATCTGCCACGACACAGCCGACGCGTGACCGCTTCCATGTTATGCTGAGAATCCTGCGCTGGAATCCTTTATCTTTCGTTTCGGCAAATCGCCAGGAGGAGTTTGTGAAGTTGTCTGGCTCCAGCTTCACGTGTGCGTTCTGGTCGGCACGCACACTCGAGCAGCACACGGCGCAGTTGTAGAAAAACGTAAGTTGGCGGGCTCTCTGCTGCTTCACGCAGGATGGTCTCGAGGAGCGTATACCAACAAATCCGCGGGCATCACGATGTGCTTGAGCAGGGGTTTTCGTGAATCTCACGTAGTTAGGCAGTGGCATGTTGGCGCAGACCTAGCTGGGCGGGGACTCGGGGTACGTCTCAAGAGGAAGGGAATGGACATCGCGGTGTTTGGGCTCTACTTTCCACCTCGGCCGCGAGGGGTGCAAGGTCGGCCGGATTATTTCGCTACGGTCTCTCGACTGGCAACTTGGCTTCGTAAAGTTTTTGCGGATTTGAAGGATCGAGCTCGCGTGCTTCTTATTTTTTGTATGTATTTGAATGATGGGATCGGGCTCTCTCGGGAACAAGATCGGTGGATCTATAATGACACGTCGGTCGTCACGGAAGAATTAGCGACTCGGGAGAACCTTGAGGGGGGTGCTGGACAGCTAGTACGGGAGGTGATGGAGGAGAATGGGATGGTATTGCTTGGCCTGCGCAGTGTTACCGAGCCGACGTGGTACGGCAAAGATGGAGTGGCTAGTCGTGTTGATTACATGTTTGGCCCTGCTGCTGCGTTGGGCCTGGTCCATTTTGGCGGCCCCTTGAGGGGCCTTATGCGAAAGCACCAACTCATTCCATCAAAGCACCCGAGGGATCACATTCCTGTTCACTGCAATTTTCGGTGGGAGCACGCCGAGCCCAACTTGCAGCAGCAGACTAGGATTTACTGGAATTTTGAAGCCATGAGGTCTCGTGAGGCCCGTCGCGCTTTTATTTTTCGAGCAGGGGAGGCCATTGCTAGCAAAGAGGTCGAGCTCGAGGGTTTCTTGAAGGCCGGCTTGCCAGATGCCTATTTCAACTGTTTGAACGAGGCACTTCGTGGTGCTGCAGAGGAGTTGTTTGGTGGCACTCTCTATTCGGCTTCCCCTGAGTATGGACGGCAGGCTGATGAGAGAGTCGCCCTGCTTCATGAGCGGCTCCGCATTCGGTCGTCTCTACAAGATGCCAGCACGGAGGAGGAGGAGGAGACCATCAAGCAAGCATTGAAAGCCAGCAGTAGAGCCTGTGCAAAGCTGCGCAGGAAGCATTATTTGGAATGGAGGGAGGAGGCGGTGTCGGAGCTAGAGGAGGCGTGGCGGGTACGAAACCATAAGGAGGCACATCGCCTTATTCGCTTACTGGCATCTCGTGGAAAAGGCCCCCGCGGTAGGAGTTATCGTCACATGCAGGGCGCCGCGCTAACTGCCGATGAGTGGTTGAGTGCTTGGGCCCTGGAAGGACCGAGAGGGGGGATGGAGGTGGAGGAGATCGCAGAGGACGAGGAGTGCGAGGAGGTGGGCCTGAGCGGCTACTACGGCGCATTCAGCGTTGAGGCTATGACAGATATGATTGGTATTGGTAGTTATCTTCGTAGGGCCCCCAAGAGACGTTCATGCCCGCCATGGTCTCTTCCAGGTGAGCTTTGGGGGATTGTTATTGATCCTGAATTTGGGCTGGCGCCAGATCGACTAGGGCTTGGAGCGGATAAAGATTTGGACTCCGCTGTCTTGTATACGGCTCTGCAGAAGGGCCTTCAGTGTGTTCGTTTCGCTGGGCGTTTTCCACGGCTCTGGAATAGAAGTTTCGGATGTGGGCTTCCGAAATCGTCGGTGCCTGGGCCCAAGGGAAAGCGTGTAATTCACCTTCTCGACCCATTGGGAAAAGCCTGGCTCGCCGCCGCAATTTTTCGAAAGCGACCGCTTCCCTTGGGACCTTCGGGTTGCGGTTTTTCAAGAGGCCGACGAAAGGAAGGGGCCATGTTGGTTATTCAGTGTATGCTACATAGGCTTCGAGTTCCAGGTTATTCCGCCAGCTGGTCCAACAAGGACCTCAGCAACGCTTTCGCTTCCACCAGCTGGGACTCTCTCGAGCTTGCCAACTCGCTCCTGCTTGAGCCCGAGGATCAACCTTTTGGGTTTGATAGAGTACGATCAGCTACTACTCAGTTGCCAGACGAGAGGCTTCTCGTGAAGCCCAAGTGCGGTGCACTTATGGGTGACCCCTATGCAGTAGAAAGCTTCGGCCGTGCATATGCTGCTCCAGTTGGCTGCTGGAGCGAACAACTCTTGGATTGCGTGGACTCGGAGAGTCTTCTTGCAGCTGAATGCCCAGTCACGCATCAGCAAATGGAGTTGAGTCTCACTAAGTATGCTGATGATCTGACCAAGTTGCATGTTGGCGGTGGCCCCGGCTCTCCTTTGCACGACGCAGGGTTGGCAGAACTTAGCAGCATAAACGAGTTTTCCAACGCGCGGCTAGACGAGCACTTATCTACGGGGGGATGGGAGCAGAACGTTACGAAGCAGAACACCATCGTTAGTTTGACGGGGAAGGGGTCAGTTGATGCCAACCGACGTCTGCGAAAGGATGGGGGCGTTTTTTTTTGTTTTTTTTTTCTTTTTTTTTCTCTGGCGGAGTCCGCCCTGCCATGCGAGTTCTAGCAGCACAGATTCACAGTTCTGGAGCATTGGCGCCCGAGATCAACAAGATACTAGTAGCTACAAAGTCGGCCTTTTATTCCTCGGGCAGGTTCTGGTCTACCCCTGGGGTACCTCATCGGCTTAAAAGGTCTTGTCTACTGGGGGCACATAATGCAAGTATCTCTAACTTAGAAGCCTATCTCGTCACGGAGAGCCAGTGCAACAAGCTCGACTCGGCTATTGTTCGGGATTGTCGCGCGGCAATGCATGGCGCCAGCTTTGAAGGCGAGCGGCGCACGCAGATCCTGTCGAATGCGAAGGTGCTAGAGCACTGGCGCATGGTCCCAACTTTCACCGAGCTCAGGATTCGCAGGCTTGGATGGCTTGCCCAATTCGTTCAGTTCCCTCGCAGGAACTCGCAGATTTTGGCTGCGATGTTCGGAACCTTGCCCACGGACGAGCGGCCGCAATTCGATTCCATGGGGCGCTTGACAGCATATGCGAACCCGTGGGCCAGGATATTTTACGCTGACCTGGAATCGCTTTCGTCTCTAGAAGAAGGTGAAACATTATTAACACGACTCCAGGGGCCCTTCCTCGCTCTCTTCTGGGATGAGACTCATGGGAGGGACTTCTGCTATATCGACGTCGCCCAGCTACGACGCAAGCAGCGCGCAGTAGCTATCCCCCCCCCCCCCCCCCCTGAGTACGAGTCCCCCTTGGATCAGGTTCTCGAGCAGGAGGTGGTGGAAGGAGTCGTGGTCAGATGGATATGCGGAGTTTTCAAGGAGGAGGAGGAGGGCGAGGACGGTACGACGACGGGGAGAAGATGTAGGTGCAACGCTGGGTTTCGTGATAAGAAGTCTGCCCCCAATCATCTGCGATTTCATCACCACCTACGTTCCTTGGGCCATGTTTCATGTGTTACCAATCAGTGTCCGAGTTGTATGGAGTTTTTTTCTAGCCGTGTGACTGCGGCTCGACATCTGGCGGGGTCAATGGTCCGTGGGTGCTGCTATGTTGGCGGGGGTCACTCACAGGAGCCACTACAGGAGCCCGATGACCTCTTATGCAAGATATGCGGTGACCATGCTTATGAACTCCCCGATTCCCAGCAACATGTCTGTAGTCATTTACCTCAAAGGCTGAGGGTGTACGACCGAAGGCAGCATATATATCTTGACGAGCAGCAACTGGAAGCTGATGCCAGAGTCTCAGGCGCGCCCCGCGCGGATGGGCAGGCGCAGGGACGGAGGCCCCGCTCGCAAGGGGCCCAGGCGAGGAGGCGAAGACCGCGGGGCTGGCTCGCAGCAGGTCGCGGTGGTCGGCGGCGCCAAGGGCGCCAACAGGAAGCAGACGCTAGAGGAGCTCGTGGTGGTCCTGGCCAAGCTGGTGCTGACGGGCGAGGCGCAGTTGAGGGCGATGTTGGGCGCGGTGCACGACACTTTCCTCGCGCCGCTCGACGCAGCCGCGGCCCAGCGCACGCTCGAGGAGGGGGCCAACTTCAACGCCGAGGCGGGGGGGCGGCGCTAGAAGCTAGCGGAGGCCGCGCAGAAGGGCGAGCAGCTCGAGTTGCCCAAGATGCGCGCCCCCTTTCTGCGGACATTCGCGGGGCTGATCGACGGACTCTTGGACAAGGACGAGGCCCACGAAGGGGGCGCGTTGAAGGCAGGCCGCCAGGTGCTGAAGACCTACTTGGACCAGAAGGTGATGAAGGCCGCCTCGCCGAACGAGCTCCACGAGATGGTGCGATACTGCCGCGCGCAGAGGCTCAAGACCAAGAACGCCAAGCAGGACGAGCAGGTGAAGATCCAGTTCCTGCTGGATACGACGACGAACGACGGGGCCCTTCTTAAGGCCATCCGCGAGGCGTTGGTGGAGCAGGGGGCGGAGAGAACGATCGGAGGGGCCCCCCGGGGCGCCCTGGTGAGGGAGGCTCAGAGGCTTCTGGACCTTGTGAAGTAGTGACGGCAGCGGCTTCGGGATCCAGTGAAGTAGTGACGGCAGCGGCACCAGGATCTTGTGAAGTAGTTAGGGCCCCTGGCGTAGAAACACCAGGTCAGGTGCTATTTAGAGTTGCTTCCGAAATGGGGGTCACCAGAGGTCTCCGCGGGCTCTCTCCCACTAGGCCTGCCAGACTGGCGCCTGACCTGGAGGCTCGTTCAAGTGATAGTTTCGAGCAGGCTCCTGGTTCTAGCAGTTTTTCTGTTCCCTTGGGGGTGGGCTCTGATTGGAGTTCCAGTCGCCGCGCTCAGAGGCTCCTGAGACGAGGATTGCTGAGTGAATCGGCCGCACAGCGGGTCTCGGGACTGGCTGAAACGTCCACCCCCTTCACTCTTCTTCCTGCTGCGATCCCCGCTCCTCCTGGCCTTGAGCCTCCTTCCTCCTCTCCTGATGCTGCTGCTCACCCATCTTCTGTCTATTTTCCTTCGGCTCCCGAAGTGGGGCCAGCCATCGCGCTCCCTCGCCCTCGCCCGCCAGGCAAGGGAATTGGGCGGCACCGTCCAGGCAGGTAGCTGGGGGCGGTGCCGTGGGCGGCAGCCTCAAGGCTGCGCGCCTGCTGGGCCCGCCGCCAGGCCAGTGTCGGCCCCTTCTCGGGCGCCGATTAGCGCCCGTGCGGCGTGTCATGATAGCCCTCCACACGGAGAACCCAGGCGCCTCCTTTCTCTGCGGCATGTTTGCTCAGATGGTAGCTTGCAGTCTGTAGAGTTGACACGGATTGGCGACCCACGGTCCTATCCTATCCTATCCTATCCTATCCTCCTCCTCCTCACTCCTCCTCCTCCTCCTCCTCCTCCTCCTTCCTCCTCCTCCTCCTCCCTCTCCTCCTCCTCCTCCTCCTCCTCCTCCTCCTCCTCCCTCCTCTCCTCCTCCCTCCTCCCTCCTCTCCTCCTCCTCCTCCTCCTCCTCCTCCTGGGAAGCCAGGCGCAGGGTCCGCTCTCTTATCGGGGGCGGAAAAGAGGGGGGGGATGACTAGGGGGGCGTGGATATCATGGCGGGGGTCATGGTATTTCCGCATATTTCATGGCGCCTCTTTAAATTTCGTTACGTCCCTGGCCCCCCCGCTGGGCGGCGCACACGCCGCCGGTCATGATTTGCACCCCCCCCTCGTGGACACCCCCCTCTTGGCCGCTCCCGAATGAATCAGGAGGGGAAAAAGCACACACACACACAGACACAATAAATCGTCGATCCCCCAGAAAATATGGGAAAGAATGGAAACGGGGGGGGGAAGACCAACGCACTGAACGTCTGGGGAACTCCTGGGGAATCCTGTTGTGTTTGTGTATGTTTATTTGTGTGTGTCCCAGGGCCCCTTCAGCGACGTGTGGTCGGGAACTTTCACGCCGCGTGTCGCGCCGCCAGCTCCGGCCCACCGCGCTTCGGCGCGACACGCTGTCCACATCCCGGGTCCCCAAGCCTCCACGACCCGAGCTTCTCCCATCTCCCCGTTCCGCGGCGCGGAGCGACAGCCATATGTTTCGCAACATGGTCTGCACCCAGATAGACTTCATGACGCCTCATACACACAAGCTTGCGTCATTCTGCTGGCACGCCTCGGATCCTCGCATATTGGAACAGTTCGACTTGGAAACCGACCCCCTGCCGAGGCCTGACGTGCCCTCCCGCCCCCGCGCATGTTGTTTTCATAATTGTTGGGCACGGCCGTTTTCTTTGGATACCAAATAGTACCATGCCAGCTGACACCTCATCGCTTCTCCCCTTCATCCCTACATACCATTCGATGAGCACGCGTTGGTATACCAAATCACCGAAGTGGCATTCATGTCAGCACGGATCGATGCGGGCCACACGCGCGTTTATCGACATCATTTTTGGTAGCATCGCGACCCCGCCGACTCTGTCAACAGACCGTGCGGGGCACACGCTTGCTTTTCCGCGCGCGCGTTTTTCCTCTCGCGCGTCAACATACCATGCGGGGCACCGCTTGCTCTTCCGCGCGAGGCACGCGGTCGTTTTCTGCTTTTCCTCGTCTTCCGCGCCGAAGATTTTCCCTTAATCGTCAGGCGTCCTTGCTCGCGCTCGGCGTTTCAACACCCCCTTCCCCCTGCTTTTTGGCTGGGGCGGCGGGGCCGGACAGTTGGTGTACAACCTTACTAACATGATGATTGTTGGTCGTTCGCGCACATGGAGTCCCGCTCATCAACGTCTTGGCTATTTGATTTTTCCAACACCGAAGTTTTCAATACGATGTGATTCCCACAAAGATCCAATCTGCATGACAGCGGGGTCTCGGAGTTGCTGCGCGCGTGCGCTTCCCCTGCGTACTCATCAGTGCCATCGTTACCATGAGTGCCAGAGTCATCCTCGTCACCGTCATCACAGCCATGTTCGTCATCATCGCCATCGTCGCCGCCATAACCCGGTTGTCGTCAGCATCGTCATCGTCGTTGTCGCTGTCGTCATCACCATCGTCATCATCATCGCCATCGTCATTATTGTCACCGACTGCACCCCATCATCCCGATCATCATCACCATTGCCGTCGTCACCAAACCATTCGCCATCACCATCATCATCGTCATTGTTTCCGTCGTTGCCGTCGTACATGTCGCCATCGCATCGATCATCATCAGCAGTCTCCCGCCCGAGTCGTGGATCTGCACGGGAAGGGTTTTTCGACCACTCCGCCAGGCTGCGCTATGCCAATCAGATTTGGGTGGATGGGTGAGATGTTCGCTCGAGCATCGGGGTTGGCGTCGTACATCGGAGCGGACAAGTGTATGTTCTTCATCTTAGTTCTTCCCCCTACCAAGGAATACAATGTACATCGTGTCAGGGGCTGGATGTATCTGCCCCCCTCCGCGCTGTTGCATGCACGAGCACCCTAATCTTCAAACGGTAGCAGGCATAGCACCCCGCAGTTGCGGATAATAGTGAGCGGGCGGCAGGAAGGTCGGCAGTCTGTGAGGCTTTGAAGAAGCCCGACGCAGGCGCCTAATATTTCCAAATTGTGCAACGAGCTCGCCGCAGGCGCCGAGTTTCTCGTTAACGCAATGTGGGTGGGTCGGGGGGGGGTCGCGGCAGGTCCTGTGTGGGCCGCGGGTGGGTCGCGGGCCGGGTCGCAGGTGAGTTGTTGGTCTGTGCTGCGGAGGTGAAAATTATGTTGCGCAAACTATCTGGTGTACGATATGTCGTGTAACGTGGGCGGTGACTTAGAGGTGGCTAAGGGGTGGAAGCTCACCAATGATCGCAGTGAGTTGCGAACTCCACTGCTCGCGCAGTCACCCGACACACCCACCCGCAACTTGGTTTGCAAAATCCCAGGCGACGGCGATTGCGATGAATGCTTGGCGTTGGCTGGTGCATCTCTGCGGCCGCGCTAGCCCGCGCATGCTCGCGCGGGCAGCGGCCAGCTTGTTTGTCGCGACCAGCACTGACCGCTGGACACTTCCCAGCGGGCACCTCCGTGCGAGTCGGTGACTTGGGCGGGCGCGGTAGCTTGGCGACGCTGACAACGGCAGACACGATTATGAGAGTGGCGTTGATGGTGATGATGGTGGCGATGACGATGGCAACGCCAATGACGGCGCCGATCTTGATCACGCCCGCCGATAACGATGACAATGTCTTCGCGTTAGTGATGACGGTTTTGGAAGGAATTCGTCATGGGTGCGAGGCCGACGCGCGCGAGTGGCCCGCGTTGCATTATTTGACACGGATCGTGCCCCCCCCCCCCCCCCAGCACGCGCGCAAGGGCGCCCGGATGAGTTCGACATGCGAATGACCCGTGTGGCAGTTTTGATGGCTATGCAGAAGTTTTGTTGGTAAACGGGTGTGGCAAAATTGTATGGTTTTGTTTATGGGTGTACATATCTTAATAGATATACATAGAGATTCGGGGCGCTCGCGTTTGAAACTTTTTTGCGAACCATGCGATGTTTAAAAGGTGCCAACATGCGCGCGCGACGACGCGCAAGTGTACACCACGTCGTACGTTCTGTTGTAAGGGGTTAGTGTGGGATTCTTGTGACAGCACACGGACAAAGGGCATCCGAACGATGTTGACATGCGCGCGCGAAAGGCCTGTTTGCTTGCGTGTTGTAAAAACGTTAGGAACCGATGCTTGTTATTCAACAAGTGCAATACGACAGATAAACTGCAAGAGCGCGAGGAGCGCATTTTCCCCACATGTTTCGTGGGGTTCTGGTTTTCTTCCCTGCCGCGCCGCACCCGCGTCTCACACACCTCCCGCCTCCTCACCCACACACTCGCACACAGCCGCACGCATGCACACATTCGCACATACAAGACGCATGTTCACTGCATCATACACCCAAGACGTCTGCACGACATACTGGGCAACACGTGAGATATGTCCCGATATGGCCGCACACGCATCATACACATACACACGGCAAGCCATGCGGCAGGCGAGCAGGCGTGGCACTTCCTCGACACCATAGGGGGTGCGCAGGGGGTGGTTTATCACCGCGGCCGCTATGCACGACAGTCGTCCAGGCACAGCAGGCGTGGCACTTTCTCGACACCACAGGGGGTGCGCAGGGGGTGGTCCCTCAGCGGGGCCTCTATCCGTGACACGCTCGCAGGGCGTGGCAGACGCGGCACTTTCTCGACACCACGGGGGCGGCGCAGAGGGTGGTCCCTCAGCGGGGCCTCTATCCGTGACACGCTCGCAGGGCGTGGCAGGCGCGGCACATTCTCGACACCACATGGGGGTGCGCAGAGGGTGGTCCCTCAGTGCGGCCTCTATCCGTGACACGCTCGCAGAGCGTGGCAGGCGCGGCACTTTCTCGACACCGCTGGGGGTGCGCAGGGGGTGGTCCCTCAGTGCGGCCTCTATCCGTGACACGCTCGCAGAGCGTGGCAGGCGCGAAACATTTTCGACACCATTGGGGGGGCGCAGGGGGTGGTCCCTCAGCGCGGCGTCTACCCGTGACACGTTCGCAGGGCATGGCAGGAGTGGCATTTTCTGGGCACCACATGGGGGTGCGCAGAGGGTGGTCCCTCAGCGCAGCCTCTATCCGTGACGCGCTCGCAGATCCTGGTAGGAGCGGCACTTTTTCGACACCAGAGCGGGTGCGCAGAGGGTGGTCCCTCAGCGGGGCCTCTATCCGTGACACGCTCGCAGGGCGTTGCAGGCGCGGCATTTTCTCGACACCACTGGGGGGGGGGGCGCAAAGGGTGGTCCCTCAGCGGGGCCTCTATCCGTGACACGCTCGCAGGGCGTGGCAGGCGCGGCACATTCTCGACATCACATGGAGGTGCGCAGAGGGTGGTCCCTCAGTGTGGCCTCTGTCCGTGACACGCTCGCAGAGCGTGGCAGGCGCGGCACTTTCTCGACCCTGGGCGCGGCCGCTGGCTGGCTCGAATCTGTCCTTGATGGAGGATAGAAGGCTAGGAAGAGGGAGGAGGTTCAAGCAATACGGCGTTGGATGACACAGAGGGGGACATTCGCGACGAGGGCTGAGAACGCAGAATTGCGCATATATTATAAACTTAAGCAAGCACATAAGATTTACATTGAGTATGTGGGGTTCCTCGGTAGCGTAATTCCCCAACCATCCTGTGGTGTTGGCTTCTCGTTTGGAAGAAACGGTACCCCGCGTGTCCTTCTTGTCCTCTCCTCCTCTCCTCCTTCCTCTCGTTACCATCATCATCATCAGCATCAGTCGTCTCAGCACACCCCATCATACGGTTCGTGGCCTCATAGGGAGCCCCACCGCAGGTCCCAGTGCTACCGTCCGCATGCGTCCCACGAACCCAGTACAGCGTTTCGTGGCCCCATCGGGAGCCCCACCGAAGGTCCCAGTGCCAACGTCCGCATGCGTCCCGCACACCCAGTACAGCGCTTCGTGGCCCCATGGGAAGCCCCACCGCAGGTCCCAGTGCTACCGTCCGCATGCGTCCCACGAACCCAGTACAGCGTTTCGTGGCCCCATCGGGAACCCCACCGAAGGTCCCAGTACCACCGTCTGCATGCGTCCCGCACACCCAGTACAGCGCTTCGTGGCCCCATAGGGGAGCCCCACCGACGGCCCCAGTGGTACCGTCCGCATGCGTGCCGCACACCCAGTACAGCGCTTCGTGGCCCCATAAGGAGCCCCACCGCAGGTCCCAGAACTACCGTCCGCATGCGTCCCGCACACCCAATACAGCGCTTCGTGTCCCCATAGAGAGCCCCACCGACAGTCCCATTGGGACCGTCCACGTGCGTCCCGCACACCAGTACAGTCCTTCGTGGCCCCATAGGGAGCTCCACCGAAGCCCCCAGTGCCACCGTCCGCAAGCGCCCCGCAAACCCAATGTGGCATTTTCACCCACCCAGTATAGAGTTTCGCGGCCCCACACACCCACGTCGGCACACCCCTCACACGTCTCGTGGCCCCATAGGGAGCTCCACCGAAAGCCCCAATGCCACCCTCTGCATGAGTCCCCTACACCAATTCTGGCACCCCCCTCACACGTTTCGTGGCCCCATTGGGAGTTCCACCGAAGGCCCCATCGCCATTGTCCACACGCGTCCCCCGCACCAATTTCGGCACACCCCATCGCACGTTTCGTGTCCACATAGGGAGCTCCACCGAAGGCCCCAATGCCACCCTCTACATGCGCTCCCCGCACCAATTTCGGCACCCTCCTCACACGTTTCGTGGCCCCATAGGGAGCTCCATCGAAGGCCCCAGCGCCACCGTCCACATGCGTCCCCCACACCCATGTCGGCACCCCCCTCGCACGCTTCGTGACCCCATAGGGAGCCCCACCGAAGGCCCCAGTGCCACTGTCCACATGCGCCACCCACCTTCATCCCAGCACACGCCTCACACGTTTCGTGTCCCCATAGGGAACTCCGCCGAAGTCACCGGCGCCATTGTCCACATGCGTCCCCCACATACCCATGTCTGCACACCCCTCACGCGCTTCGTGGCCCCATAGGGAGCTCCACCGAAGGCCCCACTGCCACCCTCGTCATGCGTCCCCCGCACCCATGTCGGCACACCCCTCACACGTCTGGTGGCCCCATGGCGAGCTCCACCGAAGGCCCCACTGCCAGCCCGGCACCCCCCTCACAAGTTTCGTGGTCCCATAGGAAGCTCCACCGGAGGCCCCAGTGCCACCGTCCACATGCGTCCGCCGCCTCCATTTCGGCACACCCCTCACAGGGTTGTTGGCCCCATAGAGAGCGCCACCGAAGAAGATTTGTCCCTACCTAGGCTCTGCCTAGAAGGGTTCTTACTCTCTGTGCGTCCAGGGGCCGGGCAGTGCTAATCGCCCCGGGCGGTTCCCCCAGTATCCGCCCCGCGGTTCCCCCAGTTACGTCCCCTTAGCTTAGCGTTGCCTATCTCATCTTAGCTTAGCTTAGCTTCATCTTAGCTCAGGTTTATCTTAGCTTAGCTTACCTTCATCTTAGCTTCGCTGAGCTTTAGCCTAGCAGAGCACAGCTTAGCATAGCATAGCGTAGCATAGCATAGCGCAGAACAGCATATCATAGCATAGCCCAGCATAGCATAGCATAGCGCAATATAGCATAGCATTAGCATGGGTGTAATTCCCTACCTAGGCTCTGCCTAGAGGGTTAGCTTAGCTTAGCTTAGCTTTGCATAGCGCGGCGCTGCATTAGCATGGCATAGCATAGTCAAGCATAGCATAGCATAGCCTAGCATAGCGCAGCATTGCATATCACAGCATAGCATCGCATAGCATAGCATAGCGCAGCTTACCATAGCATATCATAGCATAGCATATCATAGCGCAGCATAGCACAGCGCAGCATGGTATAGCATAGCTTAGCATAGCATAGCATAGCGCAGCATAGCATAGCGCAGCATAGCATAGCATAGCATAGCGCAGCATAGCATGGTATTGCATAGCATAGCATAGCATAGCAACTAATGCTGCTTTCCTAGGTGCTCCAACTTTTATGTAGGGTCGCACTGGGATAATCATATTTGCGGTACGTACAACTGCATTTGGAAGTGTTCTCGCCAGGCTAATTATTTGTGTTCGTGCAAATCAATGATAAAATCTTGACGAAACCTAAAGTTTGTAATCGATTTCGGCACGCACGCGCGACGACGCGCGCGTGTGCACTCCGCCCGCTTGTTTGCAAGGGACTATCGAACACTTATGCTTTGTGGTGAACGAGTGCGCGCGCAGTATGTTTCACAGAGGATGAGGGGGGCGATGCCGGCCTGCCCAGACTTGTACAACTTCACTATGAGGATGGACGATGGGGCGACCTCGGGGAACCCAGCCAGCGCACGGGGCGCCCACGAGTTGCCCACGAGGCGCCCACGAGGCGGCACGAGCGTGCAATGTGGCGCAACTTCGGGGAACCCAGCCGGCGCACGGGGCGCCCACGAGGCGCCCACGAGGCGACACTGGCGGCAGCGTGGCGAAGCTTCGGGAAATCCGCCCGGCACGCGTGGCGCCCACGAGGCGGCACGGGCGGCAACGTGGCAAACACCCGGCAAGCCCATCCAATTTCTGTAACAAGTTTGAAGTGAACACTCCCAAGCCCAAGTATTGTTTGGGGACTATCGTGCCAGGCCTGCTGCATGTCTGCGCGCGCGCACTTCCGCTCCATTATCATCATCGCCCCTACCTTCACCATCGTCAGCACCTTCACTGCCATCGCCATGTCCATCACCATCGCCATAATCACCACCACCGTCGTCATCACCTTCGTTATCGATAGTGCTGCCCTCGTCAAATGTACGCGCGCGTATTTCCATCCCGGCCTCTCCAGCACAGTCGCCATCATCATCGCCATGGTCACACTTGTCACCGTCAATATCACCATCAGCTTCGAGCACCATCCCCATCGCCGCCGTCAGCGCCGCCCCACCGTTTTCATGAATATCATGATCGTCGTCGTCATCTTTAATGTCGTCGCGCAGTTTGGTGATGCCAGCTTGCTGCTGGTCGGTGGGTGGGATGGTTGCACGAGCATTAGAGTTGACGTCTTCACATTTGACCAATGAGTGTGCCTTTCTAGACCAGGATTATCCGTACAATTGTTCGTAATGTTTTCTGCCGCCGCCAGCACCAAGGACCCTTCAGTGCAAATTACAAATGTTCCCAGCCAAGCCCGTATCGACATCCCCCCGCCAAATTATACAAAATTAGCCTGGCGAAGGACCCAACCATATGCAGTTGTGAGTACCGCAATTGTGAATATCTTCTTCGGTGGCGCTCCATGTAGGGCCACGAACCGTTTGAGGTGTGCGCCGAATTGCGTGGCGGGATACACAGCACGAGCGAAGACGATAGGTCTAATTGCGAGAGACTGAGCGCGGGGGAGTCTGAGCGCGAGTGAGTCTGAGTGTGAATGAGTCTGCGCGCGAGTGAGTAAATTTGCATCAGTGCGAGCATGGCCACGCCTGGTGTGTATATATCTACATATGTATATATCTATATATATATATATACATACACATACACCAGACTGCAGTGGCGTTTCGCGCCATCCACCTTGGTCCTTGAAGTTTGGCATGCAGAGGGAATAGCAGGAAGATCAAGCCGACAATGTAGCGATAACCCGTTGTTGCCTTTTTCCAGCACCGCCGCTATAATAAGGTTATTCGTTATCTTTCCTCCATGTTTCTTTTTTCTTATCTTCGCCATACCCTGCGCATTCTCCCCATCCTCCTCAGCTCTTTGTTGCGGAGGCTCCTCCTTGGAGAGCCTCCTGGGGCCTCACAAAAGTTGCTTCAGGCGTTCTTGAGGCCTTCTGGAGGTCTCCTGGGCGTATTCTGGGGGCTTCTGGGGGCTTCCTCGGGCCACCGTGCCTCCAACCGCGGTCTCCCTGAACGACCGGGTCACGATTTGGAATGCTTCGGAGGGTGTCTTTGGGCCATCTTGGGCCGCCAGGGGGCTCTCTGAGGGCCATCTTGGACCCGTGTTGTGCGGTTTTGGGGCTCTCTTGGACTGCCTGGAAGCCCTTTCGGATGGTTGTGGGGCGATTTTGGAGCCTCCCAGGCGGCTTCGGACGCCCAGAAGACCGCCGTTTTGGAGTGTCGGGGAGCTGAAAAGAGGAGAACCCCAAAATTCACCAAAAACACACACGGCAAAACAATATTTTTTTGCCGCGGGGGGCCTTCTTGGGAGTGCTCCTGGAGGCCTCTTTGGGGCCGTCCTGGAGGCCTCTTGGGCCATCTTGAGGTCACGTCGGTCACTCTTGGAGCGCTCTTGTGCTGTCTTGGGGTCTCTGCGACGTCTCCGATGACCCCCCTGATCGCCCTAGGCGTGCTGGGAAGACTTGACAAAACGCCCTGCGATGCCCAGGGGCCGCTTCGAGGCCCGTCCGGAGGGTCCCAAAGCTCCAGATCCCGGGAGTCTGTTTTTTTTTGGGGGGGGGTGACGGGTTGTCCCCCCGCCTGGGCTGGTAAAAATATAGGAAGAGGAATGTAAATATGTGTGTGTGAGTGGTTTACGTATGCCTGACTCTGAGTACTCGTGACACTGAGCGTGACCGCCGCATGAAGCTCCCCCTGGAAAACCCGACAGCAGCGCCCGCACGCCGCGACGCCCATGTCGGCGCGATCCTCACGAGGATCGCGCCCGTTCTTCCCGTTCTTTGTGTTCCCCTCTTTGCCCGTGCGCGCCCATGTCCAAGGCTGCAGAGCGCGGCGTCGCACGGAGTCCCCGCGACGCGCGTCGGTCGCGCGCGCGGGTCGTCCGCTGCGCGGAGCAGAGAGGGCTAGCTGGCTGGCTGATAGGGTGCAAGGCTGCGGCCGCTGGGCAGAGCAACGACGGGGGGGAGCGAGGCTGTGGGCAGAGCGCAGCGCGGAATTCCCGCGACGCGCGCTGGTCGCCCCGGGATGGTACCAGAGATGCGCGCGGGTCGCCCGCGGCGCGAGGCGAAACAGTCAGACCGTCGAGGGACGGCGAGGCTCGGGCGGGCCGGTCCTCAGGTCAAGCCTCGCGGATCAAGTTGGTGAAGCTCAGCTCCTTGGCGAGGGCCGCCGCCTCCCTCCTGCACCGCTTGGGGCGCGTGGCAAACTGTTCCAGCTGCTTCTGCAAGCCCTCCGGCGGCCCTGCCAGGAAGAGCTCGATGCGCGGCGCCCGCATGAGCAGGAGGTCCTCGTGGCGTGTGGCGCGCGAAAGCAGCACGTAGAGCTCCAGCCACCCCAGTCGTCGTCCTCCTTCTTGCCACTGCCGTTCCCCACCTCGTGGCGGCCGCGCTCTAGGATCACGCCTGGGCGACGTCGGCCAGGGAGCAGCGCGCTGGACAGCCAAAATGGGGGCGGCGGCGCCATGCGGATTGCGCCACGAAGCGTGTGAAGAGCGTGCCACAATGGGGCGGCGGCGCCATGCAAACTGCGCCAGTGCGACCTTAGGCGGAGCTCCCTGTGGGGCCACGAAACATGTAAGGGGTGTGCCCACATGGGGCGGCGGCGCCATGCGAACTGCGCCACTGGGATCTCAGGTGGAGCTCCCCATGGGGCCACGAAGCGTGTGAGGGGTCTGCCAAAACGGGGCGGCGGCGCCATGCGAACTGCGTCATTGGGACTTTAGGTCGAGCTCCCTGTGGGGTCACGAAACGTATGAGGGGTGTGCCAAACTGGGGCGGCAACGCCATGCGAACTGCGCCATTGCGACCTTATGTGGGGCTCCCTGTGGGGCCACGAAACGTGTGAAGGGTGTGCCACAATGGGGCGGCGGCGCCATGCAAACTGCGCCACTGGGACCTGAGGTGGAGCTCCCCTTGGGGTCACCGAGCGTGAGGGGTCTGCCAAAATGGGGCGGCGGCGCCATGCGAACTGCGACATTGGGATCTTAAGTGGAGCACCTTATGAGACCCCGAAACGTGTGAGGGTTGTGCCCAAATGGGGCGGCGGCGCCATGCGAACTGCGCCGCTGGGACCTTAGGAGGAGCTCCCTGTGGGGCCACGAAACGCGTGAGGGGTGTGCCAAAACGGGGTGGCGGCGCCATGGGAACTGCGCCAGTGCGACCTTCGGTGGAGCTCATTGCGGGGCCACGAAACGTGTGAAGGGGTGTGCCCAAATGGGCCCGCGGCGCCATGCGAACTGCGCCGCTGGGGTGTTAGGAGGAGCTCCATGTGGGGCCACGAAACGTGTGAGGAGTGTGACAAAACGAGGCGGCGGCGCCATGCGAACTGCGTCACGGGGACTTTGGGTGGGGCTCCCTATGTGGCCGCGAAACGCGTGAGGGGTGTACCGAAACAAAGACATGATAGAGGCATGGACAATGATTAGGAGAAGGGAAGGGGGGAAGGAGGGAGGAATAAGGGGAGGAGGAGGAGGACGGAGGAGGACGGAGGAGGCAGGAGGAGGGAGGAGGGAGGAGGGAGGAGGCGGGCAGGAGGAGGAGAGGAGCGCGGGGCACCGTCTGTTCAAAACGAGGACCCAACACCACAGGAGGGTTGGGAACAAGACATGCGGTGCACATGCCTTGATGGAGCACTCACAGTTTACGCAAGCTTCTCCGGCAAAGAATGTGAACGCGACAAAATCAACAGAGGACATCGCCGTGCATTGGCAATGTGAGTAATCGAGTCTGGGCATATGCGCTAAGATAGATCTGTGAATAGAACCGTATAATACCCTCATATATACTCCTTATCCTCACCTCTCCTGCGCCTGGCCGTTTGGGCTCAGGTATTGGATTAGATCGATCAGACCTTTGATCGTGCAGGGGGAAAATATATCCATCTTTCCCTCTTTTCCTCTACCAACGGATCAGGGGTTCTGCACCTTTGTACTCCAACCCCATACACAGGTTATCAGCCCTTTAAAGCTCACAGTTCATCGAACCCCGCGTCGCGATCTCGCACGTGGCCTCGATGGAGCCCAAGCGGCGCATGCGCCGTAAGGGGTCCGTCGGGGCCTCGCGTCCGAGCTCTCCGACGGCGCGACGGCTCGGTGATGAGTTGGAGAGCCTTTGCGTGGACCGTGTAGGTGTCCCAGGTACCCCCCCCCCCCCCCCCAGCTCCGACGGACCCGAGGCGCGGCTAGCTGCTGAACTTCACCGCCACGCCGCCCGCGGGGGGACAGGAGAAGGAGTAGGAGCAGGCAGTAGGGAATTTCACACGCCTACCTTCGATCCTCCATCTCCTCCTCCGTCGGGAGCAATCCCAACTGTGTCGGGCGCGAGCCCCGCTGGTCCTGATACTCCAGGGCGCTTTCGCGCTAACCGCCGATGGACCGCAGGTGCTGGCATGACCAGCCCTGCGACCGTTCCTGTAGCGGAGCACGTAGCCACCTGCGAGGAACTCAGTAGACCAGTGACGGCACAGCCGCAGACGCAGTACCCCCAGGTATCATTTCATCAGACACCACGCACACGGCCCTAGCCGCAGCTCGTCCTTGCGCAATCGTCGCGGGGCCACAGGCCCATACGACGAGAAGAGGTCGAGTCCGCGTGCTGCCTCACAGAGGCCACGCACTCCTCGCGAGAGGGTGCAGAGGGAAGCTGACGCTCCCCACCTCTCCATCTCAGATGACCTGCTGGCGGCGACGTCCGCTGCAGGCGAAATAGCTAAGCTCAGAGACCAGGTTGAAACCTTCGTGTCCAGGCAGTACTCTGGACAGATGCAGAGCGTTCAGACGAACGCTGCCGACGCTGCTGCTCTACGCCAAGATCTCGACGGCGCCTTAGCGATCATCGATTCCAGGATCGCTGAAGATCGCCGCATCTTAGGTGAGCTGCAGTATCAGGTTGACCGTGAGATGTCACACTCAGGTGAACGATCGGCGACGGTCGAGAACCTGCGCAACTACCTCGCGCAGATGGAGCAACAGCTTGTGATCGTACGCGACACATGCGTTTCAGCAGTCAGGATTCTCCACGACGAGACCCACGACCAGCTCCGCAACCGACCACCACCAGCCGAGGCTACCGACCTTGGCGACGTTCAGTCTCAGATCAACGATCTTCGATCCCACATGGACCACACTACGGCGACGCTTCGCACCGAAGCACACACCAACTCGTCGAACCTGATCGGCATGTTGCAAAATACTGAGAGAGTTATCACTCAAAGGCTTGATGCGACCAACGCTGTCGTGCAGCCACTCGCTAACCGGATCTCTGAAATCGAGCAGCGTTTTCCTGGTGTACAGGACGCCCTGGCAGAGTTGCGTGTCGGACGAGCCCAGACTGCGCGGCTGGATTCTCCTCGCACGGTTTACGATTTCGCCCGCCTCACTGACAGGTTGCAGGAGGTTGAGAAGGCGGCGGACCACACGCAGTCTGAGCTCCCCCAGGTTATTCGTGAGAGAGATACTGAAAAAGGTACGTGTTGAGGAGCACCTTGCACGTCTGGACAGTGAGTTGGAGGCGCACAACGCCCGTCTCCGAGCCTACGAGCAACGACTTGACTGGTATTCACAACGCTCTCAGGATACTCATGAGTACACACGCCAAAAAGTGGACCAGATACACGAAGATATGGCGAGCTGGACAAATCCGCTGATTGACCACACCAATGACATCCTACTTCACCTTCAACCTGCAACCGACCTGCACAGGCCGACGGCAGCGTCCGCTGAAGCACCACACGCTTCTGCAGGACAACAACGACGTACGTCACCAGGAGCAGCCTCCGCGGCAGCTTCAGCACAGACACGCCACGTGTCTCCCGTGCGCACAGAACCAACTACCGACGGTGCACCGATACCCTCACAACCATTGTCTGCGGTTTCGGTCAATACTACTACTCCGATCAAGGAGTCAGACACCGTACGAGTACCTGTCTCGCCTAAGATCACACAGCTGCTTGAGTGGCAGCAAAAGGTACGGAAGAATTTTGGAGCCGCCTCAGGGCGACCATCCAAAGCATATGCATTCCTCTGCGTGGCTGAACAGCCCGAGTGTACCGTCGAAAACTTACAAGACAGTGGAGATTTCGAGAGCATCGGTTGCAAACTCGCTACCGCTCTTAGCGACATCTTAGCTTCAGACTTGCGCTACCAGGTCAGGCTCATCGAAACCAGAGAGCACAAAGCAGGACGCATGCTCAAAGGACGCCAGATCTACTGGCACATCCTACAGTCCTACAAAGTGACAGAGGTTGATGACGACCTGCACGATTTCGAGCGCCTCAAAGGACTGAGGATGAGAGATGAAGATTTGCCACGTTTCATTACTGATTGGAACGCTTTACTGTTGGATTGCCGAGAGGCACCCGACCCAAAGATCTTGGAATCTCTGTTTCGCACACAGATTTGCCGACATGCCTGGGTGAAACAGGATATGTACGAATACCAGCGCATGAAGATCAGCGGCCCGAATCGTACCCATGATTGGCTCCGGCAGCGCGTCCTGGACGTACTGGAGCTCAAACAACTGGAAACTAATCACAATAAGTTACGGTACGAACATGAGACTCGTTCTCAGGTACATGTCTGCGCCGCCTGGAAGAAAGGCAATTGTCGCAACGGTGAGCGATGCAAGGCTTTACATGCCTTCTCCAGAGATTGGAAGAGCAGCTGATCTTCCAGAACATCGACCGCTGGCGGCAACTCTCGCCGAAGCGTCTCAGCCCCCCCGCGAATCCCAAGAAGCCAGCATCGAAGCCATTTCGCTTCGAGTTCGCCAAGCGCAACACCTGCGCCAGAGGACAAGTGCAACTTCCCACAGACGGCGCAGTGCAGAGACTTCGCACAGAACAAGTGCCCCAAGGGTGACAAATTCAAGTGCGCTCACCTGGCACCTGGTGCGAAGACACCTGAGCGAAGCCCAAGTCGCCCACGGACCTCCAGTCAGGACAGTCGTGGCCGACCGCCGCCCCGCGGATCGGGGAGCCAACGCTCTCCACAACGCGGGGGGTCCCGCAATGCGGGGGGCTCATGCAATAGACGTGACAACCGACGCCAATGCGACCGATCTCGCTCATCCTCCAGGAGGCCCCCCGACTCTCGCAGCCAGTCGAGAAGCCGCTGCGACAGATCTTCGCGACCTTCCTCTCGAGGACGAGACGGGCGTGGCGGAGGGCGTGGCTGCGACAGATCGCGCGGCTGCGACAGGGGGCGGGGCCGACGTTCCACGAGCCGCGGTTCGTCCCGTGGTTCCCCCAAGTTCAGGGCACGTTCTCCTGCCAACTATCGCCGCCCGCGCCACTCCGACCGCAGTTACGTCATACGCGACAAGACTTCTCATGGCCGCCAACAAGGCCAAGGCAGCATCTACCAAACCACGGCGTCGGATACGTTTTGACACACATACCGTAGAATACTACCCGTGCATCGTTTCTGGCAAGTCCACTCTGGACAAGTGGATGGAGAAGCCGAACGAGCGGCGATATCGTCAAAGTACCAGATCCACGGCCACAATGGTGGTGGAAACAGAGTGCAGACGCCCTACAACGTTGTCAACGGGAAGCAAAGTTATGGCATAAAGATCTACATGACTACCGACGCGACAGGGGGCCGGTGGTCACACCAATTGCGATTCCAGATTCCGATGACTCTACCATAGAGCCCTCCGAGACACACCAGAAGACGACACTGACTTCGCAAGTCGACCCTCCACGCTCGACCGCTGCGTTAACACGCTCCTGGGTTCTCAACAGTGGATCTGCGCACCATATTCAGGATAAAAACGAGTTGACGCAGACCGAATCGGATCGCATATCCATTCGCGAGGAGCATATTCTGGAAACTGCCAATGGTGATCGCACTGTCAGCGAGCACTACGACATACAGCTGCCTGAAGTGGGCTTGAAGAGTTCAGCCCTCGCCTTGCCAGATTGCCCATCATTATTATCTGTTGGACAATTGATTGAAGTTGATGGCTTTCGGCAGCTTTGGGATCCAGAGCTGGGCTACTTATTTCAGGATCCGGGGGGCCAACGGTATAATGTTCCCGTCAATAACAGAGTTCCAGAACAACATCTCGACGATTTGGTGACGATACCACCACCATGACTGTGCACTTCGTCAGCGCCCAGACGTCGTCAGCGCAAGCGTTCATCTGCACGCTGCAACGACATATGCTGGCGTTGCAAGACTACAGAGCAGTCACCACCTACAGATGAGCTGAGGCCCCACCTAGGGACCTGTCCCAAGAGACCACATGTCGGCGAGGGAGGAGGAGCACGGACCGCCACGGTCGAAGAACCCCCCGACACAAATAATGCTGAGTCCAACGTGGATACACACAACGACTCGCTTACGTCTCAGATACAGTGTTCTCCTCCCACATGCGGGGGGCCTGCAGATGCAGCTCAAGCAGATACCGACATCACGTCGACCTCTCTCGAGGATCTGCCGATGGAGACGCTCATCAAAGTGCACCATGATAGTGATCGTGTTCTTCCAAACAGACAAAAGAAACCGATTGACCTTACGCATTGCATGACCCACAGTCCAAAACACCCAGACTGCGAGATTTGCTCTCTCACTATGGCGCAGAACACCCCGCGCCGACGACAGCACAAACCACATCCACCGGCAGACCCCACCGACGAAGACGCAGCCGACGAGGCCGCCGTCCCGAAGAAGTTCGGGGAGGCTCTGACTGCCGACCATATCGTTTTGGCCAAAGACGATGCCGCTGACAAGCATGGTGACAAGTACGCACTCGTCGTACTGGACAGATACACCGGCATCTTCACGGCGCACCCAGCACTACATAAAGACGCAGCTACTACAAAGGCATCCTTCCAGCAGTTCATCGCCGCAAACGATGAGGTGAAGCACGCATATACAGATAAGTCTGGAGAGCTTCAGAAGGCACGCCGCCAACTGGGATGGAGACATGACACTAGTACTCCTCACCGTCCACAAACAAATGGATTGATTGAGCGCGTTGTCAAGATCGGCATCCTCGGTACGAGAGCTGCGTTGCACATTTCTGGTCTGGGACACGAATGGTGGAAAGAGGCCATGCAAGCCTTCTGCTGTGGACATAACTTTGCGCATCCATCCACAGGCGTTGCCGCCTATAGCGATGGGCATACTGAAAAGACAGCTCATGAGATACGTTTTGGTGAAAGTTCCCCCGGGCACTGCATCCCATTTGGTGCTCGGATATTTTGGAAATGCCTCAATCCCGAGATCAACAACGAGACTGCAAAGTTCAAAGAGAACGCTCGGGAAGGGTTATTTATGGGTTACCATTTACACTCCGGTGGACGCTGGTCTGGTGATTATCTTGTCTTGGATACGGCTACATACGCTCAGAACCCAGACGGCGACCTGTGTCACGTACACAGAGTCAAAGATATCATCATCCCCGACGGTAAGTTCACCGACCCTGTGAAAGTCGGTACCCTGCGACATCACAACCCCGAGGCACACGACGAGGTCAAGGCATCTACTTCTCGCCCCTTGGGCGACAAACCTATGCCCGACCTTGCACTTGCCTACCCAAAGGAGTGGGATGATCCATCTATGATGACGATGGACGACAACATCGCTGATACTCACCCATCGGCCACCGAGGTTGCTGCACCGGCACCGGAGCCCGACTACTGGGAACAGCGTGGATATTGCGTCATCCGACACATCCATACTCCACGCAGGAAATTGTTCATACCAACAGACGACGTTATGAACATACCCGTACCTGTTGATCAGCTCGATGTGACACGAGACTTCGAGGCGACTTCTCCCTTCGACGGAGAAAGTGTCTTTCGCGATGTTTGGGATGGTGTTAGCGCCACAGACCACCGAGTTCTGAGCGAGCCTTGGACCGGCTTGGTTCGATTCTATGAGCTCCCTAAAATGTTGCCAGACGGCAAAATGGTGGTCCGCGGCCGCGAGACCCGCGTGCAGACTACTACGCGTCCAGACCACGTTCTTCCCGAGCGTTGGAAGACCTTATCTCGCGGACAGCAAGAGAAGGAGATTGAGTACGCCGAAGATATCAAACAAGCTCGTGAGACTCGTGAACGAGCTGCACTTTGAGTGTGGACCCGACAGGACAAACAAGCTAAACATTTCCGTGCTACTACAGCTGGTGGACCCACATGGAATACCGTGGAACGACGGATTACTTACGATACGGACAGCGGCGCTGTCATTCGTGACGAGGACGTCAAGGGCGTGACCAACAAAGAAATTCTGTATGCCAAACTACCTGGTGGACCACGTGACATTTCTACAGTATTATACTACCGCCAACCCTCACCACAGCCTGCTGGAGTCGCACGTGCTCTGGTACTTGTTGACAGTGAGGAGAACGACTTCGGGACCGTGAACCCGATCACACGCAAGTTCACCCCGTTGGTAGCAGTGCCCACTATGCCACGTGGACCGACATACACACCGGCACACAGAGATAAGATTCCTGACTCACCATGGGCACGCCCGGCCCTTGTTACCAGAAATTTGAGTAAGAAAGAAGTTGCCGCAGAACCACGTGCACAGGAGGCCCTGCGCAAAGAATATGAGCGACTTGAAAAGAAGCAAACATGGATGTTGGAGACTGTTGCTGATAAAGATGATATTGGATCACAGGCGATTCGTACTGGGAAGAAAGTTCACTTCTTCATTATCTTGGAGCTATCTTCCGTCAAACATGAAGAACTTCCTCCTGAACTACGTAAGTTCAAGGGCCGAGTGGTGGTTCAGGGCAACACCGGCGAAGATGAAACTGGCTTGGCCGCCATATTCGCCGACGCCGCATCCAGCGCGTCGCATATCGAGGCTTCCAAACTTTGTGATGCTACCGCGCTATTGACAAAGTATGCGGGAGAGCAGAGCGATGCACCTGGCGCATGCACGCAGGCATTGCTATACGGAGATGGAAGAATCGACCCAGTCCATACTTGGATTACTATACCCAGGTGGCGCCAACCTGCACATTGGTCTAAATACAAGAATCCCGTGTGCCGACTACGCTCGGCACTATACGGACACCCTCTCGCAGGTGTCTTTTGGGAAAGAAGGTGTCGCACGTGTCTGGAAAGTGTTGGATTTGAGCCTATCCCAGGCTGGGAATGCGTGCGGAGACACAACAAACTAGGATTGATACTTTCAGTATGCGTGGACGACTTCACATTAGCAGGACCAGCCATCAACCTACAAGCCGGCTGGGATCATATCCGCAAAAGCGGCATTGCTTTGGATCCACTTACTCCAGACTCTCAATACCTTGGCTGTGGACAACAGGCATACGATGTACCGCAGAACATCTTCGACAAAATAATGTATACCATTCGACCTATGTTGCCTGCACGCAATGATAAAGAGTACCATACAGCTAAACACGTTCGTGGAATACGACACGACATGCGTGGCTTTACTGATTAATATATTGAGCGCTACCTGGAGTGCGCCTCCAAGCGTACCCATGGGACAGGGTCACGTCGTAAACGGTCTGACTCACCGAGGGCTTCGCGGTCCAAATCGCTTAGCTCCTCCGGGTCGGTCGTGAGACCCACTAGCGCGCTCAACGCACGGTCGCGATCATCCAGCCCAGCTGGATCGGTCGACAGACCTTCCGCTACGACACAACCAACGACAGTCACATGCGATGACCTACCCGACGCAGAGACTCCTGGCATCGAGGACACCTCCTTTACCGAGCCCGACTACTCCGACGAGGGCATCCTCGGCCAGGACGCGGCGAGTGTAGTGATGAAGATTCTCGATGTGGCACGATGTTGTACGCGTACCCATTGTTTGCATGGATGGATTGGCGATCTTTCAGACAAGCTATCCATCCTGCTCTTCACCGACGCCTCGTTCGCCGATTGCATTACCTCCTCCAAGTCCACTGCCGGCGTCTTCGCGGCGCTTGTTGGACCCAATACGTTTTTCCTCGCCAACGCTGTGTGCAAGAAACAAGCGGTCGTATCGCACTCATCCACAGAGTCCGAGATCGTTGCTCTTGACTCGGCGCTACGACTGGAGGGACTACCACTACTCTCATTATGGGAGGCCGTGGTGGAGGTTGCCAACACCTGCACAGAGAAGAATACTTGCCTGGGCTGCCTGGGACGCGCCGCTACGGCGATATGTCCGACGCTGGCCGCCAAAAAGAAGAGGCGTAAGCCATCGCCTTGCAAGGCGCCCCCTACACGGGGATCTTCCCCATAGCCGTAGGCAGCTACCGCTGAAGACGGAGCTACCTGTGCCTCCAAAGAGGCGCGCGATATCCAATGAGGGCACCGTGCTACACGTGGAACCAGAGCCCGCTCAGGAGAGCAGCTCTCCCAAAGTGCATCTCATCGTCCTCGAGGACAACCAGGCCGTGATCAAGATTGTCCAGAAGGGACGTACACCCGCATTTCGTCACCTTCATCGTACTCATCGTATTAACTTGGATTGGATATGTGGGACATTCCAATTTTCGGGGGAGCGTAAGACCCGGGTTTGCAGGGACTCGGGTTCGCCATCGTTTTTTGACGACCGCGACTTGGATTTTGACGAGGAGGAGTTTCGTGGGATGTCTGCAGCGGGAGGCCTCGTCAAAATGCAGGCTCGGCCTCGTCATTTTTTTGACGACCTCGTCGGGGATTTCCGAGTCCCCCGTGCCCGGGTCTTACGTCTCCCCGAAATTTGAACATATTGAGCTCAAGTATGTAGGTGCAAACGAACAAATTGCAGATATGATGACTGAACATTTTGAGCCAAAGAAAGCAGATCTCTGGAGGGATATATTGGAACACTTGCTCATATTTCCTGTTACCCCGTTACAGTGCGCTCCAAAGGATCCAAGGAGACCACTACGAGGGCCTCAGAGGCCCGATGGTTTACCTCATGTCGCAGAACCTCCAAAACTGGATGGATGTCCGGAAATATGTAAGATATTACTTACCGACAAAGAAAAATGGAGCGATACAGGGTCAGAATGCGGATTTCTGCGTGTTGGACAAGCCAACCACGAGGGAGTATGCGCATGCATGTACCATGTCGGTGTGCTGGCAGCGTCTACCGATTCGCGAACACCTCGAGCGAGGGCTCGCTCACCGCACGGTAGACACCCTCGTCATCCTCCCTCGCCATCGCATGGTCCAGAGAGGTCTAGAACACTTATTATACGATCGTGCCGCAGTTGTTTCACCACTCGAGTGACGAAGCTTACCAGCATCTTGCTCGCTGTGCGCGAGACGCAATCAAGTGAGATCGGTTCTAACCCCGATCCCCCCATCCCCGAGGTGGACCAGGCATCGCCGCTCCACCTCCACGGCTGGGCCATCGCCTACGACGCCAACTACGACCCGAACGCCAAGGACGACGATCGCGTGGGCTTCACGTACCGCGCTCAAACGGGTCGTCCTCGCGATCCCGAGGATGGCTTTACCTACGTACATCATCTGCGCTTTGATCGTAGTGCAGAGTATGATCTACGAGTGCCCGACGAGTCCACCATTGTCGAAGTTACCCGTTCCGCGTCCATCGACGTGACGAGTTGTATCGGCAAAGTTGTTGGTGGAGTCGGCGGCGACGCCCACTATGAATACAGTGCGACCTCGGCCACACCGTGGATGTCATTCATGAAGGCCATGTGCATGATCTCCAGCCTCTTCACGCGCAACTCTTCTGTGCTAGAGAACGTTCGTGGCATACGTGATCACGTGCAAGCTGTGATTCCAAACTCACACCGCAAGTGTCCACCAATGGAGCTTGCGACGGTGGTGTTGAGGGCAGAGTGGATGATGATGCACAACGATTGGCCAAAAGTGGGCAGTGCATTTCTTGGGCAATCTTCTGAAGACAGCGTTCAGGGTACAAATCAGGTGTACACGGATGGGCTTTGCGCGCCCCAAGTTGTGTACAATAATGGTTTAACGACCCCCAGCTACGCTCCGAAGCTTGATCGCGTTGCGATCAAACTACCCGCGCGTCCACCTGGCATGGCCAGGACATCGGACACTGCAGGGCACCTCGGCCACATTGTCGAGGATCACCTCGTCACCGAAGTGAGGGCGTTCTCCGATATTCACCAGACAAGCAAATTCCGCCGCAAGCTCAGCACCTGGTTGACCGCACGCGGAGGATTTGGAGGCATCGGATCAGGCCCCAAGGCGGTGGCAACACCATCCGACCACCAAGACGGCTGGAAAATCCTCCCAGAGTATGACGAGAACCATTGGCAACCATACGAGGAGGGATCTGTGCTCGCAGGAGAAACGCCTACCATGGAGGACTCTGGTCTTACCCCTGGTGCTGCCGTTGACCCGCTCGAGCTGGCACGAGCAAAATACAGCGCGTTTTGTGGTGGTCGATCGGTTTCCACTCTTCTTTCAGACAACGGATGACACGGGATCATACAGGAGGACCTGAGACTTCTCCTTCACCATGCCTTTGGCCCGTCAGGGCACGCATACACATGGACAGATTTGTATACGGACTCCACATGGATCATGCATCCCAGGAAAGGTTCCACGGCCGCCATGCACAAGAAGTACCCAAGCTACGGCACCGACGAGCTCAACAGCCCACAGCAGCGAGATGCCCTCGCCAAGGCATCAAATGTTGGCCTAGTGCCTCCATTTATGCCGTGCCTCAACCGCGCAGAATACATCGGCGGCGCCACCCTCGAGCACTTGTCGACCGTTACCCGCGACGACATTATGATGTGGGCATTTCCTTTTTGGCAATAACAAATAATGGTTCAAACAGAACGACACGGCGATTGGCCAGGACTGTATTCTATTGCCAGGGGCTGGCGGCGACACCCGCTGCGATATGGCACACCTCCGCGAGCAGCCTGCGCAGGCACAGGAGAACTGTATCGCAGCTATCCTTGCGTCGCAATCTGAGTCAATACTCGAACAGCGCAACATGATCATCCTGATCCGCAAGGCAAGAGGCTTGGCGCTGATGAACGACAATGCTTCCATGAAAGAGTGGCGTAAGTTGAATGAGCTCATATGGGGGTATTGGGCTAGCGACTTTCCTGCATACGTGAAACAAAGACACTACTGCAGGGGTATCAACGCCATGGTGGTCTGGAGTGCAAACGACATTGCCTGCGCTAATCATGGTCAAACCATGTTGGACACCCGTCGCCATCAGGACCGCGCCCCTACCATCGTGCGCGAGCTCATAAAGATGGGCTGTGAGGGCGGCGTCCCGACGCTTCTGCCAGTACATGTGAAAGTGGACTTGTCACGTTTCACCGACGTGATGCAGCACTTTCGTTGCCCCACCGTGACGGGGCCAGGCAAAGCGGCACAATGGGGCGTACACCCAAATTTTGACTACCACACGGGCGACCTGATCAGGACGATGCAAATGCGTGGTATTACAGTTCTTCCCTCAGACCACTGGATTGATGCGTACGACAGAGTCACGCCTGAGGCTTGGCATTCCAAACAGAAAAATCACCATCTGGCGACGATCACGGCTCAGTTTTGTGATGCAGTATGCTACCGCAACTTCTGCGCATTGATCCAGTCATTACCATCACAGCCTTATCCATTCAGACCTCCTATCCTGACTCCAGTCACGGACGCACAGGCCTACACCCAGGCCACAGAGATTATGGAGGCTCTTCAACTTCGTGAAAAGATGATCAACGAATGGAAGAGGAACCTCAGCCTCACGACGCTGATGACTCAGACTGCAGGGGAAATGGCTCATTGTGCCTGGATGGCATCTTGCGCCAGCGGTACATTGCCGAAATCGATGCCGTTGGCAACAAGCGATCCATGCATGCCCATCCCTGGACTCGCAAAAGAGCCACCAGCGCCGGATCCTACAAAAGCTATTCCTGCTAGCGACCCATACGGTGATGCATGCGAGGAGTTGTTCAACCATCTTCTCCTTCTGATCAACGACTACCCTGGGGCGTCGGCATCTTGGGAATCAGATGAAAAGAAGGAGCTCTTTCACCCCAAAATCGTGAAGGACACCAAGGATGCACATGCTGTTACTTGGGTTGTGCACGAAAAGTTCCTGCACCAGATTAACGACATGGGAGGAGATGACGACCCGACAAAAGCACGCCTTATTGCAGAGCGCAACATATTGTGCCCCCATCGTGTCCGTCCTCGTATTGACAACCAAGATACTATTACGGCATGCAAAGGTTTCTACACACAGAACGCCTTGGTTCGTATTACATTGGGACTCACGGCCGACGCTCCAACTACTGCCTTCGGCGCGGCGCCCCCCGAAGGCTCCGCGGCCGCTGGCGCAGACCAGCAGACCGAGGACAGGCAGCCGCTGCCGCCAGGCCCACTGCCTGATCCACTGCCGCCAGGCCCGCAGCCGATCCCGCTGCCAGAGCCATTGCCGCCTGGCCCGCTTCCGATTAGCACGCCTGCTGATCCATTGCCAACAGACCCGCTACCGACAGCCGCGTCAGTCCCGACCCCCGACGAGGACGCTGCTGTGGAGGCGGCGGAGCTGGAAGCAATTCCTGCTGACGACGGACCTTCGCCTGGTCAGCTACCGGATATGGTATACATACTGTCGTGGCAAGACTGTTGCGAGCGTTCATCCCATGAGGACACCAGCCAGATCCCGACATTTGACAATGCGTGCACCCCTCGTGAGTACAAGCTTCAAGCAGGTCACGTGGATGATCATCCATACGTGCCTCCTCCGTTGCGGGGCGCGTCCGCGATCAATGGCGCGGCTTGCTTGCAAGACGATGATTGGAAGAGCCAACTGTCATGCGACGAGTGTGTGATCGCCCATGCGCCTGACCTTGTCCAGTCTGGTTGTTTCCCAGGATGGAAATTGGATATCGCTCCCGCCGTGCGACGAGGTACGCTACGGACCTGAGCTGCTCGATGAGTGGCTTGGCGATCCTGTTTGGATGAGCAAAGACATCACTCGGCCGAACTTGGCGAAGCACTCTTGGAAGATCCCCAGCAATTGGCAATCATTTCAGGACATGGTTCTGTGGAAATTTCAAGAGCGTCGTGGACCCCACAACGGACCATCCACCGAGGCGGCCATGGCACACTTTAAAAAAGACGGTGAACCAGACGGATACATGTGCTGGACTGATTACTACCAGATCTTCGTCAGTCGTGCGTTCCAGAAGCACATTGACCCGCAGTAGAACCGGATTGAGATATATGCCAAACCAGTCCCCGACGGGAGCGATCCCAGTTGCTGCGAATGGAACAGCGTTCTCGCTATCATATGCGTTGGAGGTCACAGCTGCGCCAATCCACTCTCCAAACCTTGGAACATGGGATGGGAGAGCTTACACTGGACAGACGTGAAGTACCTCCACCACGGCACGACACTTCGTGCCTGGCGAAGCATCCTCAAGTCAGGGATTCTTCCAGGCTGTGTTGATCCGTCTTCCCAGAGAGACAAACATTTTCGAGGATCACCACGCGCGGAGGCATTCTTCAGTTCCAGCACCTACATACACAACGTCAAAAAAGAATCCTCACACCTCGGTACAATCGTACAAGTTCAAGCACTACAAGAACGAGGTGGAGCTGGTAATCGACATGCATATTGCCACAAAGGCTGGATGCAGATTTTGGCTGGGAGCACAGGGCGCTATCATGACTGAGGATGTGGTTCCAGCCGCTGCAGTACTCGCTATTCGCCGTCTCACACCACGCAGCGAGGATGGCAGGCAGATGTGGCCAGAAACAGGCACTACGTGGGTTTACCCGCCGCTGGCTGCGAGACAACCATTGAGCAAATACGAGGTTTGCGCTGTTCCCCTTGGAACAGACACAATTGACGATCCTCCTGGGATTGCCCCAACTGGCAAGGTCTACGCCACGGCTCAGCAGCCGCAGACACAGTCCGCCTCAGCATCGTCGGCCCAGCGGCCAATCGCCCCTCAGCTGGGGGCGACCCCTGCTGGCCACACAGCTGACGCTGACGCTTTGGATGAGGCCATGGTCCGTGAGATGGTCAACAGTTGCGGGCACAACACACAGGATAAATAATGGTTGATAGCTATCTCACATTGTAGAGATGCCCTGCGACCCATTACATCAAATATTACACAGAAAGATTGGGGGCGACGGCCTATCTTCAACGATGTCCGCATGGGGGACTTCACTATCGTAAAAAATTGGGGCTCAACCAATTGTTACCACTATGACAATCACTTCCCCAAGGGCGACTACAACACGAAGGTGCGCATGAACAAGGGCCATATTTATGGACCAGTCATTCGTTTCGGAGTCTTCGAGAAGTTCTTTGCGGTACAAATACCGATTCTCAACTACGGTTTACGATGGCTAAACATATGGTTTTGCGACGGAAATATGCCCCTCAAGGGCGTTGTCTTCGCTATGCCAGTACGCGCCGACATCAGCCCGATTCAGATGAATGTAGCACTTCAGGGCCCATCTTCATGCAGCGATCACATCAATAAACTTAAAGAATCAGCTGATCTACCATATCTTGGAATGCCGAGTATTTACACACCACGTATCCCACGTACGCCGACCAAGCGCCCCGCTCCTCGGACACCCGATCCCGACGAGCTGGTGGCAACACCTGCCGAGGATCCCACGGCAGACGACGAGGGATCCCTACACGACGCAGGCCAATCCAACGACCCTCTGGTAACTGTCATTGTGGATATATCGACCGTACCACTCACAGATGAGGAAAAAGCAGCCAATGATACCATGAAGGCGGATTTATCGGCAGAGATTCACGCTGATAAGGACATTGGCTCGAGCATCCTTGATAATATCATTGACCCGCCAGAGGCTTTCCTCAACCACCCCGACTACGAGATTCACGCTGATAAGGACATTGGCTCGAGCATCCTTGATAATATCATTGACCCGCCAGAGGCTTTCCTCAACCACCCCGACTACGAGCCAGAGGATAATACCATATGGATCTTGCAATCTTACGACCACCGCATATACCGCTGGACGGCAGAGCTATTGGTGGACTCTCCAATGATAAAGGTAAAACAAATTATTGAGGTACACGCTGGTAGGGCCGACCATGTGGTGGACAGGATAGAGTCATGCCTGCGATTTGAGATACAATTTGGTCCAAAAACAGAAGCATACAAAATGGATTACGATCATACCCACAAATGGGCACGCGACTTTCCGATTTGCAGTGCAGATTGTTTCTTCAAAAAGATGGCACACTACCTGGACCCGGAGATCATTGAAGAATCGACCACGGGCATCTTTCAATGGATTTCCAGAGTGTACCAAATCATACTGTTGGACAGCATCAAGGAGTTGCACCAGTTCACCAACGATGCTATCTACCAGAACCATCCTGCCCTCAATACGTTGCGTGCTCTCTTCACACAAAACATCAGGACACATGGCAACCCAGGCTTCCCCGAATGGAAGGAGCCGGTGGAAACGCCTGCCGCGCCTGACCAGGACGATCCAGGCGCCACCCAGGATATCCCCAGGGATCCAGGTAGCGTTGCCTCTGCAGCTCCCGACCAAGAGACCATGGTACATATCATAGCCAACGCAAAGAAGATTGACCGCAAGGTGGGCGATAATGAGGCCATCTTTCAGGCAGAGGCTACCCGCATCCGTACGGACAACGTACACCATGGTGATACTGATACTGCGGACACCGACACCTCCGGGTACGCAGGGCTACCGGGGGGAAAGACTGTCTAGGATCGAGATCCAGGGAATCGGCCGATCGATCGCCTCCCGTCCGACCGCTGAGATCAATCGTGAGGCAATGAACCAAATCGGCCGTGGTCTTGCTTCCACTGACGGTGGCACCACCCGCTGGGGATCTCTTGGGCACCTTGCTACCTCTGGGGCTCCTGAAGAGATCCAGCATGATATAGTGCGATGTCGGAATTGCGATCGTTTCCTGTCTCTCGGAATCGTCACAGGTGACGGTGCAATTTGTGATATCTGCTGGCAGCACACTGTCTCTGTAGGTGCTACTGGCCAAGGTGGCGCCCTGAGGAGCGACCTGGCATACCTCCAGCTGTTGAACCACTGGATCAAGACGAACCTCTCCCAGGACGACATCACCAGGTATATGACAGATGGAGCGCGTGTCCACATGATGGGCAAGCGCTCCACGGCTGGTCAAGAAAAGGATACCTCGAGGAGATTCGCGAAGAAAGCTGCTGAGAGGTATCAGAGGTGGGTTAACGCAGGCTCCCCTCCTGCACACATGTGCAGGCTGATGGGCGAGACTGAAGACGACCGACATCTATACCACCCCTTCGCCAATCTCGCTCAGCGTTTCCTGAGCGACATACGTTTCCACCACCAAATGACTGCCGCTCGCACTGAGACTGGCAGAAAGGCCTTCACCATCGAAGACGCGCGTGATGCTTGTGACATTCGTGATCACAGCGTCAGGCTTGGCTTCGCTGGTCGGGGGAATTGGTGGTTGAACGCTGGTAGACTCGACAGAGGCACTAGGCAAGAGCGTGGTCCTATCACAAGTGCCCTGCCCCGCGGGGGCGGCATTTGCGAGAAAGTCACGCAGCGCAAGCTTGCCGCGCTGGCCTCCATCGAACCAGCCATGGGATCTGCTAATCAAAGGGGGGTGAATTCAGGGATTAGAACCGATCCGATCGACCCCGACACACACTCCTCACATTCGCATGGCGCCATGGAGCCGCGGCAGCCGCGGCGCCCGCCGCCGCCGCGCCCAGCCCATGGCGATGCTGCTGGATCCCGCGCCTCTGGCGCGCAGGATGACATGCCCTCTGGGCCGCGCGGCGCCGCCGCGCAGCGGCAGAGCAGCGACGCCAGCCGCGCGCCAACAACGCCTCCTCGCGCCAAGCGGGCGCGCACGACAGAGGACTACGCGACGCGGTGGCGCAAGAACCTGGAGGAGAGTCAGTGGGGCCCCAGGTACTGGGGCTACTGCGCGAACTGCTGGGTATACATCGCGGACAACAACGATGAGTTCGCATACGTCCGCGACCTGCGCAACAATGACAGGTTCCCCAATTGGGCGCCCGGGGCGCCCTGGGCGACATTCACGACGAGCTACGTCGCGGATGATGGCCGCGGGGCGTGGGACCAGAGGTTCTACATGAGAGGAACCTGGTAGTTTAGTCGGCCGCAAGGCCCACCGCTCGATTGGCTCGAACTTCATCTATATACAAGTTCGCCCCGGGCAGCGAATAATAACATAATTTTAGGCCGCTTCACTATCCAAGAAAAGTGGCCACGCTCACACTTGTGAAACCCAAGGCAGACTCCTAAGGAGCACCGCCGAAGGGGAGTAACCAATCGCAGAATTTATGTATGCAGCGTTTCGTGTTTGTCAACGCGACTTTACGCGTGACCACGCTTTTGCTTTGATATGTAGACGTGGTTCTTACCACGATCGCGTTCCTCAGCGCGACTCGGTATTACACATGTGTTTTTTTTTGTTTGCTTATTCTTTACATTATAATTACATTGCGTTGAGAATGATCTGATACCGAGCTCTAGTTTGAGAGCTGGTGGCAACACCTGCCGCGCTCAGGCGCGGCAGTTTCTGATGTTGCTTTAATTGATCAGATCCTCTTGCTCCGCCCACCCGTGTCTCATTCCTCTCCGCCCTCGAGTGCCGAAGCGTTTTTTGGGGGGCGCACCGAGGGGGGCACCAAAGTGTGCTTGGCGAAGAACAGGGACCCAGGGTGTTCCTTCTTACCCTTACTTGCCTGATCCTGACAGTCGTTGTGCTGCGTTTCCTTTTGCGCACCGCTGTCGTGATTAGGACGCAGCTGAAACGATGCAGATTTCACGCTCAGCTGCCTCGCAGTGCTGAGGATTTGAGGAGTAAAAGGGTGACAAATTCTTTTCTCCTTTTCCCGAGTCCTGCCCTCACGGGCGCGATTCGGGACGGGGGGTGTGAATAGAACCCGTATAGTGCCCTCATATGTACTCCTTATCCTCACCTCTCCTGCGCCTGGCCGTTTGGGCTCAGGTATTGGATTAGGTCGATCAGACCTTTGATCGTGCAGGAGGAAAATATATCAATATTTTCCTCCGTGCCTCCACCAACGGATCAGGGGTTCTGTACCTTTGTACTCTAACCCCATACACAAGATCGACCCCCGTTAGGCGCACGGGTCCCCGTACCGTGTCCTGGCTTACTCCAGTGGTGTGCTGGGGCACAACCGCCTCGGGGCTTCCCCGGGGGGGAGGGCAGAGGGTAGTGAATTGGCCATGTCGCGTCCAGATTGTGTGGGGTGTCTCAGGCGGTGTGCTTGTTTGGTTGCTTGGACGTCCGCGCTGTCAATCAGATTGTAAAGATCTTTCGGGCGAGGTGTTGGTGTCAGCATCCCGGGTTGGGGGGTGGGGGTGGCAGAAGATATTTCATGTGCCCGTTCGCGCGAACGAATATTGTAGGGGGTTAGCTTGGTTTGGGACTTGGTCCTCCGTGCTTTCAAATCAGATTCCGAGGATGTCTCGAGGGGGGGCTGGCTTCAGCACCCCAGGGGAAGAGGGGCAGAGGGTATTTAAAATGCCTGTTCGCGCCCAGATTGTATGATGCCTCAGGCTGTCTGCCTGTTTGGTGGCTTGGGTTTTGGTTCTTCCAGAGCTTTCGAGTGAGGCGCTGGCTTAAGCACCCCAGGCGGCCAGATCGAAGAGATGTATCGAGCAAGGTGCTCGGTGTTTCACCTCCGATTCCTTTCCATTCAGGGCCCCATGATCACTTCGATTCCACACTGGATGTAGGGAGAAGGACGGCCGCCAGGACGGAGGATGTAGGACGGGGGAGGAAGGAGGAGGACGCAGGAGGAAGGAAAAAGGAGGAGGGAGTCGGGAGGAAAATAATGGAATAGGCACGAGGAGGAGGAGGAGGAGGAGGAGGAGGAGGAGGAGGACGAGGAAGGATGGCGTCCCAAGATTGCTCACAGGCCCCAAGAGGCTTCAAGGGACCCCAAGAGACGCTCCAAGAGGCCCCAAGAAAGTCCACATAATACCCGAGTCGGCCAAACTCCATATCCATTTTGGCTCAGGGCTAGCACTCTGTGACCCCGCGTTCGAACTGAACATTCACTGCTACACTTCCACGGTATCTTCGTGCAAACGATGGCAGACAAACTAGGCGTTGCGATGTGCTTTGTGATCGCGTCCATGGTTGGCGCCGACATTCAGCTCATACAGACGTCTGCGCGGGGGCTGGTTGATGATTTCACGTATTCCAACCAACGGCCAGTGGAGACGCCGGCGCCAACGCTGGAGGAAACGCCTGAGCCAACGATGGAGCCCGGGGTTCCGTGCAGTTGCAATGTAACGTGCGGCAGCTTCCCATATTATGACACAGATGGTAGTGGTTGCCTTGAGCTTCCAGAGGTCGAGGCGGTGGACGGATTAGCTGGAAAGCTGGAGGTTTGGGATTTAGATGGCGACAATTGCCTCAACCAAACGGAGTGCGAAGCTTCCGACCTGCCTCCCTCGAACCCGCCCGTGCCTGTGCCGACTCCTTGCACAACATGCGCAGAGTGGCTGCAACCTGGCACGAGCGTTTGCCAATCGTGCGCTGGGGAAACCAGGCGTCGTCGCGCTGATTCATGCACCACGTGCGATGCTGGCAAATTCGCCGTTCAAGCTTGCGACAATTGCATGGAGGACGATGCTATGTACCTCAATGCGAGTGCAGAGGTGGGCGACACCAGGATCTACGTCAACAAGAACACCGACTTGGGCGGATTCTCACCTACCGTCGGGGATTCGATCACGATTTCTAAGTGCTGCTGTGAAAGCGCTAGCGACCACGGTACGTGTGTCATCACAGGCGCCGCGCCCAGCACCCCAGCCATCTCCTTCGACATTCCAGCATTGACCATGGATTTCAGCCAGTTCGACCGTGTTAGCAAGACTTGTTCTTCGACCGATGGAGTTGGCTATCCGAGTTTCTTCCCCTGCGGGTGTGGTTCAGAAATTTGCGGCGAGTCAACGAAGTGCGACATTACTGGCGCTGGTGGGTGCGGCACTTGTATTCCCACCACCTTGCCGACACCAGCCCCGACAGTGTCGGCCAAGGGCGACCCGCACCTGGTCAATCTGAATGGGGAGCACTTCGACGTGAACCACGGGGGCGACTTCACTCTGCTACGGATCCCCCAGAACATCATCAAGCCCGCCGAGGTGGAGTTGAAGGCCGTTATCCTCCCCGAGCATGGTAAGCCGTGCACAACATACATCACCGAGGTGGAGGTATCAGGCAGTTGGCTAGGCGGCAAGGTCGTGCAGGTGCGCTCCTACCTCAGGTCGCATGCCACGAACGAGACCGACAAGTTTCTCGGTCTCCGGGTGCTGGATCGAACCCTCGGTGCTCTTGCCGACGAGGCCCCGTGGGAGAAGCTTTCGCAGTGGGCCGACACGAGCTACGTCGTCTCGGAGCCTCAGTCAAAGGGTGGTTTCGAGGTGACCTTGTCCACGGCGAAGTGGCACAGCAAGAAGGATGCCTCTGAGGACGTGCCGACAGTGGCAGGGCAGGTCGAGATCCAGATGACTAACAAGTATCTTGCCAGCGAGCCCACGAAGCTTGTCATACGCCAAGACCTGCCTAGGCAGGAACACCTGAATCTGGCCGTGCGGCGTCTGAGCTCGCTGGGCCGCGCAGACGTCGGCGGCCTTCTTGGGTTCGACGAACACCCCGAGTCCCTGGAGGATGTCACCCCCGAGTGCCAGCGCCACAGGGACGGTCTCGACCAACAGACTGGCCCTCGCCACAGCATGCCAGATTGGAAGGTCCGCTGGGAGAAGATCAAGGAGCAGCGCATGCAGCCGCGCCACACAGACAGCCTGAACGACAACGAGGCTGCCGCCAGCCTCGTCAGCAGGGACATGATGTGCGTATGCCCAGGTGACGCCTCTGGAGGCCTCGAAGACGACGCATACATTCAGAGCCTGCTCGGCGGTGACAACATCGGTGGCGTCCTCGTCGAGTTCCAGACGGGCAGGCTCGCCGAAGCGACGTGGGACTGAGGTGCGGGCGTCTCGTCTGGCCGGCGGCCACGTGCGCACTTTTTTGGGTGCAGCTTCTCAGGGTGCACCCGAGCCAAGAGACCTGCACCCGCCTCTGCACCCCCCCCCCCGTGGACGGGGCGCGGCGCCGATCCTCGTCCCGAAGACTGTGGATCGGCCTTCTGCTCCCGCTTCTCTTCCCCTCCTCCTCCTCCTCCTCCTCCTCCTCCTCCTCCTCCTCCTCCTCCTCCTCCTCCTCCTCCTCCTCCTCCCTCACAGCTTTTCCCGTCCACCTCTTGCTCCTGCCTCCTCCTCCTCCCGGGTCCGCACGCGTCGGCGGCGTGCCCGAGCCTGCTGTGCAGAAGAACGCGCCCTGCCCCCCCCCCCCCCCCCCTCAGCGTGGAGGGCTTCCCAGGGCGCCTTGAATGGCGCGTCTGGCTGTTCCTGCGCAGGGGGGGGCCAACAGCGGCGCGACGATGCAGGAAGCCACCGACGAGGGGGCCGTCTGCTCGGCCTGCGGTGCGCCCCTCGCCCTGGCATTTGATGCTGTCGCCACCGCAGCCAGACAACCATGAGATCTGATGGCCATGTGTGCGAAGAACTGGCGGTCCCTGGTCGCACGTTTGTTGTTAGTCGTGGCTTGGGCCGAGGGTCCCTTCGGCAAGGCCAGGAAGCGTGCCAGCGCCACGGTGAGGACTCCCGCGGTCAAGCAACGGTTCACTGGCTGGTCCGAATTGTGTTTTTGGTTGCGCGCTCACTTCTGCCATGGCTTACATTCCGGCAGCCGCGGGATCGATTGCGTCTCTTTGCACGTTTTTTTTGCATTGTTGGCTACCCACTCTGTGCGCGCCACCAAGCCTGGCCAACACGTCAAGCTTCTGTTGGCGCCCCGTTTGGAAAACAAGTTTCTTCTTAATCGTTCCCCTTCAAGACAGGGCTGGACAGACAAGGCGCCAGAAAGACAGCGGCCCAGCAGACGGGTGCTGCTAGGTGTGTGGGGAGTGGGCTGTTTGGGCGATTGTGCCAACAGCGGCTTCGAGAGCGCCGCAAGAGAGATCAGGAGCTCCAGCGCTAAGCGCGATGCAGAACTGGCGTATGAGGATCAGAAGGAACAGGAGGAAGAGAAGGGGCCAGAGGAGGAGGAGGAGGAGGAGGAGGAGGAAGAGGAGGAGCAGCAGATGGAGGCAGCGCAGCAGGAGGATGAGCAGCAGATGGAGGCAGTGCTGGACACGGAGAAGGATAATCACATGTGTTTTATGTTTGGGCAAGTTCGCCTTGAATGCGTTAGTTCTGAAGGGGTCCAGCCCTTGTGGCCAGCACCCCTTCCTGGATTTTCTTGATTGCTGGCTGGCTGGCTGCTTGTGTTAAAGCCAGCTGGACCCGCCCCCTAAGGTCTCGGCGGGAAGTAAAACACGTCCTCCAGACTCACGCGCTCTCAGACTTTCACTGAGACTCACTCACGCTCAGAGTGAAAAGAAAACTCAGGCACGCTCACATTCAGATACACCCACACCCAGAGGCGCTCATTGCCCGATACATTCACACCCAGTGGGGGGGGCGGAATGTCGCACATCAAGGTCGCAAGAGCCGATGTGTGTTGGGCTTGCGGTGCCAAACGCCTTACTGGGCTTGGAGGAAGACTCCTCCCTCCTCTCCACGGCTGGATTTCCTCCGTGGCTCTGGTCAGTACGCGCACCCAGGGATGTCTGGGGCGCGTCCTTTTCAGGGAACGAGGATGGCTGGCAGAAGTAACAAGAAACCTTGAGTAAGGACGGTGCCAACATGCTGTCTTCTAGCCGCGGCTCGGGCGTTCCAAGGCCGCATGTGGGCCCGGAGCCGTCCGCATGGCGTTTGCGGATAAGCCCGTCCAGGGGGAAGCCCCAGGGCCCAGGACCTGTTCCCTGTTTGTGTTAGTTATCTTTGTTTTGTTCTCTCTCTCTCTCTCTTTCTCCCCTCTCTCTCTCTACTTGCTGTTCTCTCTCTATCTCTCTCTTGCCCTCTTTCTTTTTGTTGGTTCTCTCTCTCTCTCTCTCTCCCTGTCCCCCCTCCCCATCCACTCTCTCTCTCGGCTCCCCCCCCCCACCGCGGGGGTCGAGGGGGGGCTGTCGAGGGGGGGGGGGGCAGGTGGAACAGGAGGAGAGGGCAGGCGTGGACAGGAGTAGAAGAGACAGAGGTGCCCCAGCAGGAGGAGGGGACGAGGAGAGGAGGCAGGGAAGAGGAGGAGGAGGAGGGGAGGAGTAGAGGAGGGGAGGAGGAGGGGGAGGAGGAGGAGGGGAGGAGGAGGAGGAGGAGGAGGAAAAGGAGGAGAGAAGAGGAGGAGGAGAGGAGGAGCAGGAGGGGGAGGAGGGGAGGAGAGGGGAGAAGGGGGAGGAGAAGGGGAGGGAGGAGGGAGGAGGAGAGGAGGAGAGCGAGGAGGAGGAGAGGAGGAGGAGGAGGAGGAGGAGGGAGGAGGGGAGGGGGGAGGGGAGGAGGAGGAGGGAGGAGGAGGAGGAGGAGGAGGAGAGGAGAGGAGGAGAGGAGAGGAGCAGGAGCAGGAGCAGGAGCATAATTCAGGCGATCGATCGCAAACATGGAGTAAGGAGGAGGAAGAGAGGAGGAGGAGGAGGAGGAGGAGGAGGAGGAGGAGCAGGAGGAGGCGGAGGAGGAGGAGGAGGAGAAGGAGGAGGAGGAGGAGGAGGAGCAGGAGGAGGAGGAGGAGGAGGAGGAGGTGGAGACGGAGGAGGAGGCGGAGGAGGAGACGGAGGAGGAGGAGGAGGAGGAGGAGGAGGGGGAAGAGGAGGAGGAGGAGGAAAGCCCCTGACCTTTCGTACGCGGGGAGGGCCCCCGCCCGCGACGGGCCGCCCCGTCCGCGCCGCCGCGCGCGATAACTGCGGAAGAGGGGGCCATCTGTGCCTCCCTGCTCCTCCGCCGCGGCTCAGCTGCGACAGGGCGGCCGCGTGCCAGCAGAGGCGGGCGAAGGCTCGCCTCAACGCCCCAGTGCCCACGGGGCGTGAGGGCGAGGAGTCCTGGCATAGGCGCAAGCGCTCCGCTCGCGCCCAAGCAAGAGTGCTGTGCCGCGTCGCGGCTGCGGAACAGCTGCTGCAGGAGCACCACAGTGTCCAGCGACATCCAGATATGAAGGGGCAGTGGAGCAAGCAGCAGCAGTATGGAGGATGGCATGAGCGTGATCAGCGCCTGTGGAGACAGACGAAGCCAGGAAGAAGCCAATCTAGGCCCAGGGGCCAGGATATTTCCAAGCGTGACACCAAGAACGCCAAGGTGTATGATGAGATTCCGATTGTTTCGCCTGACGGTGCAGCACAGCATGGACGTTTCTCGTGGCCCCCAGAGGGCAAGGTAGAGTAGACAGACTTCAAACATAAGCTCCAAGTACATCTGGACAAGCTTATCAAACTGATTATTGCTGCAAAGGACGCAGGGGAACCTTACCTGGCACAAGCTTCAGAACTAAGTATGATCAAGTTCCAGCTCCTTGCAGCACGTCCCAGTTATAAGCATACGAGAATTCTTGAACATGACTTAGAGACGGCCGAAGCACAGCCGAAGAAGGCGATTGCAGATCGGAAAATGGCTACATAATTGGAAGCTGAGTTGCGTGCCAAAGAAGAACACATTGATGGGGCTCTTGGAGGAGTTAAAGATGAAGAGTGAGGACGACGAAGATGCCGACGAAGAAATGGGTGACCGTGAATTTCGTCCTGGGATTTGTGCGCGTGCTCCTCCACGGCCTCCTCCTCCCCCACAGCATCCGCCAGACCCATGACAGCCTCAGCAGCCCCCGCAGCAGGTCCCAGGACAGCCTCAGCAGCTTCAGCAGCCTCAAGGGGATCCACATATTAACATGTTGCTCGAGCAGGTCTCCAGATTAGCACATATGGTCACAGAGCAAGCCTCAGCTCAAGCCGAGGAGATGAAGCAGCATGCGGTGCAGCAACAATATCAGCAGCACCAATGGACACAACAACAGCAGCAAGTGAACATGCATCAGATGCCGCAGCAGCAATTCTATCTGCCACAATATTCTCCAGGCCGGCCTCAGTTTCTCAGCCCCAGCCACAGTCGGGGGGCCACAGTATCTCCCAAGCAGAGCACGAGCGTCAGCTTGCTGGGTTTATGGCAATGCAAGAGCAGCAGGCACAGGCCGAGGATGCAGCGGAACTCGCTCAGTTTGCTCAGGAGTATACGGCCGCGGAGAATACTTAGCAGCAGCAAGCCATTATCGAGGCAGTTCAACGGGCAGAGGCGGCAGCGGCGGGCATGAGTGCAAGGGGCGGCAGCAGCGGCATCACACCCCACCCCAGTTCCGTCGCCCAGTCAGGAAGGCCAGCCCCCCAACCCCCCCCCGCCGAGTCAGAGCCCGCCCCCACTTCCAGATCAGCATCATGGCGATTTGAGGCTCAGGCTCAGGCGCGTGCTCTGTACCGAGACAGCTCGCGCGTGCCGCCGTCTCCGCATGCTGCAGCGCGAGAGGAGGCGCAAGCAGCTGAGTACGAGGCGGAGTCTGCGCTATGGCAGGTGATGAGGGTGGCGCGCAGGCAGATCGCTCTCGCGGGCGCGATGCATCTCCTACATCGCCCGCCTCGCCCACGTCAGTTGCGGAAGTTATCTCGCCCCCGCATGCCGAAGTGGACCCATGTGCAGCCCCCGCCAGCCCGACTGAGATGGTTGCGCTCAAGGGCCTCAAAGGTGCGCAGGCTGGGAAAGGGCCACATGGCAATGCTGGGAAGTCAGATCGTGGGCCCATGGCACCATTCGTTGATGAGTGCACAGCACCACGAGGGCAGCCGCCGTCTGGGCCCCAGACCTTCCACATCGGCACTCCTCCTCGAGATGCGGGTGCAGTGGCCGCCCAATATGATTATGATTCAAGTGACGGCGGCTATTGCCGTTCGGCTCCGCCAGCTAAATTTCGCAGGGGCGCGCGTGAGAGGGGGTGGCGGGTTTGAGCGTCCTGCTGACCGTGCGCGCGCGCCATCGCAGTCCGGGCCGTCGTCGCGTCACGGTGGTGGAGCTGGGCAAAAGTAAGTTGGCACCCTCTGCCCTGGAGGGCTGGCCGCCAGGATGGGGGACTGCTAGCGAGCAGGGCCGCGCGACAATCACGACTTCGTTGCATTTTGCCTTCGCCGTCTCAAGGTTGCGGGAGATCACGGACGGCCAAGCATAGGCTAGCTTTCCCGAGGGCGGCACATGTTTCATCATAGGCCTCGTCAGCGGATTTTTTGTCTGAGTCAGAGGCCCCAGACCCGAACGGTGCGTTCGAGGCCTCATCAGACAGTACATATCGTGAACGTCGGGATTGCCAGGTCAGCCGCGGGCCATCTACTGCGGGTTCCACGGAGCACGCCTCGTCCAGAGGTGGCGATGCTCACCCCCTGGCATCTCCAGCTGCGACCAGCGCGACTGCCCCCCCCCTCCCCCAGGCCTGGAGCATGAAGTGAGCCGACGCCTACCTCGTCATCGTCAAGTAGATTTGTCTGAACTATTGCAGGGGCAGCGGCGGCGCAATGCAGATGCCCCCGACACCTTTCAGTCTCAGATGCGACAGTGGAGTTATTCAACCAGGCTTGCCCATTGTTTCGAGGGCATCAAGCTGACGCGCATGGCCAAGTTACCGTTGAGTGTGGCTCCACGGCGCGCCCTTGTTCCTGAACGTGGGCATTTGTGGACTGACGGCTATCGCAAAGATGCAGATCCCACCTGGGATTGGTGGGCCGTGGCGGTCAGCTTCCAGCGAGAGTTCGAGTACTCCTTCCAGTTGTTTGTATAACTTCTCGCACAGTGTGGCTTCCAGATTATTTTCGATACTGATCATTTAGACAGTACTATTTCTGAGATAATGGCAATGGTACGGGCCCTATCTCATATTCTCCAAGAGGCTGATCAGTATCAGACCCCATAGATTGTCACTACATGTTCGAAGATTACGCTTGGTGCCATTCATCGCAAGCACGGGCGCACCCCCAATGAGAAGCTCGCAGCATATTTGATGGCGTGGGCTCGCGAGGTTGAATATGGCTGTGATGCCACATGCTGCTATATCAAGTCTCACGAACTTGACCCCTGGAACCACCTTGTCGACAACATTGCTCGGTCGAACTTGGTGCGTCCTCTGCCTTGCCCTCATGCTCAACTGGCCATGCAGGTCCTGTGCGCGCATGGAGTACTATGGCAGTGGCCCCGCCTTGACACCGCTGAAGCGGCCAGCTACCCCCCTTTGATGGACGAGGGTTTTTTGCGTTGATAAACCGGCTGTATCTCCGGTCTTCGCTGACCCCGATACGGCCGAGATATCCCTGGGTCAGTTGAAAAAGACACTACATACTGCAGGCTGTGAGTCGCCGCACGAGCGCTGCGCGCCGGGTCTCCACGCACGCGATCGGCGCAAGTATCTTTTTGAGGCAGCCACTTACAATGCCATGTCGCTTACGGGGGCCAAGTCACGAAAGTTGAGTCGACACCAGCGTGAGAACAAGAAGAGACGGCTACAGCGACTTCGGCTGCAGTTTCACGACGCATCTCTACTCTGGGATGGTATCCAAGAGGCACGGGGGCGCACTGGACAGCAACGGGCAGACTCTTAACTTACGATGCGCCCCGGTGCTGGCGCGGGTGGGCATGGCTGTGAATTCTTATTTTCAACGCAGATGTCATGTGTAGCTGGCACGATGCAGTCACATTATTTGAAAGAACAGCACCTACGAGTACTTGTTTCCTGAACCGACACAGCTACTGGTTAAGATTACGGCGCCACATCTGCATGTCACGGTTGCAGTTTCGCATGCACCTCAGCGCTGACGACCAGCAGCATAACGGCACGAATTGTGGCGCATTGCCTCTCATATACTTATCTGATACCCATGTGACCTAATTCTTGTTGATGCGAATGCTCGTTTGGATTATAGCGCCATTGATGATCCGCATGTTGGTGATGCACCTCCGTTCAGCAAGCTGGATGGCGCAGGACGCCGGCTTCCTGAATCGCGTCGCCAGCACGAGATTTACTTGTGCAACGCGCTGGTTGGCACCCAGGATGATTGGACCTACACTGACGGTGAAGCTTATCACCGGAATGATTATGTTGGGCCAAGCCAGCCTTGATTTGATGCAGTTGTCCTTGCTCAGATTTCATGCGGCCTGGATACGGGATTGAACCGGGAAGATCAACGGCGTGATGTAGTTGGATTCCGTTGTCAACATTCTGCAGCTCCCTCTGATGATCTACATGCTCTCAATCTTTCGGTTGGAAAGCTCGCGGGCCCATAGCGTCGGGTAAAGTTTTCAAGTGCCCTGGAATACACACGGCCTGGGGCCCTGGATGCAAGGCGCTAGTGTGCAATATGCCGAGACCGCTGGTGCTAGTAAGGAGGCGGCGAAGGCAGCATTTTCTATGTGTTTGATGACCCCCCACACACACACACACACACGCGCACACACACACACACCACGCACACGCACGCGCCATCTCTACATCAGCTGCAGTCCAGCGGCGCTTTGCTCTTAAGACACAGCGCCGCTGGCGACGTGGTGATGAGAGCGCGTTGGTCAATCTTTGCTAGTTTCTGCCGATGCAGGCACAGCTCTTCGCGAATGACGGGGGCCCGTGGCTAGAACTACTCAGACCCTGCTGCGAGGTATCGGACAGCCTGCTTCGTCGCAGTGGATTACCACAGAGCTTGTCGCGCAGATTGGTTCCTTCCTCAGGGCCGCACAGGTTATCGTTAACGCGCGATTGGACGAGGAGTGCGCTGCTTGCCTGGACCAGCTTGTCGACCGCATCGGTGAGCACACTCTTGCGAATGATCATCGCGAAGCTCGGCAGGCTACACATCGTTTACTCCGCAGTGTAGGCCGTCAACGCCCCGGATATTCTGGCGGGCGCTATCTCCCCTACCGTGTAGATGATCGCGGGCAGGTCATCGCATCCGACGCCGACCGTGGACGGAATTGCATGGAGGTTTATTGCAAACTTGAGGATGCTACTGTAGTTGCGCCGTATAATGACATGTCCCGAGCCCGAGCTTATCCCAGCACTGCGTTAGAAGACATCCCCCTCAACTTTGAGTTGTTGCCGAACTTGTCGGGCGTTGAACGACGATTTGCCCGTGGGCCCAAACGTCGCGCTGCTGGGCCAGATGGCTTGCTGGAAGAGGTTGTTCAAGCTGCCCCCTCGACAGGTTGCACGCGTTGCAGCGCCACTGTTGGTCAAAGTTTGTCTTGTTGGTGCAGGGCCGATTGCTTTCAAGCACAGCCGGCTGGCAGAAGTAGCGACATCCCGTGGTGATCCGAGTGCCGACGAGGCTCATCGCGCTGCTATTGCGCGCAATGGTTTTTGCTAAACATCATTGCAGGTTTCTGCGGCAGCAGCTCGCGAAGTCCATCGACATCATGCTTCGCGCCTCTCAGCTCGGTGGCCGTGCCCGACGATCTCCAGTGATGGCGTCTCATCAGACTCGACCTATTTCCAGCTTGGCAGCCCGCGCGAGGAAACATCGGATCATCCGTAAACTGGCAAGCCCACTGCAATATCTTGATGACGAGCCTTTTCGGATACTGGACGATTGTGATCTACCAGCGAGCCTTGTTCTCCTTGCCACGGAAGTGCATTCCAAACCGGCCTTTTTTGATCATGCGGCGGTGGGCCTTCATTTATCGCACTTGGTGGCAGAATCCCAAAGGCTTACGTGCTTTGACGTTGGGCACTGTTCGCGTCTTGGGGTTCCTACGCGGGGTTCGCGGCCTGGGTGTGGCACGGCTGATTATTTTTTCAACGCGGTGTTTACACGCCCCCTTGATATAGTGGTGAACAAACCTCAGGAGGCCGGCCTGTTATTTTGTTGTCAAGACTATGCGCTCACAGCGCCACTCTTTGCGAAGCCATCCGGGGCCTGTCGTTTTGTGGTTGATGTTACCTTCGTTGATGACGTGATGTGGCCGACTATCTTGGGCACTGATGCAGTTGTTGATCACATGCGTCGAGCGATGGATCTGCTTCAGGAGTTTTTCGTGGTCCATTTTATGGAGCCTAACTACGGCCGTGGTAAAGACTGGTGCTCTTGTGCAGCTACGTGGACACATGCGAGATCAATTGCGCGCCGAGCTATACGGCTATGACGACGCGCGTAGCAAAAATATGAAGTATAAGTTTGGGTTCTTGATTGAGCGACAATACAAGCATCTGGGATCGATGATATCAGCGGATGATTCCTGTCTACCTGAAATTACTCGCCGCATTCAAAAGTGCGACCACGCGATGGGGCCACTCAAACTCAGTATCTTCAATAAACCACGCATTTCGGTCGAGCCCATGGTGCGATACGTCGAGACTCTTGCATGCTAGCGGCTTGTTCAGCATATTGAAATATGGAATGACCTTGGTGTTTTAAACGAAGGCCGGCTACGTGCAGCGTGCATCAAGAGCCATAGAGCGGCGACGGACCTTGTGCACACGGCTAACTCAGGCACTCATGACACGGACGCGTACGTTCTATTTCGCGCCCGTCGTCCTGCAATTCATGCTCTTTGTCGAATACGGCGCCATCGGTATTTGGAGCGTGTCTTGAATCATGGGCCAGCCACGCTTCGCGCACTTCTCGATGCCGACGGGTTAGTGATCTCTTGGGGTGGCTCTATCATTGCTGATCTTGCCTGGCTCCATCGTGCAACAGCTCATGGCAGTCCTACCCGGATACCGCCCGACTGCCTTGATCTTATTCGCGGTTCCAGTCGTTATTATCTCCGATTGTGTACGAACTCTTGGGAACGACACACATTGTGGCACTTGGACGAGTGTCAGAACACGGCTCGGCAGCATGCAGCGTGGACATTAGTCCCACGATTTCTTCTTGATCTGGACGAAATTTGGCGCTTTATCTGTTACGAATGTGGTGAAACGTTTCGTGCAGCTCAAGCTTGGCGTGGACATACAATTAAGAATCATGGTGGTATCGCGGATGCGGGTATTTATGCCGAAGCAGGAGATTGCCGTGCGTGCGACACCGACTTTCACCCTCGCAAGAGGTTGTTGTACCATCTTAAGTATCGTAACGCTGGATGTTGAGCCCTTCTCCGAAGTCTTATCCCACCGATACCTCGGGAATTCTATGACGAACTGGAGGCACGTGACGTTAAGGAGACAGCACGCTTGAAATCGCTTGGATTTACCGAATCGACGGCATTGGTTCCCCGCATGCGTGGTCCACTGTATCGCCGTGGCCGTCGTGAGCATGATGATGGACCGCTTCGACCTCCGCGCATACGGATATATCCCGGTCCCCCTGTCTTGCTTAGCATTCCTCAGATATTGTTCGATCCGACATGCGATGCTGGTATAGTTCTCTGTTATGATGGGAAGTCTCCGGGGCGTCGGATTAGGTAATCTTTTGTTGGGCTGACACTTCCGAGAGGGTTAGTGGCACGTGAGGTTGACGTCAGGCTTTGTGATATGACGGGAGCTGTCCTGACGTAGCTCACTGGTGCAAGATCTGATACAGGGCCGCGTGTTTGCGGTGGTTGTTTTTTGTTTTACACGTATTCCCCGCATCAGCAGTGGGGGAATGAGATGCTGAAAAACGTGGTACGGAGTCCGGCTTCTTACGTGAACCAGATGGTGCGGTTTTTTATATCACGTCTCGACGCGATCAGGCACCATCCTAATCCTACACATAACGACGACCTGGACTTTTTGGCTTGTGGATGGTTGCGTATTCCTACAGCACGGACGAGTTCTCATGGCTGGCGAGCTTGGTGGCGACCCCACCGACCTGCTGGCCCGTAGAATTTGTGCTCAGCTGGGAGGCCGTGACTGCATAGTTTGTATCCGCGCGTCGTGACGGCGGCCCCTGGTTGGACCTTGGACCGACTGTGAGGGTTTCCCATTGAGCAGTGTGCTGGCTCCGACTGGTGCTGTTGGGCATCAGCAGATCTCTGAAAGCCGCGCGACGTGGACGGCGGCCTTTTTGAGCTCTCGCTGCGCCTTGTGGTGCCGCGAGTTGTCATCACCCTCGACTATGTCTCTTGAGGAATGGTGCGGGTCAGCGCCCTTCGGAGGAGCAGCGGGGCCTCCCCTATGGGCCCATCGCCTCCGAGGGGCGCTGTGGCGGCTTGGCGAGCGCCCCACGGAGGAGCAGCGGCCCCCCCCCCAGGGGCGGGCCCAACACCTCCGAGGGGCGCTGTTGTTCGTTCGGCCGCCGTCGCTTCGAATCGTTAGGACAGCAGGGAGGAGGTGGGCAGGTGTGAGACGGCGGCGACGACGGTGGGCCGCGGCCGCGCGGCCGCGAGTATCATTTTTTTGGCAAGAGACACCGCGGGAGCTTCCCTTGTGGCGCGAGCGCAGCAGCAGCAGGAGGAGGAGGAGCAGGAGTCAGGCGATCGCAAACATGGAGTAAGGAGGAGGAGGAGGAGGAGGAGGAGGAGGAGGAGGAGGAGGATTCGGAGGATTAGGAGGAGGAGGAAGAGGAGGAGGAGACGGAGGAGGAGGACGAGGAGGAGGAGGAGGAGCAGGAATCAGGCGATCGCAAACCTGGAGTAAAGAGGAGGAGGAGGAGGAGGAGGAGGAGGAGGAGGAGGAGTCAGGCGATCGCAAGCATGGATTGCGGGGGCGTGGTTTGGCGACGGGCACCGCTGCCATGGGAAGTCGCGGAATTCTGCCGGCGGACGAGGCGGCACCAGTCGCATTTTGGGAAGGGCGCCTCTCCCGATCCATGGCTTTGGCGACCGCGCGCCAAATCCATGGATCACTAATCCATGTTCGCGCGCCCCCGAAGGAGGGGATCGCCACGAAGGAGAGGTGCCTTGAAGGAAGTGGGTCCTAGACCCCAGGACTTTCCGATGACCAGCTTTTCGCCCGAAGTTTTTCTCATGGTCCTGAGGCCCGTGGAGGACCCAAGGGCCCCAGGCAGAGAGCGGCAGAGATCCAGGACTTCTTTACCCCAGGACCCGCAGCCTTTCTGCTGTGGGGCCCGGGCTGAGGCAGGGCCGCCTGCGGTTCGACTCGACACGCTTCGGTCATGGTTCGGCCATCTAGCCTCGCTGGCAGCGGCTGGGGCCAGCCCGAGACTCCATCCGGGATCCGGCCCGTGGGCGATCCGAGAGGAATTCTCGGGCCGGACGAAAGGGGGGGATAGGGAAAGGGGGGGTACGAAATCTGCTGCGTGCAGCTGGTTTCGGCCCTGCCGAGCGGCCCATTCCTCGATACGTGGCCGCCTCCGGCGCCGGGAGGCGCCGGGAAAATCAGCTACACGCGAGTTGGTTCTCAAACCCCCTCTTTGCTATCCCCCCCTTTCGCCCGACCCGAAATTCCCGAGGCGGCCCGAGCTCGCGACTCGAGCCATATGGCTCATGCCTCGGGGGGGGGGGGGGGGGGGGGGGCAGCGGCGGAGGGGGCTTGAGGCGGAGGGCTATGCCGACGGCTCGGGCCCCAGGGCCTCGAGGGGGGGCAGGGGGGGGGGGCAGGGGGGAGGGGGTCCTCCTCCTCCTCCTCTCCTCCTCCTCCTCCTCCTCTGCTCCTCCTCCTCCTCTCCTCCTCTTCTCCTCCTCCTCCTCCTCCTCCTCCTCCTCCTCCCCCCCTCCTCCCCTCCTCCTCCTCCTCCCCCTCCTCCTCCTCGTCCTCCTCCTCCTCCTCCTCCGCCTCCTCCTCCGCCTCCTCCTCCTCCTTACTCCTGGGGTCGGCGGAGGGGCGGCTGAGCGGAGGTGCGCCGGCGGAGGTGCGCTCGGCGGGGGTGCGCTCGGCGGGGCTTGGCGGGGCGGGCGGAGCGGCATCCGGCAGCTGTCGCTCCCCACACGCAGTAGCGTTTCGCCGACCCCTCCCCCCTCCATCCTCCTCCTCCTCCTCCTCCTCCTCCTCCCCCCTCCTCCTCCTCCTCTTCCTCCCTCCTCCTCCTCCTCCTCCTCCTCCTCCTCCCCTCCTCCTCCTCCTCCTCCTCCTCCTCCTCCTCCTCCTCCTCCTCCTCCTCATTCTCCTCCTCCCCCCCCTCCCCATCCTATCCTCTCCTCCTCCTCCTCCTTCTCCTCCCTCCCCGTCCTCCTCCTCTTCCTCCTGCTCCTCCTTCCGTAACCATTTTGGCTCAAGCCGTGCGGCAGGCTCGGACGGTTTTGGCGTGTGTGTTGTCCGCTGAGTCGCGCGGACCGCGCGCAATGGGATATCTCGTTTGTCTCGTCTGTCGCGATGCTGGCAAGACTCCGTGGATCCCCGACACCAACCCCCGCCAGAAGTGTAAGTTCTGCAGTGCCCCTTTTCCTGGCCGCTCCAGAGGACAGGTCCCAGGAAAACATGGTCGCAAAGGCGACAAAGACGGCAAAGGCAGGAGCAAAGGCAGTGGCAGTGATCGTGTCTTGTCTCCTCCCCGTGCTCGTGCTCATGATCGTCATGATGTTGACGGTACTGCCACCCCCCCCAGTTCGGTCTTTGGATGAACGTCGTCAGGCTCCATTGGATGAGGAAGTGCAGGATAGATTCGGATATGACTCTGGCGACGACGGTCTTGGTAGTGATCGTGGTTTCTGGGCTGACTATGTCGACGACGACGTCGATGGCGGCTGTGTCGACACCAATGGCAATGAGCTCTCGGTTGCGCAGATTGATCAGATTATCAAGGCCCTCCTGGGCCAGTTGGAGTCCGTTCGCCTGCTCCCGCCAACCAGGTACGTTCGTGATCAGGTCTTGGGTCTCCAGGATGAGTTGCAGCATATCCGTGCACAAAAGTCCGACTTGCTTGCGGTTCCCCAGAAGCGTGCGTTCTACAAGCAGCGTCACCATTGGGCCAGTAAGAAGTTTGACAAGATCTCTAGCCAGATTCGTGAGTTCGATCGCAAGATCCTGGACCTTCAGAGCGAAAGGGATGCCCTCTGCTCTCGTCAGGAGCGCGTCGCCCAGGATATGGCTATGTGGCAGTCTAAGCTGCAGGATCTCCCATCGAGCGAGCCAGTTCCTGAGGGACTCACGCCCCCAGATCTCTCAGCCGTGGCGGACGTCTTCGCAGCTTCCCAGGCAGTGCAGAGAGACAAGAAGCTTGCTCAGGCGTTACGGGACCTCCAGGGTATCGTTATGTCTGGCTATGCTTCTGTTGGTGTTGCCAGTGAACCTCGGTCCCAGTCTGAGGAGCCCAGGATGTCTGTCGACCAGCAAGGTTCCCCAACACGTGTTGCCAGGGCTCCCCCCCGATCTTCGCCCTCGCTGCCGCCTGCGCCGAAACGTCCTGCCCATGCCCTTGATGTCGCTGTTGATCTCTCGGGACAGTCAGGAAGGTGCACGCCGTCGGCTGCCGCCACCTCTGCCTCCGCCGACGCCCCAGCAGTGGTGGGGACTCTCCAGGGCACTAAACCCAAGGGCCCGTCTGACCGTTAGCACATCGGAGACCCCGTCCGACAAGTCAGCCTTCGGTAAGAAGCCGCGTCGGGACTGGGTCATCGTCACTGTGAATGTTACCTCCTGGTCCAATGCCGATATTTTCCTGGAGGCTTATCCTATTCGGTTTGATGCTGTTGGTTTTCAAGAACTCTGTCGTTCAGAAGAGGCTATCGAGTTCGCCGTCAACCGTGCTCATAAGCATGGGTTGCATGCGCACCTCCACCCCTCAGTCAGTACTCAGAAAGGCGGCTTGAGTTCAGGAGTGGGCCTTGTTTCGCATTACGCCAGGTCTTTCTCTGAAGTGGTCTTGGATCCGATTGTTGTCTTGCCCCCCTCCAGAGAGATTTATCATGCAGCTATGGCATGGGGTTGTCGATTCAGGCATCCCTTGGGCCAATGTTTATTTGCATACAGGGGAAGACGCTGAAGATCGCAATGCTCAGCTTCTGATGCAGGTGGCAGCAGTCATGAAGACTAGATCCACCCCCTTTGTTATATCAGGGGGCTGGAAGATGCCCCCCAAGGACTTGCAGAGTACGGACTTCTTAACGCTCGTAGGTGGGGTCATTGTCGCGCCAGGTCGCCATGCCTATGAGTCTGCGGGCGCCCAGTCGTTGATTGACTACTTTGTGGTTCATCCCTTGCTTGCGGCTGCAGTCAAGCGTGAGGTCTGGGAAACCCCCCTGATCCCCAAGCACCAGCCCGTTGCTCTTACCCTTCGTGGAAATCTTCACTCCGATTTGGTATCGGTTTGTCGGCGTCCGCCTCGCATCCCTGCAATTCGGCCTGTGGGGTGTTCGAATTGCCCGCCTTCCTGGGATGCCTTTCCTGACCCTGATGCAGTCAACACTGTGGATGATTTGGATCGTCTTACCTCTTCTTGGCTGAAGACGTCTGCTCAGGAGTTGGTTGCCCTATTCCAGTTGCCAGATCCGCAGGATTACACCAAGTGGGGCGAGCGGCCCTCTACTATCCAGATTTCGGTTTCCAGATTGTTTCCTGGAGGTGTGGTGTCGTCATATGAAGGCAGGCTCTGGAGGTATCTGTCTAACCGTCTTGGCACTCTTCTATATCTTGCTGACAAACAGTTGTGGCCCGCTTATCGGAGAGCCTGTCGAGCCCTTCGCCGATGCCGCCCCTCCCAGCGTGATGGAGGTCCCCCCCCCGATTGGTCATGGTGGAGGTATTATGCCAATAGGCTTGGTGCCCTAGATCTTGGTTCCATAGATTGGCTACGTGGCGTACTGGCTGAGTCTGCGTCTGCTCTGGAACGTGCTGCATCGGCACAGAGATATCAATCCTGGACATCATGGGCCATCCGATCTGTCCAGGAAGGCGGTTCTGCTGCGCACCGATTCGTCAGGGGATCTATGGATTGGGCATCTTTTGACAAGACCACCCCGAACCCAGATGCCCCAGTCGGTACGCCGCAGCATCATCTTAAGGCGCGAGAAGGAGTTGGGCATGCTATCTGGGAGCCCATGGATGAACACCCTGATGATCCTTGCCTGGCCCTGGATTTCCCACCGATACCGCCCGACTGCCTTGCATCCTTGCCTCATCCGTCTCTGGGCAAGTACAGACAGATGTGTCGCAGGTACAAAGCTCGTACGTCGGTTGGATTGGATTCTATGCATCCACGTCACCATGCGCTACTGTCCGACTCGTCTCTTCTTGCCTTGTTTGGCATCTGGCGTGCTGTTCTGCGATTGGGTAGATTTTCTCCCATTCTTGCTGTGTTCATCATGAACTTTATCCCGGAGGCTGATGGTGGTGGGCGCACGGTGGCATTGTTCACGACGTGCGCGCGCACGTTCTCTCGTTTCTTCAGGCACACGTACGGTGTTAGGTGGGCTCGCTTGCATCCTCGTCCATGCGTGTATGGTGTGCGTGGTCATTCTTGTCAAGCATGTTTCACACCCTCTATGAGTGCGATGGGCCGTTGGAGTTTCGTCGTTGGTTCGGCCCGACTCCAGCCCACACCCGTTGCATAGAGCAGTACCGCGAGAACCCTGTCTGGACCACTGCCATGGTTCCCGACCCGCGCTATTGCTCCCTGCTCGCACCACCGTTCCCGGACCCTGTCTGGGAAGGGGCCATCGACGGCCCCTCTTTCTCGTCGCCTGCGTACGGAGACGGCCCGGGAAAGCATGGCCCCTCGCCGCTCACTCTCCGTTGTGGATGGGGCGTTTGCTCATTTGCCCCGCGTAGCCGACATGTTTTTGGTGAGCCCCTCGCCAACGATCGGTTTCGGCTTAGTGCTGGTGCTTATGGCGTATACCCCTTCCTCACCCAGGATGTCTCAGGGGCTGAGCTTTACGCGTTTTTATGTTATCTAACCCATGCCGCCCCCTCCAGCTGCTATGAGTTTGTCACAGACGCCCAGTATGTCGTTGACGGTTGGGCAATGGGGTATGAAGCTACCACGCACGGCTGGGCAACCCACGCATCTTTGTGGGTAAGTGTCCACCGCGCGGCTTCAGATATCGGGTATCACCTAATTAAGGTCACCAAGGTCCGTGGCCACTCCACCTCTGCGGGCAATAAGCAAGCCGACAGACTTGCTAACCTAGGTGCAGACCTCCACACTCTGGATACGGTCCTGCACGACCGAATCAAGCGCTCTGGGTTGCTGGTGCGCAATATTGGTGTGTATATTGGCCATTGTATAGCTTGGATATTTAAAAATGTGCCCAAAAAGGCTTGGGCGGCGGATTCTGATGAGATTCCCGCCCCCTCGGCTCCATCCCTAGTCCTCTCTGGTGCCTCCTCTGGGGCCTTGCATGAGCACTTCTGGGACCCTTCAGCGGGCCGCTTTCGATGCGTGAATTGTTGGGCTAGCTCGGTCTCCAAGAGCTACATATTGCGATCTCAGTGCTCTTCTCCCACTGGCGGTGGGCACGTTCTCAGGCGGCTAAATAATATCATCTTTTGTCGCCGCTGTGGCCGCTACTCGTGTAAGAAGGCAGTTGATTAAACTAAATCTTGCACTGGCCCTCCTCGGGCCTCTGGCACCATCTCACGGCTTCGCCGCATGCGTGATGGTCGTGACCCCCTGCACTGATCAACCAGTCGGTGAGGTCACTGCCGTTGACAATGTCAACGTTATATATGCCTTTCCTGCCCCTCATGATGTCTTTAAATTCCAGGCACTGTTTGACCCTGCATGGCTTTTAGAGGCTCCGTAGATTTCTCGTGGTATACTTCGGAGGTGTGGGTGGATGTATCCTGGGATATCTGGTCTGTCTCGTCTGTCTGATGCTGGCAGGACTACTCGGATCCCCGACACCAGCCGCCAGAAGTGTTGTTCTGCAGTATTCTCCTTCCTGGCCGCACCAGTGGACAGGTCCAGGAAGTAGGGTAGGCTTGGGATAAGTGGGTACAGAGGCGCTGAGAAGCAGGCACCCGTTCCGCCTGCGCCCACTTATCCCCGTCTGTGCTTGTGCCATGCCTCCCCCCGGCCAGGCTCGCAAAGAGAGAAAGACTCTTGCCCGCCTGCCGCGCGGGGACCAGTGCGTGCTTCTCAAGTCTATGCAATGCTTTTCTGACAGTCGCACAGTCGAAATGCCCCTGGCAGACACGTCAGGATCGAGTGTAGGCCGAGGATGAGTGGGTACAGAGGCGCTGAGAAGCAGGCACCCGTTCCGCCTGCGCCCACCCATCCTCCTTGCGCGCTGGCTTTTTCGTTTCCCCCGCCCAGGCTCGCAAGGAGAAGCAGAGAGAATGTCTCTTGCTCCGCCTGCTGCGTGGGGCGATATCCTTGCACGCCTCTCTAGCTTTGCTCTCTCTGAAGTGTCCTGTGCCGATGCGTCAGGGCTCGTAGGCTAGGCCGAGGATGAGTGGATACAGGGGCGCTGAGAAGCAGGCGCCCGTTCCGCCTGCGCCCACTCATCCTCTCCGGTGCTCCTTTTATCTCCCCCCAGCCCAGGCTCGCGAAGAGAGGAAGGGCTCTCCGCCGCCGTGCTGCCTTTTCGTTTCTGTATGCTGCTGCCTGGCCATAGGTTTAGGCTGGAAGCCCAGGAGCCAGGACGCGGGCTCCAAACTTTGTCGCCACTCTTGCCAGCACCGTTTGTCTCGGGCCTTCGAGTTTTCGTCGTCCTTGTTTGTTTCGGGTCGGTCCCTCGCTCGGCTCTGTTTGGGTCCTGGTCCGTCCCTCGCTTCTTTCGGCCCCTCTTCGGGCCCCTCGCTCGTCGTTTCGGCGCCACGGGCAGGAGTGTTCGGCAGACGATCACCCGCGCGCAAATCAAAAAATCAAACAATCCTGCTCCTCCTCCTCCTCCCTTCCTGCGCTTGCCTCCCCATCCCCATCCCTCGCATGTGATTTTCCTCCCTCAATCCCCGAGCCCCGCCCGAAGAGATTGGCACCTCAGGAAGAGTGGGAAGCCCGGGGATACACCCCACGGGGTCTATTCGGACGCATTCCTATCGAGGATGGACGCCCCCCATCGTATATCGTAGGGTTGGGCACCAAAATTTTGCCCGTTTGAAAATTCCACGAAGCCTGGGATAGGGTCGACACATCCTCTGTTGATCCCCTTCGCTTGGCATCGCTCGGACGTGTTCGTTTATTCTCGGCGAGGGCCATTTAGGAGCATACTCGACCATCGGGCCAAACATTACCCTGTGACGTACCCGACCCATTTGCACCAATGGAAACGAGGAGTTGGCCGAAACTTGCATGGACAATTAACTTGATGTGTAAGCTACTTGGGACACGCGCCTATGGCATGATGCGCAGGAAAACCATACAAGAACGAGGGGTGACAGCTACAGGCTCGAAGAGGACATGGGGAGTCGGGAACGCAGAGCAGGAGAAAAACGTGCGGGAAACCGAACCATCAGCACGGCAGCAGCAGAGGGAAGGTGATTACAGGAGGAGAACAAGGACGAAAGTGGCGTCTAATTTGAGGCTGCGGTGGGTACCCACTGTGCTGTGCCCCTCAGCAGCACTCGAAAGTGGCGACAGTTCAACAGATCGCAGCCCCCCAGGGATGGCGAGGTTTAATTTGAGTCTGCGGTGTGTACCCACTGTGCTTGGCCCCCCAGCAGGCCTCGAACGTGGCGACGGTTTCACAGATCGCAGCCCCCCAGGGATGGCGAGGTCTATTTTGAGTCTGCGGTGTGTACCCACTGTGCTGGCCCCCCCAGCAGGCCTCGAAAGTGGCGACAGTTTCACAGATAGCAGCCCCCCAGGGATGGCGAGGTCAAATTTGAGTCTGCGGTGTGTACCCACTGAACTGGGCCCCCCAGCAGGCCTCGAAAGTGGCGACCGTTTCACAGATCGCAGCCCCCCAGGGATGGCGAGGTCTAGTTTGAGTCTGCGGTGGGTACCCACTGTGGGGGGGCCCCCAGCAGGCCTCGAAAGTGGCGACGGTTTCACAGATCGCAGCCCCCCAGGGATGGCGAGGTCTACTTTGAGTCTGCGGTGTGTACCCACTGTGCTGGGCCCCCCAGCAGGCTTCGAACGTGGCGGCAGTTCCACGGATCGCAGCCCCCCAGGGATGGCGAGGTCTAATTTGAGTCTGCGGTGGTACCCACTGTGCTGGGCCCCCAGCAAGCCTCGAACGTGGCGGCAGTTTCACAGATCGCAGCCCCTCAGGGATGGCGAGGTCAAATTTGAGTCTGCGGTGTGTACCCACTGAACTGGGCCCCCCAGCCGGCCTCGAAAGTGGCGACCGTTTCACAGATCGCAGCCCCCCAGGGATGGCGAGGTCTATTTTGAGTCTGCGGTGTGTACCCACTGTGCTGGGCCCCCCACCAGCCCTCGAAAGTGGCGACGGCTTCACAGATCGCAGCCCCCCAGGGATGGCGAGGTCTATTTTGAGTCTGCGGTGTGTACCCACTGTGCTGGGCCCCCCAGCAGGCGTCGAAAGTGGCGGCAGTTTCACAGATCGCAGCCCCCCAGGGATGGCGAGGTCTATTTTGAGTCTGCGGTGTTAACCCACTGTGCTGGGCCCCCCAGCAGGCCTCGAAAGTGGCGACGGTTTCACAGATCGCAGCCCCCCAGGGATGGCGAGGTCAAAGGCAGGGGGGAAGAGAGGGACGGGAGGGGGTGGGAAGGAGACGGTGGGAAGGAGACGCGGTGGAAAGAAGACGCGCGAGCAGTGCTCTATTCAAAACGAGAACCCAACGCAGGAGGGTTGGGAAAACAACGCGCACGAGGCAGAAAAATGCACGGAGAATGGACGTCCGAGCGGCGGCGAGTTCGAGACCCCTACCAAATTACCCCCCCCCAGTTGGGGATGCACCCCTCGAAGCCCGAAGGGAGCGGCCTGCATCCCCATCTAGGGGGGTAAGTAGGCCAGTGGGGCCCAGGCCACGCCACTGGGGATAGGGATCGGATAAACGATACACACACACACTCACACTGACAGCGACAACGATCAACGACAACGGTTCGATTGCAACAATCAACGATAGCGATCGTTGTCGTTGTGGTCGTTGTCGTTGTGACCGTTCTCGTTGTCATGTTCAATTATCGTTGTCCTCCGCGTTTGTTTTAGGCCTTAGTTCAAGTCCAGGACTCTTGGATCTGTGCTGCGCCGAGATGTCGGTCTTTTTTATATAAAAAATTGGACCTGCCGCAAGACGTCCGAGTGATTATCCGAGGGTGTAGCGTGAGCAACAAACCGGAAGCTCAGCAGAAGCCGGCGGCAATAAAAAACACGCCTCCTCCCCCCTCCCAAGATCTGAAAACACGTTGTCGGTCTGGGACGTCGTAAACGAGCCACGTCTGTCCGAGCGTCCTGCTCTGTCTCGTATTGTGGACGTGGGTGCGTCCTTTCATGCGTCGGTGGGCCCAAGCTGGTCTGGAGTTCAGTCGGGCGTGTTCTCCTACAGGGGGATTTTGAGCGAAAAATGGAAAATACAAAACAAGTGCCCCCAAAATATGAAAAATAGTATAAAAATCGTCACTGTTTACTATTTTTGAGCATTCCCCCTGTAGAGGGATCCCGACTAAAGGCCGGAGGCGAATGTTGTGCGACTGCTTTTCAGCTGCATAGTCGCCATTGGGTAGTAGCGGAAGGACAGCGGATCTGGCTCAAGCCAGTTGCAATCTGACAGCAGATAACCTTGCTTTCAACTAGGGGTATCAACCAATGAAGCTAGCAGCTGTGTTCGTGGCACTGCTCGTTCACACAGTCATTGCATCTCGGCTGAATCTGCGTCATCAGGCCAACGAGCACCTCCGCTGCAGAACAACTTGCCAAGGAGTGCGACAAGATGTGCCACGAGGTGGGTGCTTACCCCAAGTGCAACTGCCCCGACTTCGTGACGCCAGACTCCACACCTGGCGTGATGACCTGGGACGAGCTCACGGAGTACATGGACAAGCTGGTGGGGTGGTCGGGCGACACGATCAAGGGCTGGAAGAGTAAAGCAGCAGAGATCCAGGTCGAGGAGTCGTCCTCCAACGCGGAGAAGAGCTGTGAGGCCAAGGACAGGATGGTGCGGGTCTTCTTGCAGAACAAACTTGCCAAGGAGTGCGACAAGATGTGCCACGAGGTGGGTGCTTACCCCAAGTGCAACTGCCCCGACTTCGTGACGCCAGACTCCACACCTGGCGTGATGACCTGGGACGAGCTCACGGAGTACATGGACAAGCTGGTGGGGTGGTCGGGTGACACGATCAAAGGTTGGAAGACAGTGGCTTCCGAATTGCAGACCTCGCACCAGAGTTGCACCGCCATGGACAAGCAGCACCGCGTGTTTTTGCAGAACATGCTGGCCAAGGAGTGCGACAAGATGTGCCACGAGGTGGGTGCTTACCCCAAGTGCAACTGCCCCGACTTCGTGACGCCAGACTCCACACCTGGCGTGATGACCTGGGACGAGCTCACGGAGTACATGGACAAGTTGGTGGGGTGGTCGGGCGACACGATCAAGGGCTGGAAGAGTAAAGCAGCAGAGATCCAGGTCGAGGAGTCGTCCTCCAACGCGGAGAAGAGCTGCGAGGCGAAGGACAGGATGGTGCGGGTCTTCTTGCAGAACAAGTTGGCCAAGGAGTGCGACAAGATGTGCCACGAGGTGGGTGCTTACCCCAAGTGCAATTGCCCCGAGTTCGTGGCGCCAGACTCCACACCTGGCGTGATGACCTGGGACGAGCTCACGGAGTACATGGACAAGCTGGTGGGGTGGTCGGGCGACACGATCAAAGGCTGGAAGACAGTGGCTTCCGAATTGCAGACCTCGCACCAGAGCTGCACCGCCATGGACAAGCAGCACCGCGTGTTTTTGCAGAACATGCTGGCCAAGGAGTGCGACAAGATGTGCCACGAGGTGGGTGCTTACCCCAAGTGCAACTGCCCCGACTTCGTGACGCCAGACTCCACACCTGGCGTGATGACCTGGGACGAGCTCACGGAGTACATGGACAAGCTGGTGGGGTGGTCGGGCGACACGATCAAGGGCTGGAAGAGTAAAGCAGCAGAGATCCAGGTCGAGGAGTCGTCCTCCAACGCGGAGAAGAGCTGTGAGGCCAAGGACAGGATGGTGCGGGTCTTCTTGCAGAACAAATTGGCCAAGGAGTGCGACAAGATGTGCCACGAGGTGGGTGCTTACCCCAAGTGCAATTGCCCCGAGTTCGTGGCGCCAGACTCCACACCTGGCGTGATGACCTGGGACGAGCTCACGGAGTACATGGACAAGCTGGTGGGGTGGTCGGGCGACACGATCAAAGGCTGGAAGACAGTGGCTTCCGAATTGCAGACCTCGCACCAGAGCTGCACCGCCATGGACAAGCAGCACCGCGTGTTTTTGCAGAACATGCTGGCCAAGGAGTGCGACAAGATGTGCCACGAGGTGGGTGCTTACCCCAAGTGCAACTGCCCCGACTTCGTGACGCCAGACTCCACACCTGGCGTGATGACCTGGGACGAGCTCACGGAGTACATGGACAAGCTGGTGGGGTGGTCGGGCGACACGATCAAGGGCTGGAAAAGTACCGCGGCACAGATCCAGGTTGCAGCGTCGCCTGTCAAATAAGCGATATGATCCGCAGGACTCCGAGATTTGCGCCCTGCCCACACAGTCGTCCCGCTGTTCTCCTGATCTGGCTCCCTGTTCCTCTTCGTTCGCAGCCTCTCCTCTTCCTCCGCGTCTCTCCTTTCGTGTTCCTATCGCCCGGGCAGCCAGACGTCGCAACGCCCCCTCCCGTTCCCGCTCGGGCATGTTGCCGCTCGAAGGTCCCATCCTTTGCGAATGCTTACCCGGAGCGAGCTTTCGGAAAATGTTCATGTCTCGCCGCGTATCGACGAAGCTGGTATCGTTATTGCGATGGTTGTCAGCAGTGACCCCGAGCAGCGCGTTAATTCTTGCATTGTGCATATGACAGCTATATGGTGCGAGCTACCGGGTGTCAGCTATGTGGCGCAACACACATCTATACATACATGTATATGTATATATATCTATATATGTATGTATACATATATGTATGTATGTATGGATGGATGTATGTATGGATGTATGTATGTAAGTATCTACCTACACATACGTGTGCGGCGTCAGTGATGTCATACAAGCTGTGCTGCGTAAGCTGCGTGGTGCAGGAAGCATGGCGCCTGCTATATGATGCAACCGGTGCGGTGCGATATTTATTTATATATATATATATATATATGTATACACACAAGACTGCAGTGGCGCTTCGCGCCATGCACCTTGGTCCTTGAAGTTTGGAATGCAGGCGGAATGGCAGGGAGGTCAAGCCGACAATTTAGCGATAACTCCTGGTTGCCTTTTCCGGCATCGCCGCTATAATGATGTGTTTCTTTATCCTTCCTCCATGCTTATTGTTCCTTATTTTCGCCATGCCCTGCGCATTCTCCCCATCCTCCTCAGCTCTTTTTTGCGGAGGCTCCTCCTTGGAGCGCGTCTAGGGGCCTCACAAAAGTTGTTTCGGGCTTTCTTTTGGCCTTCTGGAGGCCTCCTGGGCGTATTCTGGGGGCCTCCGGCTCGGGCCACCCTGCTTCCAACCGCCGTCTCCCTGAACGACCGAATCACGATTTGGAATTCTTCGGAGGGTGTCTTTGGGCCATCTTGGGCCGCCATGGGGCTCTCTGAGGGCCATCTTGGACCCGTGATGTGCCGTTTTGGGGCTCTCTTGGACTGCCAGGAAGCCCTTTCGGATGGTTGTGGGGCGATTTGGGAGCCTCCCAGGCGGCTTCGGACGCCCAGAGGACCGCCGTCTTGGAGCGTCGGGAAGCCGAAAAGAGGAGAACCCCAAAATTCACCAAAAACCCACAGATGATCAATGATTTTTGCCTCGGGGGGCCTTCTTGGGAGTGCTCTTGGAGGCCTCTTTGGGGCCGTCCTGGAGGCCTCTTGGGCCATCTTGAGGTCACGTCGGTCACTCTTGGAGCGCTTTTGTGCTGTCTTGGGGGTCTCTGGGACGTCTCCGATGACCCCCTCTGATCGCCCTAAGTGTGCTGGGAAGGCTTGGCAAAACGCCTTGCGAGGCCCGGTGGCCGCTTCGAGGCCCATGCGGAGGACCCTAAAGCCCCAGGTCCCGGGAGTGCGGTTTTGGGGGGGAGGGGACGGGTTTTCCCCCCGCCCGGGCTTATAAAAACATAGGAAGAGGAATACAAGACTGCAGTGGCGCTTCGCGCCATGCACCTTGGTCCTTGAAGTTTGGCATGCAGGCGGAATAGCAGGAAGGTCAAGCCGACAATTTAGCGATAACTCCTGGTTGCCTTTTCTAGCATCGCCGCTATAATAATGTTTTTCTTTATCCTTCCTCCATGCTTATTGTTCCTTATTTTCGCCATGCCCTGCGCATTCTCCCCATCCTCCTCAGCTCTTTTTTGCGGAGGCTCCTCCTTGGAGAGCCTCTAGGGGCCTCACAAAATTTGTTGAGGCTTTCGTAAGGCCTTGGAGACCTCTTGGGTGTATTCTGGGGGCCTCCGGGGGCTTCCTCTGGCCACCGTGCCTCCAACCGCGGTCTCCCTGAACGACCGAATCACGATTTAGAATTCTTCGGAGGGTGTCTTTGGGCCATCTTGGGCCGCCATGGGGCTCTCTGAGGGCCATCTTGGACCCGTGTTGTGCCGTTTTGGGGCTCTCTTGGACTGCCAGGAAGCCCTTTCGGATGGTTGTGGGGCGATTTGGGAGCCTCCCAGGCGGCTTCGGACGCCCAGAAGACCGCCGTCTTGGAGCGTCGGGAAGCCGAAAAGAGGAGAACCCTAAAATTTACCAAAAACCCACAGATAATCAATGATTTTTGCCTCGGGGGGCCTTCTTGGGAGTGCTCTTGGAGGCCTCTTTGGGGCCGTCCTGGAGGCCTCTTAGGCCATCTTGAGGTCACGTCGGTCACTCTTGGAGCGCTCTTGTGCTGTCTTGGGGGTCTCTGGGACGTCTCCGATGACCCCCCTGATCGCCCTAGGTGTGCTGGGAAGGCTTGGCACAACGCCATGTGAGGCCCGGTGACCGCTTCGAGGCCCGTCTGGAGGGTCTCCAAGCCCCAGATCCCGGGAGTCCTGTTTTTTTTTTGGGGGGGGGGGGACGGGTTTCCCCCCGCCCGGGCTTATAAAAATATAGGAAGATAATCTACATATATGCGTATATGCTGCGTCGGCCGCTTCCCGCTCGTTATCTTTCCGATCCGCGGTGGCATGGACTGGTTTCGGAGGCCTAGAGGTTGAAGTGCCGGCTAGAGGTAAGAGTGACCTGTTCGCCGGAGTTGCTTTCGGTGCGGGCCCAATGGGGTTCCCCGATCGCTAAACGCGAAGAAGCGGTTTGCGCGCCGAGGTTTGGCCACCCCGCGTCCACCGTTCAGCTGCGCACCAAAGGTCGCTCTTGCCCAGGGTCATTCTTTCGTGTAGGCGAAAGAGGATCCCGAGCTGGACGATGATGGCAATAATTGGGCTTCCCAGGCGGCCGCAAGCTGTGTAACGCCAGCATCAACATGGATCATCTTCGCCCCCCGGTGGAGGCAACCCCCTGTGTTGGCCTTGGTGCTCATCCCCGGGCCTCCAGCAGCTCTGCTGTCGGCTCGGGCTGCTTCGGCGGCAGGTCACGGGAGCCTGGTGTATCTTTCCAGCGTCGATATATAGCGTCGATTCGCAGGAGCCGACAAGATGGCATGGGAGGCCCCCGCGACTTGCCACAGATGGCTGTGGCTCCGACTGTGGCTCGCGCCGCGGCTCGAACCTGTGGGGCCTCGAGTGGGCGGAGGTGCAGCGGCAGCCGCAGACGGAGAGGGGGGAGGGCTGCGAGGGCGAGGACGGGGGCGCGCGAGGGCGGGTGGAGGGAGGAGGACGGAGGAGGAAGGAGGAGAGCGAGCGGAGCAGGAGGAGGAGCAGGGACGAGGAGGAGCAGGAGCAGGAGCAGGATGAGGAGGAGGAGGAGGAGAGAGCAGGAGGAGGAGGAGGAGGAGGAAGCAGGAGGAGGAGGAGGAGGAGGAGGAGGAGGAGAAGGGAGAGGAAGTTTGGCTACGCGGCAGGAGGAGGGAGAGGATGATGGGGAGGAGGAACAATGTAAGCTCACGGGCAGCATGCCAATTAGGATGCACAGTTGCTGCTGGCAATGTGTTCTGACATGGCGGAAGAGAGGGACGGACAATCGGGAGGACGGGTGGCGAAGCAGGGGGACAGGAAGAGGGCGGAGGAGCAGCAGGAGGAGGAGGATCAGGAGCAGGAGGAGTTAGAGGGGATCAGAAGAGAAGGATGACGAGGAGGAGGATGAGAGAGAAAAGGAGGAGGAGGAGGAGGAGGCGGAGGCGGAGGCGGAGGGGGAGGAGGCGGCAGGGGGAGGGAGGGGCGGTGGAGGAGGGGGACGGATGCTCGTCCGCGCTCGTCCCCCCGAAGCGGGGGGGGGGGTGCGAGGTGGCGCTCCTGCCGGCCGTCTGCGGCCGCGAAGGCTGGCGCGTGGCCGTCCGCGGCGGCGGCCTGCGGTTCCCGCCGCCGCCGCCCTACCGGCCGCTGGAGGAGCTGCTGCCGCAGGACCGGGCGCCCGAGCCGGCGAGCCACCGAAAGGCCAGCGCGGCCTTTGGGTCGGGGGCGGCCAGGAAGGGGGGGGGCGGGGACTAGGGGGGGGGGGGAGCCCCAGAGCCCATGGCGCCTACTCCTCTCGTCTCAGTGCGCTCCCCTGCCCCCCCCCCCCCCCGGGCCGCGCATTCGCCTCGAGCCCTGATTTGCGACCCCGCTCTTGGGCACCCCCCTCTTGGACGCCCGATTTCAGATGCGCTCGGAAGCTCCCATCGGTACACGCCATGACGGCCGTTGTGCCACCCCAGCTGGTCGCCCTGCGCGCGAGCCTTTGCGTGCCAGCGCGGCCGCAGAGATGCGCGAGCAAGTGCCAGCCGGCAGCCGTCGGTACGACCGAAACGGGTGCGGAGGTTTTGCCCCAGGACCAGGGTCGGCTCAACCACGATATATACACCGACTGTGTTTCCTCCACACGGGCTCCGCAACAGCCGAGGAAAACGCGGCTCGCAGCCTTTTCAAACAAAAACACCGGGGTCGGTACGACCGAAAGTCGAGAAACAACAAATGACGTAAACATCAAATGCCGGAGGGTAATCTGTTTCTTATCCAGTGTTTTGCCGATCGGCGCGGGCCATTTTGGCAGTTTTTGGGCGCTTGCTTCAAGCACGTGGAGTGAGCACGGTGGCCACGCCTACCACCCACCCCCTGGTGGACTAAGCCTGGTTTCAAACAGTCGATCTAAACAGATGTCCAGAGCCAGACACCCCCCTCCCTGACCTTCTAGCGTGCTAACAAATAACACTCCAGACCTATAGATCTATCTGGACTGCCTCATACCTCGACAGGAATTAGGACGTCGACGCCCTGGTGCTATTGTTCAGCCCTCCTGGAAGGTCAGGGCTCCCCACCCCTTTCGCGCAATGCCGAAAGGCCGAATAAGAACTCTCGAGGGGCAACAGATGGCATGAGCATCAACTCTCGGAGGCGCGCGCGGATTTCCCGGAAGTGCGCGCCCGAGCCCCGAGGCGGCGCCTCCAGCGCCGTCCCTGGCGCCCCCTCCGCGTGCCAGCGAGCCGGGTCCCGCGCCGATCCAAGGAACCAGTGTTACGTCGGGCGTGTCCCTCTACAGGAGAGATATTCAAAACTAGTACAACAAATAGTCTGGGGACAATTTGTTGAGCAATTGTGAACCATTCTTGGACATTGTTTGACAGTTTTCCATTTTTCGTCGACAATCCCCCTCTAGGAGTACTCGCCGACCTAAAACCAGCGCGGGCCGCCAAAAGTTCATGTACATTCATGTGCTGTGTCGGACATGGCGAAGCGCCGTGGCTTACCTGTCGTAGGCCCACCAAAGGATGTTCCAAGAACCTCTTGTGGACGGCGCGAGACGTTCTCAGAACATTTCTGGCTGAGACCGTCTCGTTGTTGTTGTTGGACTCTCACTGCTGAAGAATACTTATTGTGGACCCCCCCTCCGGGGACCGTTGCATTTTTCAATTGAAGTGCTTCTCCCGAGGCTCGCACTCTGTTTTTTTCCATCAGGGGAATACACGTGTCGTTGGCCCCCGGTTAACATTTACAGCAATGGTTCCCGCCCGATATTTCCTCACAATGTATTCCCAAATCGCGCTCACGCGCGGGACTTCCTCACAATTGTACGCGAATCGCGCTCTCGCGTGGGACTTCCTCGCAGTTTATTCAGACGATGCGCCCTCGGCGCTCAGGAATCACGCTCTCGCTTTGGCTTTTCTCACGGTTTACTTGGGAATCGCGCTGTCGCTTGATACTTCCTCGCGATTCATGCAGGACCCACGCTGCAGCAACCCGCTTGCTCGATACTTCCCGCGATTCATTCAGGACCTGGTCGGCTGGGCCCGCCATCCCGACCTGCCCGCTATGGGTCTGCCCACCCGATCTGCCCGTCTGGTTCTACCACTTGTGTTCTACTCCTTGCCCCCCCCCTCCTGCTAATTTCTCTCGTGCTCCATTCTTTTCCCTCCCCCCTCCACTTGTCTTCTTCGCCCTTGTTTTAGGGGCTGCACTAAATGCATGTGGCAGGTGAGGAAGATATAGCTCCAAGTGGGTACGATCGAAGACGACGAGGGCGTGTACCGAGGGTTTGGGATGTACGTATTGATTAGAACGTGAGAAGGTAGGAGCGAAAAGTCTTACAATGATAGGTGTTGTTGTTGTTGGTTGTTGTTGTTGGTTGTTGTTGCTGTTTTGAAGAATGGGCACGGGCAGATCTCCAGTCCTCCCAGATCGGGTCGGGGTTTGGAGGGGTCTGGTGATCCCGATGCACCGCCGATTCGTCGGCCTCGCGGCCGGGTATGGACCACGGTCTTTCCCCACCGACCGTGCCAATGCGTCGCCCGACGTCGAAGATGCCTCGCCGAGGCATCGGGGGCGGTGTGGTCGACGTGGACGCGGAGGCCCTCAGATGCGGGCGGCGCAGGCAACAATCGCGACGGCCAGGTTTTCTTAGCGTTAAGTCGGGCATGTCCCTCTATTCGAGAATGTTCAGTTTAGGAAGCTTCGAGAATAGTAGAACAGTCTGGGGACGATTTGTTTTTAATAATTTTGTATGCTTTCTGCTGTCCTCCAAAATCCCTCCGTAGGAGGACATGCCCGACCCAATCCTTGTGTTCTGCCCTGGGAGGACGTTCCCCAGCCCCTGGGACGTCAAAAGCAGGCCAGGGTGAAAATCTTGGCCCGAAGGCGTGGTCCAAATGTTGAGCGCTGGCGTCGCGAACAGAAGCAGAGACCGGGGGCGAACACTGAGCAGTTCCTTTTCCTGGTGAGCATGGCTCGTTGTCGGTGCCGCCGCGGACGTTGTCCATCTCAGACAAAGAGGCCGCCAGCCCAACAGCATCCGCTGGCAGCTATGGATATACAACGTGGGGATTCGCGCTGGTACTCGCGGGCTCTCTGCGGGGAAGGGCCGCAGGAGCCTTCGGACATGCCGCGTGCCCAGGGGTCGCCACCCCTCCTGACCCCTCGATGGCCGAGCGCGATGCCGCCCCTCGCAGAAGTCAGGCCAGAGAGGGAAGTCAAGGTGGGAGCAGCGGCAGCAGGGGCAGCAGGAGGAGGTCAGGCAATCCCCGGGGTCGGCACGGGAGCGCCAGGACACCGCAGGGGGCAGGAGGACGGAGGAGAGGGAGACCGCGGGGCGCCATAGGAAGTCGCGAGGGAGGCCGCGCCGACGGCGCAAGCAAAGTTGCCCAGGACCCCACACAGTGGTTCCCTACAGTATACACGCAATCTAGGTGGCGGGCGAGGACGACGCGTCGACGGGGCGGCGGCGACGAGAACATGGCCCCCAGGCCGACCCGGGAGCCCAGGCGACGGGCGGCGACGAGGCGGCGACGGGGCGGCGACGGCGGGAACCTGGCGTCCAGACCGCCCACGCGGCCCAGCTCTTCCGAGCAGAAGGCAGCAACCCTCCGCGCAAGCACTGCTTGGAGACCCACCCCGCCTTCGTGGCGCCCCGGTACGAGCGCGCCCTCGCTGCCGCGGCGCGGGGAAGGCGGGGGCACTTCTGCATCGAGCGATGCCTCGTCGCCGCATGGCCAGGCGCGCCGGAGGGGGGGGGCCATAGTCGGTCGCCTGAGGTTGCCGCGGCCACCCGGCCGACGGCCGGCGGCGGCGGCGACCCCCGCGCACGGGGAGGGGGCCAAGCCGCCCGCCAGGACGGCGCCCAGGACGAGGCGGCGGAGCTCGCGAGGGCCCGCGCGCTCTTCGCCCCGGCCCCGGCGGAGGACGCGCGGGACCTGAGGCGGCTGCGCCCCGCGGCCGCGATCGCCGGGCCCGGATCTCCGACGACGTATGGGTTTCAAGCAGTGGCGAAGCGCCCTGGCGCGCCTATAGTCCTGCCAGACAGTGTTCTAAGAACTCCTTTGGGCTGTCTTGTTTTAGCACATCGGGCTCATGTTCTCAGAACACTGTTTTTGCCCTTAGAACATTTTGGGGGTTCTAAGAACATTTCGTGGTAGGACTATAGGAATGCCGGGACGGTCGGTCCAGTTTCTCCATCCGACGGGTTTCGGCCCCCGGTGGCCGTCCTCGGGCCCGGAGCCCTCAAGGCTGGAGCCGGGTCGCAGCAGATAGCCGTGGGGAGCGAGTCGGGGAGTACGGTGCCGCGCATGGGAAAAAACAGATCGTCAGAGCCCCGAATCATCAGGGGTAATTCGGGTCAGGGATAACTCGGGCTCGTTTTTCGGGAATCCAAACCCGAGTTACCCCGGACCCGAGTTACCCCGGATAACTCGGGCGTCCAGAGCCCCACATCATCAGGGGTAACTCGGGTCAGGGCTAACTCGGGTTCCTTTTTCGGGAATCCAAACCCGAGTTACCCCGGACCTGAGTTACCCCGGACAGCTCGGGCGCCCAAGATCGTCGGATGTCTGGGGGTCGGGCGAAGCCTTCAGATCCGGGCGATGTAACGTGCCAGCGACGCGCGCTTTTTTCAGTGTTCGGCCTCTCGAGGCCGCTTCCTGGCCCCAGGACCTGCAGGGAACGGCTCGGGACGAAAAGTCGATCCTTGGGAAGGGGTCGAGATCCCTGGGAACCGACGTCGCGAGACAAGTGCTTCGTTGGAGGAGACGGAAGGGGGGGGATGTCGGGTGGGGCTAGGGCGATGATCAATCTGTTCCAGAGAGTTCCAGAAACGCTCTCAGAGCGTTCTCGGACGCTATGAGAAGGCCGCGGCACCCGAGACAGCCTCCAGCGAATCGCAGGATCTCAGAGATCCCCGATTCATCCTCACCCGAATTTATCCTCGTCCTAGCTTCGTCTTAGGGGGTGGGGATGGGGAAAGGGTGCAGTGGGTTACGATGTTCCTACCTACTTTAGCCTTGATCACCAGACAGAATTTCGAGCACCAAGCAAATACCGAAATTTGGGGTTTTCACGTGTCGGGCCCTGGGAGGCGATACTCGTTCGACACTGATTCGGCACTTTTCTGGGTGCTCGAAATTATTGAATCGCTTCGCTCATTCCGCCGGCCCATTTCGCATGACTGAGCCTCTTGGGGCCGCTGGGGGGCCTCTTCAGCGTCGCTTGGGGGCCTCCTGAGGGCCTCTTGGGGGCTTTTGGGGCCTCTCAGGGGCCTCTTGAGGCCTCCTGGGGGCTTCTTAAGGCCGAGGGCTCGAAGTTTTGTTTTGTGTTCCCCCTTTGGGGCATCGCTTGGGGCCCTCTTGGGCCCCTCTTGGGCCGTCTTGGATGCCTCTGGGGCCGTCTTGGAGCCCTCTTGGGCCATCTTGGGGCCTTCTTGGGAGCTTCTTGGGCCCTCTTGGGGCGATCTTGGGGGCCTCTTGGGCCGTCTTGGGGCGTCGGGAAGCCGAAAAGATGGACACGCCAAAATCTGCCCAAAACCTGAAGAAAAGTAAGGAATTTTGCCTCTTGGGGCCCTCTGGGGAGTGCTCTTGGAGGCCTCTTGGGGCGTCTGGGGGCCATGTTGGGCGTCTTGGAACGATCGTGTGGCATCTCGGAGCACTCTTGAACCATCTTGGAGGGCTCTTGGCGGCCTCGTGGCCCTTCTTGGGGCTCTCTGGAGGGCCACGGGGGCGGCGCCCAGGAGGAAAACCATCTCTGACCCGACCCTGCCGGGGTACTTTTCGTCCGGGGACCCCCAGGGGCCGCCCCGCGCGCGCGAAGTAGAAGTATCATTTAGCAGTTACCGGAGATCTTAGCACGCCTCTGGCCCGTTGGGCCGGCGAATTTCTGGGATGTGGTTCTCAAGGGCGATGGGAGCAACATGGGCAGTGGGAAGTGTACTGCGTGCAGCTTGTTTCGGTTCCTGATGCGTCGGCGCCTCTGGCGCCGGGAGGCGCCAGAGAGACCAGGAGAGAAGGGGGCGAAGGGGAGGAGGGGGGGCGGGACGGATGTGGGAAGAGGGGGGCCAGCAGGGAGGAGTGCGAGAAGGGAGGAGGACGGGGGACGATGAGGAGGCAGACGACGGCGACACGACGACGGCGTTGGCGACGACGGCCACCACCACGGGTCCGAGGGCCCCCCCCTGAAGATCTGCAACTTAAGCCTCCCTGGAGGCCCCTAGCGGTCTATGGAGGCCCACGAAGGACCCAACGACCTCGGCCCGAGGTCGACGGTGGGCGGCGGCCTTCGAGTTTTTGTTTTGTTCTGCCTGTGAGCCTGCTTCTCGAGGGCTTACAGTCGGGGCCTTGAAGAAAGAACGCTTTTCGTTGGGGAGGGGCTCGGTGTTCCTTAATTGCTCCACACCTTGCCTAAGGTTTTCCTTACGGTTTCGATGGGAAGTCGAAGTTGAACTTATGGAAAAAAGGGGCCTCGTTCCTTATTTAGGGTTCCTCAGGTCAACGCCTCGACTGTAATCGCATCGACGGGTCGCATGGAAGTGCGTTGATATATCAGCTCTGCGTGGTTGGGTGCGCTGGCGTGTGCCGTGTGCGTCTCTTTGTGGAACTGTGCCACGGCGGCCTCCGAGGGCCTCCAGAGGCCTGCGCAGAGCTCCCCGTAGGCCTCCCGGGGGGCCCCCGGAGGCCCCAGTCGATGATCGTGAGGACGTGCGTTAGCTCGCAGCGTGTCTTTGCCCACTTCGGCTCCGACGGAAGCGCGCATCTTATTCTCCCGAGACCCTCTTCCGAGGGCCTCCAGAGGCCTGTGCAGAGCTCCCCGTATGCCTCCCGGGGGGCCCCCGGAGGCCCCAGTCGATGAACGTGAGGACGTGCGTTTGCCCACAGCGTGTCTTTACCCACCTCGGCTCCGCGCCGAAAGCGCGCATCTTATATTCCCGAGACCCCCGGCGCGTCTTGAGCAACAAAAAGGACGGGAGGGCTTTTGGGTATTTCGAGCTTCTGGGGGCCCCTACAGACAAAAACCCGAATAAGGACGCGCGACTTTGCTCAGGGTACCCTTGCGTCCTTGCTCTTCCTTGCTCTTGCGTCTCCGTCCTTCCTTGGTTTCGTCTTAGGGTTCTCGTCGTCCGCCGCCCCGACAATCCCAACTTCGGCTTACAAGGGTCTTGCGTCCTTACCGCGCGTCCTTATTAGAGGGTTTTTGTTTGACTGTACCGGCCTCCGGGACAGAAACAACAGCGACTCGGGATGGAATCGGGCCGGGCGAAAGGGGGGGATTGGGAAAGGGGGGGTTAAGAAATCTGCTGCATGCAGCTGGTTTCGGCCCCACCGAGGGGGCCCACTCCTCGATACATCGCCGCCTCCAGGCGCCGGGAGGCGCCGGGAATATCAGCTACGTGAGCTGATTCTCAACCCCCCCCTTTGCTATCCCCCCTTTCGCCCGACCCGATGAAAGCTTTCCTGGTCAATGGGCCGAGACCACTTGGGGCCGATGTTGTGCAAACCACTTGACGTCGGGGTCTGCGTCTGGCCCACGCTGCTCCGCCCGCATCGCGTCGAAGGGCCTCTGTGGACAAGCACACGCTGGCGCTCACACATGCTCCGAGGATGACCGACCAGAGTCGGGGGAGCGTAAGACCCGGGTTTGCCAGGACTCGGGTTCGCCATCGTTTTTTGACGACCGCGCCTCGGATTTTGACGAGGAGGAGTTTCGTGGGATGTCTGCAGCGGGAGGCCTCGTCAAAATGCAGGCTCGGCCTCGTCATTTTTTGACGACCTCGTCGGGGATTTCCGAGTCCCCTGTACCCAGGTCTTACGTCCCCCTGACAGAGAAGGAGGCTCAGATCCGCCACAAAAAAATATATACACGGGCGCCCTTCCCTGGATTGTTC
>CAUYUJ010015930.1:197091-209591 GCA_963575745.1 Prorocentrum cordatum | reverse complement strand
GGGAGGGAGGACAAGGACATGGAAGGACGTCTGATGAGTGAGATTCGGGAGATCCCCAAGATGCTTGCGCAGCAGTTGGGGCCATTGCGGAGGGAAGTGACCAGGCTTGCGGACGAGTTGAAATCCGTGCGACTGCAGGCAGAGAGAGCTTCAGAGATGGCCAGTTCAGCCATGGAGGCAGTTCGCAGCCTTCGTGCGGACATGGAGCGCATGAAGCATAAGGAGCAGGAGAGGCCAGCAGCAAAGAAGGAGGAGAATGAGGAGGACTCCAGACCGCGCCAGGTGATCGTTGGAGGTTTCACGGAGGAGTTAGAGCAGGAGGAGTTGGTGTCTAAGGTGGAGGGCTTCTTGAGGGAGGACCTCCGGAGGACCAAGGTGGAGAAGGTGTTCACGTTCACGGACCCGGCGCGTGTCGGAGTCATCCAGTTCACCACGGAGGCGGCGAAGAAGGGCTTCTACCAGCGCATCCGGGGGGCGTCCAGGGACATCGGGGGAGACACAAAGCTTCGGTTTGCGGACAATCGCACATTCAAGGCGCGAGGTCGTGACAGAGCACTTGGTTTGATCAAAGGGCATCTGGTCGACAAGGCCGGGAGTGACCCTAAACTCGTCCGCACTCTTTGGAACAAGGGCGTGGTCAAGCTAAAGGGCAAAGTTGTGGCGACCGTCACGGACAACGCAGTGGTCGAGCCAGAAGAGGAGTGGAAACACATCAAAGATGATGTGCAGGGAGAAATCGAGGAATGGTTCGAGAAGCGCGGCGGGAGGAGAGATGAAGACGAGTAGGGCCAGAGTGTGCGTGCGCGCACGCACCCATGCAATAGTTCCCGGTCAAGGATAGCACGGATAAGGTCTTCTACAATTGCGCAATCTTTGCATTCTGTTCAAACTGTGTTTAAGAGTTGTGGAGGGGGGCGGGGTAATTTAAGAACGATGGATGGTGACGTTCCCGCTTGCCTGCTTTCGAGGGCGCAGCAGGGAGATTGCGACGAAACGGCGTCACTTACAGCGCAGCACACAGGTCTGGAAGCAATCAAAAGAGGAGGGGGGACACAAGAAACGTTGGACACGTCGTCAATTACAAAGTTACGATTTTATACGAAAAACGTTCAATCAATCAAGAATGATAACAGATTTCAAGATTTGTTGGCAGATTTGTGTATGCTGGGCAATTGGGATATTGTTTTCGTGAATGAAACGTGGAGATTTGCTGAGGAAGAACAGTTCGAAACGGAACATGGACACGTCTTCCTGGGGGCTGGAGGGGCCATCAACCGAAGTGGAGTGGCAGTTTTAGTACATGAGCGCTGGGCTCCTGGCATATCGTCATTTACAACCAGCGGCGATCGTCTCTGTTGGCTGGACATTCAGTTTGCACAACAATCGTTTCGGCTTGTCTCTGTGTACATGCCGGATTCTGCATATCCAGATGCAGATGTTGAGGCCGTGTACACAACATTAGAGCGCTTACGGCGGCAAGCGAGACAACGGGGCCATTTTTTTGTAGCAGGAGGCGACTGGAACGCAGTCTTAGGCATTGGCGGCGATTCGTGCGACAACCAATTTATTGGCGAACATGGGATGGGAGAGCGGAACGAACGAGGAGACTCGTTGGCCGCATTTCTATCAGAGAACACGTTATCAGCTACAAATACATATTATCCCATGCAAGACAGCAATAAATGGACCCACAGAAATGGCGTTCACAGGCGCCAGATCAATTTTTTTTCTGCGTGTGCCGCCAGGCGAAAGAAATGATGACGTTTTCGGGCGCAAAAGATGCAATCGGAGTTGGAGCAGACCACAGGGCTGTCATTTTGTGTTTGAAAATGCACTCGGAGAAGGATGGCGGCCGTCGCAACGCACGGGCGGCAAGACCTAGGGGGCAGAAGCGTGATCCTCAAGACGATTATGCCTCGCGCGTTGAGTCTGCCATACGATCAAATACAAAAATGCAATCAGAGGAGCGGGGGCGACCACCCGCAGCGGCAGCGTGTGAGGAGTTGGAAGAATGTTTGAAAACATCTGTGAGACAAGAAGGGAGCACAGCAGAAAAACCGAAGCACGACCAGACAAAGCTGCCGCCGAACGTACGCGCATTGATGGCTGAACGACGAGCTGCGCGTAGAGGGGAAGGAGAACACAGACCAATGAAAGTAATTTGTAAAGAATTGCAACGTGCATTTCGGGACTTTGAGCGCCAGCGAAAGACGGAGCAAATCGATAAGATCTTGAGTGAGTTCAAGAACATAGGGCGCATCAAAGACATTCACAGCAACTTCAGGAGAATGCGGCTCACAAGCGTGGTAGATAAAGATGGTAACGTTCGGTCAGATAGACAGGGAATCGTCGACGTCTTCGCTGATTTCTACGAGGACTTGTATAGAGCTCGAGAGGGGCCGGCGGCGGGCAGCGACGCGGACAGAAGCAGGGACGACGCGTTTGTTATACCGTCAGTTACAGCAGCAGAAATTGGCGACCATGTGAGAAAGTTGAAGAAAGGGAAGGCAGCGGACTCGAAAGGGATCGTCGCCGAAATGTTCAAAGTTGGTGGAGAGTATTTACACCAAGTGCTAGCCGACGTCTTTACGAGCATTCTGGTCCACGGGGACGAGCCGCCAGAGTCGTGGAGGCACAACTGCGTGAAGGTGCTGTTCAAAAAGGGAGACCCGAAGCTCCCTGGAACTATCGCCCCATCACCATTTTACCGATTATGTACAAGCTGTTCGCCATGGTTCTCAACCGAAGGCTAGAGGCATTCCTGGGGAGACAGCAGTCCACAGACCAAGCAGGGTTCCGGAAGGGTTACAGCTGCGAAGACCATCTGGTGACGTTGACAATCATTTGCGAAAAGGCAAAAGAGTTTAACATCGACGTCTGGGTTGCTGCAGTGGGTTTTGAGAAGGCGTTTGATTCCGTTAGTCATACTGCAATTCGGAATGCTCTGCGCGAGCAAGGAGTCCCGGAACCCTACGTGCAGGTGTTGAAGCGCTTGTACACGAGACAGACAGGGCAGGTTGTCTCCGACTGCCAAAGCCGCACTTTTGTCCTCGGAAGAGGGACCAAGCAAGGAGACCCTATGTCGTCAACTATATTCAACGCAGTGCTTGAGTCTCTGATGCGCAAAGTAAAGGAAAAGTGGGGGGCAGCCAGATTTGGGTTCAAAATGCAGCCGTGGACGTTAACCAATCTGCGTTTTGCGGATGACATACTCCTACTCGGGTCCACCCGGGCGCAAGTGCGAAGAATGCTTGAAGATTTGAACGATGCGGCAGCTGCGGTTGGTCTGAAAATACACGCTGGGAAAACCAAGATCATGTCAAACATGCAGAACCGAAAGGGCGTATTGCGCCAACGTCATGTGCGGGTGGGCGAAGCACAAGTCGAGCTGCTCCCTGTCAAAAACAGCACGGCGTACCTTGGCAGACAGCTGACCCAGACTACCACGACGTGGAGATCCGGAACCGCATTTCGAAAGGCTGGGCGGCGTTTGGACGGTTCAAGGGCGAGCTGTGCAACAAGCACTACCTGTTGAAATCCAGATTCAGATTATTCGACGTTGTCGTGTCCTCTACAGTGCTCTACGGCAGCGGTACTTGGACGCTCACCACGGCAAGATCACACAAGCTCAGTGTTGCCATGCGTAAAATGCTCAGGAAGATCGTTGGCGCAGGCAGGGCGCCAGACGAGTCTTACGTTGACTGGATCAAACGAGCAACGCATCACGCCGAGCAGGAGCACGAGAGATTTGGCTTCCCAACGTGGCTGCAGGCGCAGGACGTGCGCAAGAGCAAACTCTTCCAAAAACTGCAGGAGTGCACAGACCGGCGCTGGGGGAGCCTTGCACTGAAGTGGGACCCCCTGGGCAGAAGGTCCACAGGGCGCCCAGCGAAACGATGGACCGACTAAATGTTGATTGTCTCTGTCACATGTTCTGCCACATCTCTGTCACATTTTTCTGTTATATATATATATATATATATCTCTGCGGAGTTTCTGTGTCGTCATCATCTACAGTGCAGCATTTTGCGCGAGAACTGTCAAGAACAATGGGTCTGTCAAGAACAATGGGTCGTCATCATCTACAGTACAGCATTTTGTGCGAGAGTATTCAAGAATGGGCGGCGGCAACAGAGGAGTGTGTTGCTGCACACGCAGCAGCCCGCGCAGGGCGCGCTCCGGCGCATGCTGCGACCCTGACCCTGACCCTGACCCTAGGCAGAGTTAAGCATCCTCAGGAGTCCTGGGGAATCCTTAGGATTCCCTAGGAATCCTTAGGAATCCCCAGGAATCCATAGGAATCAGGATTCCTAAGGATTCCTAAGGTTTCCGAAGGGTTCCCATGGATTCCTAAGGATGCCTAAGGATGCCTTAGGAATCCCTAGGAATCCTTAGGAGTCCATTGGATCGTAACGCCGTTGCCACTGCGACTGTCATTGCCAATGCGACTGCGACTGCGAGAACAGCAGAATTCTACAACTGGATTCCCACCTCAATCTTAAGGGGAATGCTTCCAGATATGCTTGTACACATCGCTGCTAGGTCGCTTTGTCGGGATACTCCTTATAAACATCTTCTCCATTCCTTTTCCTTCTCACATAATTTCTCCCTGTCGCACCCCGAGGCCTGTTTTTGGAGCGGGCCGGGCGTTTCGCCTGAGACTTCACCACTTGTGACCCTGAAGCTTAAACATCGGATTGAGGGCGGCCCGTTTTCAACATGTGGCTCTCGCCTTAGCGCCGCGTGCATTCGTCGTAACAACGCAAGAGCTTCGCGGATTGAGGGCGACTCCTTTTCAAAGTGCGGCTCTCGCATTAGCGCCGCGAGCATTCTTTTTTTTACACACTCCAAGAATTTCACGAATTCCCATGACCAGCGTATCAGAAATGGCGTTCTAGAAAAATTCAGGATTATGATGGTGCAGCAGTTCCGTTGATTCGCGGTGTTGAAGTCCCAGGAATGGCGTTCTGTCAAGATGCAGGATCACCAAGACGCAACAGTCAGTATGATCTGTGGCGTTGGAATCCCGAGATTATTGTGTTGGCATGCTTCAAGGTCTTCAAACGGTTGTCTTCCGAGGAAACAGCTGCTTCAGTGTAAATGAACCGTTATAGGGGCCTGTGAAGAGGGAGCTTGGAGGAAGGGTTTACCCCAACACCGTTGATGTCTCTTGGGTTTACACTGGTCCTCCTCCTCCTCGTCCGCGCTCACTGTCGCTGCCGCTGCCGCGCATGTATGTTTTGAGACTCTCGGCTGGTCCGTGATCCCTGGGTGGGCTGAATCACGATTGTGGGTTCCGTTCAGGGAGCGTCGTCTTGCTGACCTCTATTCCGCCGGTCATGCGCAAGGCAGCCGCCTGGCCGCTCCACAGCGCCGTATCTTCAATCGGTGGCTAGAGCAAGGTGATGATGCGACGCAGCACCCACACATCATTGCCCCCTCCAGGATGCCGCTCGCGCGTCGGGAGTGAGTGTGTATGAGTGTGAGTGGGTCCCAGTGTGTGAGTGTGTGTGTGTGTGAGTGGGCGTATATGTGATTGCGTCTTGATGTGAGCGTGTAGGAGCAAGTGCTGATTCGAGTGTGAGTGAGTCTGAGTATGAGCAAGTCTGTGTATGAGAGGGTCCGAGTATGATCGTCTGCATTCGAGAGTTTAGCATATGAGTGGCAGATGGAGGCGCCAGTAATTGGATATGAGTTAGTACTCACATGAGTGAGTGTGAGCCCGTCTGAGTGTGAGTTAGTCCGAGTATCACGGAGCCTGCGTGTGAGTGAATCTAAGTACGGCTGAGTCTGAGTGTGAGTCAGCCTGGTTGTGGGAGAGTCTGCGTCGGTGTGGACCTCACTATGAAGTCGGGAAGGCTGGACGGAAGGACGGAAATATTTGGAAGCATCGTTCTAATCATAAAGGCACCCCCGTGCGTGGGGTAAAGGGCAAAGCGTCCAGGAGCAACTGTTTCCAGTCCTCGGCCCATAAGGATCGAAGAGGTGGTGGAGGACGAGGAGGAGACGCGAAACCAATACCGCCGCAGCACCGGCGACGAGACGCTTGACCGGGACCAGCTCGAGCGGTGGCTGCGGGAGGACTGCCCAGGACGACGGCGATCGACTACACGTACGAGTGACCTCTGGCCGGAGTGACCTCTGGTGCGGGCACAATGGGGTCCCCCGATCACCGATTGCGATGCGACAGCAGCGTCTTGCGCGCCTGAGTTTGGTACCCCCGCGGCGATGCCCCGCGTTCCTCTCCTCCTCTCCTCCTCCTCTCCTCCTCCCTCCTCCTCCCTCCTCCTCCTCCCTCTCCTTCTCCTCCTCCTCCTCCTCCTCCTCCTCCTCCTCCTCCTCCTCCTCTCATTCCTCTCTCCTTCCCCTCCTCCCTTCTCCCAGTCATTGCCCCTGCCTTCATAATGTCTCTTGCGCGGAGCCGAGCGGCGAGGACGAGGCCGGCGACGACGATGCCGGGCACACGGCACCTCCGCGACGACGTCGGCCTCGACGGCGGCGTCTGCGGCGGCAGCCCGAGCGGCGGCGGCCGGCTCGGCCCGTGGCTCCGAGAGGACTGCGAGCTCCCCGCGGGTTCCTGGCATCTCGAGCTCTCCGAGTCGGGGCACTCAGGCGCGGCGGCGGGGAGGGGAGGAGGGAGGACCCAGGCAGGACCAGCCCTCTCCCTGGTCCCTGGCCCCTCTTCGTCCTCCCCTTCGCCTCGGGCGACGAGAACTATGCACATGCATCGATTCTGGCCGGGCCCACCTTTGGCGCATGTTCAGTGCATATGCCTTCCTGGCCAAGGCAGGAGGGCATATGCACCGATCCTGGCCACGGCAGGAGGGCGTATGCACCGAGGAGGGAGGACCCGGGGAGGACCAGCCCTCTCCAAGTCTGTGAGTGCTGTGCAGCTCCCTCCCGCCCAGGCCCCTCCAAACACCCTCGCCCACAGCCCTGGGGGCCCTGTTCAGGACGGGAGGGGGTGGGACAGGCGGGGCTGGCGGAGGTACGCACGCAGTGCTGCAGAACTCCAGCAGGCTCGAGGCATGCACTCGCTGGTTGCACACCTCGCATCTCCATTTTGCGCCGTCCTGGGCCATCTGGTGGCCCGTTTCGCGGAGAGCTATCTTCACGCCGCTCTCGCGGGCCCCACGAGGCGCGATATCTTCGCGCTCGGCCAGGATCGTGTCGCAGTCCAGGGCAAGTTGTAAGGCCTTGGACGCTCGACGTCTGACACGAGCGGCAACAGCATCCCAACTGTCAGCGTGGGGCGCAGCATGCATGAAGAAGGAGGAGGAGGACGACGAGGAGGAGGAGGAGGAGGAGGGGGAGGATGAGGAGGATGAGGAGGAGGAGGAGGAGGAGGAGGAGGAGGCCACACGCGACCAGATGTCCGTCCGGCATGCGGTCCTGATGTGTCAGTGTATACGCCAGGCTCCCGCACGTGCATCCGGCGTGCGGCCTCCCGGTGTTCCACGAGCGGATGCAGCCACGTGCGTTTCAAGCTTCCCGGTACGCGTCTACAGTCAACCCGCATAGTAAGGACGGGCAACCTTCCCAAGGTCGGGGGCGGACAAGAGGGGGGTGATGACTAGGGGGGGGATATCATGGCGGGGGGCATGATATTTCCTCAGATATCATGGCGCCTCTTCTTATTTCATCACGTCCCTGGCCCCTCCGCTGGGCCGCGCACATGCCGCCAGTCATGATTTGCACCCCCCCTCTTGGACACCCCCGTCTCGGTCGCTCCCGACAAGGGTACCCTTGCATCCCTGCCTCCTCGGTCCATCCTCGGCCACTTCCGTTGGCCGCGCCCCGGTCGGGCAGCTTCGAAATGTGTTCCTAAGGCCCTTGCGTCCTTATCGCGCATCCTCAGTACACGGGCTGACTGTACGGTCGAGCATCTGTTTGGAGTCCCGAAACGGTGCGGTGACAGACCGTGCGGTGACGTCGGACCCCCAAGAGACCTCACCGCACGGTCCGTCGCCGCACGGTCTTGGGACCCTGGAGGCCCCTGTCGCCCGAGACATCCTCGGAGAGGAACTGTAGTCCCAAAACCGTGCGGTGACCCCGAATCCCCACTGACTCACCGCACGGTGTGGTTACCACACCGTTTGGGGGCCTCCGAATCTGATTAAGAAACCTCCTCTCGAAAAGCTGGGCCAGCGTTTCTTGGCCAACTTGCCGTAAAGCTGGCTCAGTTTCTTGAGCGCGGTCGCCCCTCCAGCGTGGACAACAAAACCTGGCCCAGGTGAGTTTTAATAGGCTTCCGGGAAGCTGGCCCAGGTTTCTTAGGCGACAAGTTTCTTGGTCATATTGTCCGTTGTATGCGTCTATGTTCCGAGTTCCGCGCGCATGTCTTGGGTCGGTGTTGGGTCCCCCTTCCCCACGCCCCTTCCCTGGCGCGCGCAGCGCGCTGGGGGCGGCGCCGGAGGCACCGCCAGGGGTGTGTGGAGGTCAGGCCCATTGCGGACCAGAGGAATCCCCACGGACCTCCGAAAGTTGTTCTACATTTTTGTGTCACAATGTATGGTAGGTTCATATGGCCATGGCGCGCTGGCGACGCCGGCGAAGGCGTTCAAGATTGAACCCCACATGATAGAACGACGCGGAAGCACTGAGGGGCATGGTGACGCCGCTGGACCCGACGGAATTCAGCCTTGGACGATCGGGGCCGCGCTCGATTCAAGGCTGAGCGATCAACGCGGCGTCAAAAAGCCTTGGCGCGCGCCGATGCCGCAAGAACCTGCCGTGGTGTTCCAGCTCTCCGTCCTCGCGTGCCGCTTGCTTCTCCAGTCATGCTGTGGCGTGCGGCTCGCCCGCGGAGGCGTCGTCGCCTTTGCCGACCACCGGGCGGCGCGCGGGGCTCTGAGCGAGCCTCCACCGATGGCAGCGGCGCGCCGCCGCGAGGACTTCTCGGAGGCCGCAGAGGACGCCGCTCCCCACAGATGCTCCTGCTCCTTCCCCCGCTCGGCGGCGGGCCCTGGGGGGCAGTGAGAAGGGGCTGGCCTTCTCGGAAGGCTGGGAAGTCCCCCGACCTTCCGAGAAGCATTCTAAGCTGGGGGGGGCCCAAAGATGTACACCACCACCACCTCCCTCGCCCCCTCCCTCTCCCGGGAGAGAGGGGAGGAAGAGGAGAGGCAGAGCAGGGAGGAGGCATCGACGTGGTGGCGGTGGTGTATACCCTGGGGCGGCCCCCATAAGCCCTCCCCGACGACACAGAAGACTGCCCAGAAGGCCGTACGGCTTCTGAGAGGCCCCGCCGCCTTCTGATAAGGTGATGTCGGGCCCGTCCCTCCACAGGAGGAATATTCAAAAATAGTGAAACAACAATCTTGGGCCTGGGGACTATTCATTGAGTGTGTTTCGACCATTTGGGCGTTTTTTTGAGTATGTTTTATATTTCGTCGACAATCCCCCTGTGGGGGGACACGCCCGACTTAATGATAAGGCCTTTGCTCCCTCTCACCCCCCCCCCGAGCGCGCCGCCGACCCACATGCATCCGGCGGCTCGACAACGGCGAGGCGGCCAGTGTTGTTCCGTTTTGTGTGCGTTGGCGTGTGTGTGTGTGTGCGTTTGCGTGTGTGGGTGTGCGTGTGTGTGTGCGTGTGTGCGTGTGTGTGTGTGTGTGCGTGTGTGCGCGTGTGTGTGTTGTGTGTGTTGTGTGTTGTGTGTGTGTTGTGTGTTGTGTGTGTTGTGTGGGTGTGTTGTGTGTTGTGTGTGTTGTGTATGATGTGTGTATGTGTGTTGGGTGTAGTGTGTTGTGTGTGTGTGTTGTGTGTGTGTGTTGTGTGTGGTGTGTGTTTTGGCGGGCCAAAAAGTAACACCACCACCACCACCTCCCTCCCCCCCTCCCTCTCGCTGGACAGAGGTGAGAGGATGAATTGACGTGGTGGTGGTGTATATTCGTTGGGCCCCCGTGTGTGTGTGTGTGTGTGTGTGTGTGTGCCCGGCTTCTTCCTTTCGTCTGCCGTCGCCGGGCGTTTTTTTTCTCTCTCTCCCCCGTGCATCGCGGTTTTATTCGCATTCGTGCTCAGGCTCTTCTGCCAGCGCAGTCACTCTGCCTAGCCGCCGACGCGAACAGGGTGTGTTTTGGGGAGGCAGACGCCGCTTGGCTTCGCATGGATGGTAACACACTCTTTTTGTGTGGCAGGGTCATGGCATTGGGGAGCAGAAGGCTCAGTTTCGCATTACGAACTCCCTTCCCCATCCCCATCCAGGCCCCCACCATCTCAGCACTCCAATTGGGGACATACTTTCTTGAAACCCGAAGGAAATAGCGTACATCCCAAACTTGTGAGGTAAATGGGCCAATTGGGCACAGGCCACGCACATGGTGATAGGCTGCCTCCTCCTTGATGTAGGCTGCCTCCTCGTCATTCTCCTCTTCCTTCTTCAGTTCCCCAAGTCGGGGAAGCCCCTCCAGGCGCCTGAAGCCTAACGGGATGTTTTTCCCAGTCTGGTGTCACCCCTGATTTTCTGTTTTATTTGATGTTCAGGATTTGTTGATGACGAGCTGGGTCCGATGTTGGCCCTTGCTCCCGTTTCCAGTTGCAAGACTCGAACGTACGCGACTCTGCTCCCCTGGTTTGTGGTCCACGTTGGGCGAGCATGGATCAGACGGCCTAGATCTCGAGGCATCGCGAGGTGAGACAATGCGTTATTTTGTTGTGTTCTCGATGTGGGCCTTTAAGGAGTTGTTGATGGGCCCAGGGGCGATCCTGCTTCCAAGCCATGCGTTGGTGTTGGTGGCAATACCCAGACCTCCCAAGGGAGGGACGGGAGTGAGGGAGGGAGACGGCTGCATCCTTTCATCTCGTTCGAGCATCGTTCCAGGGATGTCAGGGTGGACGGCCCGGCTGAGCGTGGAGCTCGTACGCACCCGCCCCAGCTGTGCAACTCCCAACAATCCCTCCGTTTTTGTGGCTGTTTGTCGAGTGTTCCCCGTGAGTGGCTGGCCGGAAGGAGATCCTCCTGGCCTTGCGGCCAGAAGAGCGCGGCGGCACGAGCGACAAGGTGGCGCGCCGCTTCATTGCAGGCGCGGTTCCGTGCCCACGCCTGCAGTCAGCTCTGCTCGTTGACGGCAAACGTTTGGCTCTGCTACAACGGGAGGTTTGTTCCAAAGGACTGCTTGACCACTGACCACCCCAGGGTATTTCTCCCGCCGTCTTTCAGCGCATTGCTTATTCGGTGGAGTAGGGGCAAACAGGTTCTTCAGGACAACAAAGGTTAGGGCGTCGTCTAGTCTGGCTGCGTTACCGGTGACCCGTCTGGAGTTCTCGTCGTGCCATGGCCGCCAGGATGGACCACCCATGAGTTTGTTTCCCTGCGCCCCGAATTTCCTCGTCCACTCTGGTCTCGATCGATCGTTGGTCGAACCAATCAAACAGGTGCGACAAGGTCTGCGCCTACTGTGGGCAGAAACGCAGGTCGACGGCACGCAGGCAGCAAGCAAATCAGAAGTCGGCCCGCCAGCTGGTGGCCCACGGAAGCCACTCCTTCCCGGGTGGCCTCGCGTACCCGCTGGAGTCCTGCCGCACCCTGGGAGGCGCAACGCTGGCGAGAATGCTCACGACTGCCGCTTGGGGCCAGGGCAGTCTGGGTCGTGGGCGCCACATTTCGAGGGTTCCACCTTGACACCGCGGCTGCGAGGCCAGAGAGGCATCACGCCAAGCCCAGGAAGTTCGCATCCTTTGCGACGGTCTATGTGTATATATATATATGTATACAAGGCTGCAGTGGCGCTTCGCGCCATGCACCTTGGTCCTTGAAGTTTGGTATGCAGGCGGAATAGCAGGAAGGTCAAGCCGACAATTTAGCAATAACTCCTGGTTGTCTTTTCTAGCATCGCCGCTATAATAATGTTATTCGTTATCCTTCCTCCATGCTTCTTTTTCTTTTTTTTCGCCATGCCCTGCGCATTCTCCCCATCCTCCTCAGCTCTTTTTTGCGGAGGCTCCTCCTTGGAGAGCCTCTAGGGGCCTCACAAAGTTGTTTCAGGCTTTCTTAAGGCCTTTGAGACCTCTTGGGCGTATTCTGGGGGCCTCCGGGGGCTTCCTCTGGCCACCGTGCCTCCAACCGCGGTCTCCCTGAACGACCGAATCACGATTTGAAATTCTTCGGAGGGTGTCTTTGGGCCATCTTGGGCCGCCATGGGGCTCTCTGAGGGCCATCTTGGACCCGTGTTGTGCCGTTTTGGGGTTCTCTTGGACTGCCTGGAAGCCCTTTCGGATGGTTGTGGGGCGATGTTGGAGCCTCCCAGGCGGCTTCGGACGCCCAGAAGACCGCCGTCTTGGAGCGTCGGGAAGCCGAAAAGAGGAGAACCCTAAAATTCACCAAAAACCAACAGAAAATCAATGATTTTTGCATCGGGGGTCCTTCTTGGGAGTGCTCTTGGAGGCCTCTTTCGGGCCGTCCTGGAGGCCTCTTGGGCCATCTTGAGGTCACGTCGGTCACTCTTGGAGCGTTCTTGTGCTGTCTTGGGGGTTTCTGGGACGTCTCCGATGACCCCCTGATC
>CAUYUJ010015930.1:184591-192091 GCA_963575745.1 Prorocentrum cordatum | reverse complement strand
CCAGGCATACATACGTACACGAGTGCAGGCATACATCTACACACTTACTTAATTACGTGCATCATTACATTCATACATACACACAGACACAAACACATACACATACACACATGTATCCATACACATATACACACATACTTACATGCACACAAATGGTTACATACGTACGTACCTACGTGTTTACACATGCCTACGTACATACATACATACATGCACATCCACAGCCACACATCGATACATACTGACAGAAATACGAACGTACGTGCGTACACGACTACCTGCTAACGTACGTACAAACATATCTTCTTATCTACATGCATACATGTACCCATACATACCTACATATCGGCATGCATACATACGTCATGCCTACAACAATACATACATCCATTCACACATGCATACGTACAACTACACAACACCCAGTCATATATACATGCACCCATACATATGCATACATACACCACTACGTGCATACACACGTACGTCCGCACATCCATACAGACATGCATACAAACACGCACGTACATGCATGCACACGCATCTACATACATACGTACGTGCATGCATAGACACATCCGTACATCTACATACTTGCATACACATACGTACACATGCTCACTATGTACACACATATATCTATACGCACGTGTAGTATGCGGTATGCTGCTTCACCATTTCTAGCGCGCGTCGACACCGCATCCGGGCTCAAGAGCAATCAAACACCATCCTAGACGGAAAGCCAGCCCGAGGGAAGGTGATCGACGGTCGAGGGGTCCGGGTGCCACGCATTGAAAACACAACGTCGATGGTCTGGGGAGGTGCGTGGATTGGCAGAGAGGGAAGAGAAGCGGGAGCAGGGCCAGCCAGGATGCATCAACGATACTGAGGAAGGCCCTCTCGTCACAATGTCCTTCTTTTCGCGACTCCCTACAGGCATGCGTTTTCGCTGCTGGAGGCGCCCCCCTTGGAAAGATGGGAGCCTCCTGGGCCCGACTCAAGTGGAGACCCATGCCAGGAAAAACCCTGCTTGCCTTCAGGGTGCCCCGGGTGTCTTGAGTTTCGATGGCTCTGCTATGGAGAGTGCGACGTCCCCACGCCCAGAATCGGTGGACGTCCTGGGGTCTCAGGGCTGGGGTTCTTGTGGAGGGCTTCTTGTGGTCGAGCTCCTGCTGTACACTTCTAGGCGAGGGCCGCGCCTCGGCAAGGACCTGCCCGCACCGCCCAGCCGTGCGCAACGAAACAGAACAGAAAAAAGCAGCCGCCCGCCCTCTGCCCGCGCAGCGGCTGTGGATGCGCGGGCCCCCAGTGGGTGCAGCTCCGCGTGAGGCTCTGGTGCTGGCCGAGAGCCGCCCATGATGGGCCGATTTTCCGCCACCACCTACCATAGGCAGGAGAGGGAGAAGGAGGAGGAGGAGGAGGAGGAGGAGGAGGAGGAGCAGGACCTCCCCATCCTCCCTTCTCCCCCGCCCTACCTGTGGCACTGGTGGCGGGAAATTGGCCCATCGGCCCAGCCCACGTGTGTGGCTTCGGTTGGTAGCACACGGGTAAATTTTGAAGTGCAGGCGAGGGCTCAACATTTGAAGAGTAAAGAGCCGTGCCCACTCCGCGCAGCTGCTGTGAGTGTGTGTGTGTGTGCGTGCGTGTGAAGAGTGTGCGCGGCGCTGAAACGAGGACTACAGTTTGACGATTGCCCGCCCTCCACCAGTGTAATTGATGAGAGCGGTTGGGAAGATTCTGCCCGCTGCCTAGGGCGATAACCACATGTTAAAGACTGCCCGCCCTCAGTCCGAGCAGGTGTTCGAAGCTCTCAGGAAGCGTGTGCATGACGCTGAAACGATAGCCACTTTGAGTAAACAGCCCGCCTTCCAGCCTTGGAACCCTCAAGCTTCCATGCCACACATGGTGTGACGTCTCTGGTGACAGGCCCGGCCCGCCCTGCCAGCACGCCTGTCCGGTGATCCAGCGAGGATGAATGGTGAATGGTGGAGGAGAGGGATGAGGAGCGGGAGGAGGCAGGGAGGAGGTGGCGAGGACGAGCGGCGAGCAGGACCCAGAGGGAGGAGGGGGAGAGGCGCCGGGGCAGCAGAGGAAAGGAGGCGCTGCAGAGCCGCCCCCCTGGGCGATCGGCTCGCACCCAGACTGCTCGTCATCGTGTGGGTCCCAGCTCCGCGCGAGCACCTCTCGGTGATCGGATGGGGTCGGGCTGGGCGATCGGGGGGCGCCAGCTGTTCACCACTGCCGGCCCCGGTGAGGCCAGTCCCGGGCACAGGGCTTGTGCCCACGCCTCCCTGGCAGAGGCAGGGGCCGGGAGGAGTGCAGCCAGCGATCTTGGGCCCAGGATGGGCCTGGCGGGGAATGGTGCAACTGGATTGCTGGCGCCCCTCCCAGAAGGGAGCAGGAGGAGGAGCAGGAGCAGGAAGGGGAGGAGCCCGAGGCCCAGACTCCGACACGCCGCATCCGTCGCGCCCAGAGAGAAGGCCGCGATCGTCGAGGAGACACACCGGCCTGTCTCTCTCAGAGCAGCAGGAGGGTGATGGTGTTGGTGAAATGGATGAGGTGAAGCAGGAGGCGTCGGTGAATTATACAGTTTTCAGACATTCATACCTACATACAACCATACATACCTATATACGTATTCATATACAGAAGTATTTGTATAAACAAATATATCTTCTTGCTTGTGGAATAACAGAGTGGGCCTGGCAGCCGGTCTGGCGGCTTTGTGGTTGCCGTCGCCGCCCGTCTTCTGGGCCTGGACGTCGGTCTGCTAGCTCTGTTGCCGCCGTCGCCGCTCCGTCGCCGCCTCGTCGCCGCCCGCTGTCTCGGGCAACATAGATCGCACCACTTAATTGCACAACGTAGATTGCGCAACATCGATCGCAAAACGTAGGTTGCCTCTCATATATATATATATATATATATATGTACTACACCGCGCGATTCACACCTTCTAGATTGTACCACATGACGCTGCCACCTATACTGCACCACATAGCTTGCACGCCATAGGTCGCGCAACAGCGATTGCACAACATCGATCGCGCCACATCGATTGCACCGCACAGATTGCTCAGCGTATGTTGCAACACATACGTGCGCCACATAAGTTGCACCACCCATACTTCACCACGTCGGCAGCACCAGGTAAACCACACAATATAGATTCGTAAGATGCATTGCGCAGCATGGATGGCAGCACATATACTTGACGCATACTTTGCCCCACGTAATTTAGTATTGAGCATAGCTCCGCAGCATGTATTTCACCATACCAGGTGCACCGCATATATTACACGACCTCATATTTCATATCATAGTCCACATAGCATGTACTTCAGCATGTCTGCTTTTTTTCACCCAAACAAAACATGTGGAACTACCACCGTCCCTCTCCCAAAACATGTTGCCCCCCCTCTCCCAGGGGCCCTGTAGGTCATAGGTGATGCTGCCACATCGTTGATGTTATATCTGAGATCGTCACCCATTACATCCTAGCCACACCTCGTTATCCATTTCACCTTCGGCAAAGAAGAGTATGCAGACACACGAGCAGTTACCACGGAGTCCTTGCAACATAATGTTGCAATGTCCACACGAAAGCCGTCGTGCGCGCATGCCAACATCAGTCAAGCACCGTAGGTTCCGCACAGCTTTCAACACCGAATGTTTCGAACACAGTAAAGACAATCGTTGTGCAACGTGCTGTTTCAAGAAAGTCGTCGCGCGCGCCCTTGCGAACTCTTAAGACATGTTTTCCGAGATGTCCATCCGCCGCGACCAAGCGGGTCTCGCACATGTGCGTGCCGAAATCATTCGAACGCCCCTGCGCGCGCGTTGTGTGTGAAGGGGGGGGGCACGGCCCTTGTCCAATAACACCGTGCGGGGCACTCGCGCGCTTCGGCCGCGCACGCATGACCAAAATCTTCCACCACCTTCATCACCGACATATGGGTACCCATGTTATCGTTATCGGCGTGATCAGCATCGGCGCCGCCTTTGGCCTTGCCGTAGTCATTGGAATCATCGTTACCAGCGTCGTTACTATCATGAGTATGTATGCCGTTGCCGGCGTAGCCATGATTCAGCGCCTGCCCGCGCCAAGTGCCCGCGCGCCAGCGCAGCCTGGGAGACGCGTTGGGAAGTGCCCAGCGGTCAAGCGCCACCTCGGCGAATCGGTCGTGCCAGACTAGATGGCCGCTCTACGCGCGAGCATGCGCGCGCTAGCTCGGACGCAGCTTTGTGCAAGCCAGCGGCAAACAGTCGTCGCAATCGCTGGCTCATGGGTTTCTCAAACCAAGTTGCGGGTGGGTGGGTGGGATGGTTGCGCGAGTAATGGGGTGCACCAGTATAATTGCGGCAGGGTGAATTGTACCGCGTAGGCTGCATCCCATCTATTGCATCACGTCGCTTGCACCTCGTATATTGCGAAGGCCTGACGGCCGGTGCCGCCGACCCTGTTCGCAATGCGCAGCAAGAGGCACGGGCTGTGGGATGGTTTTGGGGAACGGGGAGAAGGACGAGAAGGTGGGGGAGGGAGGTGTCGTATCTGACCCGGGACTTCCCCGGGACTCCCCCGGGACCCCCCCCGGGACCCCCTCTCCCTCCCCCGGCGGGGAAGGGAAAGGGAAGGGGCTTCCCTTCGACTCAATTACGACGTTGCTCAAGGTCGGTACGGGGGGGGGGCGTCGTATCTGACCTGGGGGGGGGTCGCTACCGCCCCCCGCTACCCCCCCCTCGCCTCCCGGCGGGGGAGGGATCAAAGGGAAGGGGCTTCCCTTCGACTCAATTACGAGGTTGCTCAAGGTCGGCTTGGCTGGAGCCCAGGGGAAGAGGAGTCCCAGGGGGGGGCGTCGTATCTGACCCGGGGGGGGGGTCGCACCCCCCCCCCCTCCCGGCGGGGGAGGGATCAAAGGGAAGGGGCTTCCCTTCGACTCAATTACGAGGTTGCTCAAGGTCGGCTTGGCTGGAGCCCAGGGGAAGAGGAGTCCCAGGGGGGGGCGTCGTATCTGACCCGGGGGGGGGGTCGCTACCCCCCCCCCCCTCCCGGCGGGGGAGGGATCAAAGGGAAGGGGCTTCCCTTCGACTCAATTACGAGGTTGCTCAAGGTCGGCTTGGCTGGAGCCCAGGGGAAGAGGAGTCCCAGGGGGGGGCGTCGTATCTGACCCGGGGGGGGGGTCGCTACCCCCCCCCCCTCCCGGCGGGGGAGGGATCAAAGGGAAGGGGCTTCCCTTCGACTCAATTACGAGGTTGCTCAAGGTCGGCTTGGCTGGAGCCCAGGGGAAGAGGAGTCCCAGGGGGGGGCGTCGTATCTGACCCGGGGGGGGGGTCGCTACCCCCCCCCCCCTCCCGGCGGGGGAGGGATCAAAGGGAAGGGGCTTCCCTTCGACTCAATTACGAGGTTGCTCAAGGTCGGCTTGGCTGGAGCCCAGGGGACGAGGAGTCCCAGGGAAAGGGAAGGACAGAGACGACGAGTACAAAGAATGACGGAGATGACGGCTCGAACGGAAAAGCCCCTCACACACGCCGACAGGGTCGGCGGATTCCCCTACGTCGGTTGCACAACACAGATTGCTAGAACCATTCTGTCGTGGGCCTACGTTGGCTATCATATGTAGATCCACACCGTTACATAAACATTGGGATGCAAATTTATGTAGAAAGAAACTATAGAGGGAGAGAGAAACAAACACAGAGGGACAGTTGGTTGGAGGAAGAAAGAGAGACATAACGATAACAATACATAAACAGGAATGGATAATGTGCGTGCGTGACAGAGAAAATAAAGAGAACGTGCGGTAGAGACAGCATAGCACAAGCAAACACGGCGGTATTGTGTTTGTTCATGCGGTCGGGTTTGCGGAGTTTTGTGTCAGACCCTGGCTAGGGTCCGATGGATTCCGAGGGGCATAGATTGCATCGAAAGTTCGAGGGTCCGCGGTCTGGACGTTCGTCCCCAAGCCTCCCTCGTGTCCTCTGCCTCGTCCTCCCTATCATCGTCACTGCTTTCCCTCGCGCGCTCTTCGCAAGTCGTTACCGGAAGTTTCTCATGGCACAGATGCTGAATCACGTGTCCATGATGGCAGCGGGTCGCAGCAACGAGGGTGCCGCTGTCGGGTTTGAATTGCACCCACACAAGATCAATATCCTTCGCAACGCGCACTCGAATTATCAGGGGCCGCTTGCTCCTACAAGTTGCACCCCCAATGGTATGGCGGTTCGCACATCAAATCCTTGTGTCGCGAATCGTTGTGTAGTGAGCCGACGGGCGTTTCGGTCGAGGCCACTTGCATGCGCGTGGCGCATTTCCTGTAATGAGAGGCGATCTCATTGAGCAATGATATCAGTCCATAACTGCTTACGGAATGAGAACGCCCAAGGCCAAGTTGAGTGAGTGCACCCACAAGGCCTCTTGCATGAGAAGCACGCGCAACCTTCAGGAATTGTTCAGTTGAGCTAAACGCACGCACATCCAGATGTCGCGCAGTATTTTGCATTTGCCCAGGCTTGTTTCGGGACATTGTGAAGGACGTGAGGAGCCAATTTGCCCATTTGAGCACAGGGCAAATCCGGGTATCGGATATAGCACCGTTAGCGGAATGGGCTTGGCCCTCACGAAAAGAAGGGCGCACGAGGCAGAGAACTAGAACGCAGGGGCGAACAATAATGGCGCCAGGCATGAAGATGGGTCCAGCATGTGACGCACAAGTCGCTTTCTTTGGAATGAGCGGGCAAGGTATTTGTGCGGCGCGCGTCGGGGCATCCAAAGTTGATGCTTCACCAGCGACGAAGCAGACCTAATCGAGAACGGTTGGACGGCATATCGAGTTTCATTTTTGCTAGTTGATACGTTCCAGCACAGAGCAAAGACAGGATCAACGACAGCCCACTGAGTTGAAGACGCAGCCCATTTTCTGATGCAGCGAACCTGCGCCGAGGTGATTGACATGATAACGAGGAAGAGAAAGGGCGGAGCAGGACGAGAAGAGGACTGACGATGCTAGGAAACGTAACATGAGGAACCAAGCCAGGCACACGTTGCCGGGCGAGGGAAGAAAGAAATTCGACTGGACGATGACATGAGGGGCAAGCACAAGGAAAGGAACGAGGAGAAAGGAGCAGGGATAGGCTGTAAAGCAGGACCAGGTGGAGGAGGGAGAGACCCCCTCCCGCTCCCAGCCTCCTGCACGTCGGTATCTCGACGAGCGGCGCACCCTTTGGCGCCGACGCCCGTGCCACGAGCCTGCAGAGGGGGAGCCTCAGCGGGCCTGGGCCCGAGCTGGCCCTGCTGGCCTGCATGCTCCGCGTGCCTCGGACGGTTCGATCTTGCCGAAAAATAAAGAAAGGAGGATGATCAGGAGATCGCAAACGGGGATCAAGGGGGCGTGGATTAGCGACGGGTCCCGCTTCCACGGGAAATCGCGGATTTCCGCCGCCGAGCGAGGCGGCACCAGCCGCACTCTGGGGAGGGCACCTCCCCCGATCCATGGATTTGGCGAC
>CAUYUJ010015930.1:87091-179591 GCA_963575745.1 Prorocentrum cordatum | reverse complement strand
GCCGCCGCGGCCTGTGCCCATTCGAGACGGGATGCCGCAGGATTGCAAAAAAAACAAAGGATTGCAAAAGAACCATGTTTTTTTGCAATCCTGGGTTTTTTTTGCAATCCTGAATTGTGTTTGCAATCCTTTGCAATCCTTGGGTTTTTTTGCAATCCTTGGCTTTTTTTTGCAATCCTGTTTTTTTGCAATCCTTCGGTTTTTGTTTGCAAAGCCCAACAGCGGCCGCTGTTGGTTCGGGCCGGATTCTGCTGCTGGGCATTGTGCCTACTCTTTCCGTACCCGTTCCGGGCGTCCAAATTTCTTGCAGATGTAGGGCCCGCGCCTTCGCAGGCGCCGCCTCCTTCTGAGAAGCTCTCCCCCCTCCCTCTACTGGTACCCCCGTGCACGCGCCGCCAAGGCGGAAGCTCTCCCTCCCCCTGCTAGTACCCCTCTCCTTCTAAGAAGCTCTCCCCCCTCTCCCCCCTCCCCCTACTAGTACCCCCTACTACTAGTACCCCCTCCCCCTACTAGTACCCCTCCTTCTAAGAAGCTCTCCCCCCTCTTCCCCCTCCCCCTACCAGTACCCCCGGCCCAAGAAAAAACGTCCTCCATCCGTGAAGCTGCGGCAAGTTGCAAGCTCCAGGTGAGGGGCTCTCGGGCGGAACGCCTGGCCCACCCTGCCGACGCGTCGGGGCTTGCGACAGTGAGGAACTACTTCGAAGGAGGGCTCTCGGCGCGGCCTCGCCGCGGGGGCTCCGGCTGCCGCGTCGGCCGGTCCTCTCCCCCGCGCCGGTCGATCAAGGTTTTCCCAGGAGTGAAAAAGGCAAAGCATGGATTCCCAGGAAAATGCTCAAAATAGAACAATAAAAAGGGAAGACGAACATCCAGGAAGGAGAGAGAATATGGCGGCATCCTGGGAGTTTTGTCTATTTCTTTGTATGCCCCTGGGCCCCGTTCTTTTCAAGTTGTCGGGCGTTTTCGGGTTTTTCTGTGTTCTCGAGGTCTCCAGGCGTCGCGTCGGCCGATGGGTCCTCTCCTCTGCGCCAGTCGATCGATCGGTCGAGGTTTTCAGGGGTGTTCGACGGTTCTCGACGGTTTGTGGCCTCGGAATGGCCTCCAGATGCTGCGCCTCGTCGAGAGAGCGTTTCGGGGGTGCCCGGATCGTCTCGAACGGCCGTTGGCGACTCAAGCTATGATCCGAGAGCCAAATTGTGGCGGCGCGCCTTCTCAGAGGGGAGTGGGCTTCTGAGAAGCCCTCCAGCCGTGCTGAGCTGGAGGGAGGGCATGAACAAGAGAAGGAAGAGGCGGGAGGAGGAGGTGGAGGGAGAGGAGAAGAGCAGGGGGAAGGATTGCAGAAAAACGAAGGATTGCAAACAAAACGAAGGATTGCAAATTAACCTGGCGAAGGACCCAACCATATGCAGCTGCGAGTACCGCACGGATATGAGACGAAGGAGGGGGCACGCAAACTAAGCCCCTCTTCTCATAGGCACCGCGCCACTGGGGCCTTCGGTGGAGCTCCCTATGGGGCCACGAAACGTGTGAAGGGTGTGCCGAAATGGGTGGTGGGGAGGCATGCGGACCCTGCCACTGGGGCCTTCGGTGGAGCTCCCTATGGGGCCACGAAACGTGTGAGGGGTGTGCCGAAATGGGTGGTGGGGAGGCATGCGACCGCAGCCACTGGGGCCTTCGGTGGAGCTCCCTATGGGGCCACGAAACGTGTGAGGGGTGTGCCGAAATGGGTGGTGGGGAGGCATGCGAACCCTGCCACTGGGGCCTTCGGTGGAAGGGGTGTGCCGAAATGGGTGGTGGGGAGCCACTGGGGCCTTCGGTGGAGCTCCCTATGGGGCCACGAAACGTATGAGGGGTGTGCCGAAATGGGTGGTGGGGACGCATGCGAACGCAACCACTGGGGCCCCTTCGGTGGAGCTCCCTATGGGGCCACGAAACGTGTGAGGGGTGGGCCGAAATGGGCGAGGGGCGGCATGCCAACTCTGCCACTGGGGCCTTCGGTGGAGCTCATTATGGGGCCACGAAACGTGTCAAGGGTGTGTCGACATGGGTGGCGCGGACGCATGCGAACCCTGCCACTGGGGCCGTCGGTGGAACTCCCAATGGGGCCACGAAACGTGTGAGGGGTGTGCAAAAGTGGGTGGGGGCGGCATGCGAACCCTGCCACGGGGGCCTTCGGTAGAGCACCCTATGGGGCCACGAAATGCGTGAGGGGTGTGCCAAAGTGGGGTGGGGGCGGCATGCGAACCCTGCCACTGGGGCCGTCGGTGGAGCTCCCTATGGGGCCACGAAACGTGTGAGGGGTGTGCCAAAGTGAGATGGGGGCGGCATGCGAACCCTGCCACTGGGGCCTTCGGTGGAGCTCCCTATGAGGCCACGAAACGTGTGAGGGGTGTGCCAAAGTGGGGCGGGGGCGGCATGCGAACCCTGCCACTGGGGCCTTCGGTGGAGCTACCTATGGGGCCACGAAACGCGTGAGGGGTGTGCCAAAGTGAGGTGGGGGCGGCATGCGAACCCTGCCACTGGGGCCTTCGGTGGAGCTACCTATGGGGCCACGAAATGCGTGAGGGGTGTGCCAAAGTGGGGTGGGGGCGGCATGCGAACCCTGCCACTGGGGCCGTCGGTGGAGCTCCCTGTGGGGCCACGAAACGTGTGAGGGGTGTGCCAAAGTGAGGTGGGGGCGGCATGCGAACCCTGCCACTGGGGCCTTCGGTGGAGCTACCTATGGGGCCACGAAACGTGTGAGGGGTGTGCAAAAAGTGGGTGGGGGCGGCATGCGAACCCTGCCACTGGGGCCTTCGGTGGAGCTACCTATGGGGCCACGAAACGTGTGAGGGGTGTGCCAAAGTGGGGTGGGGGCGGCATGCGACCCCTGCCACTGGGGCCTTCGGTGGAGCTCCCTATGGGGCCACGAAACGTGTGAGGGGTGTGCGGAAATGGGAACTAATGGCGATGGCGATGATGGTGATGATGATGACGATGATGATGCTGGTGGTCATGACGATGATGATGCTGGTGGTGATGATGACAGGATGCTTGGGAACTAATGGCGATGGCGATGATGATGACGATGATGATGCTGGTGGTGATGATGACGAGGATGATGATGAAGATGAAGATGATGATGATGATGATGATGATGGTGATGATGATGATGATGATGATGATGATGACGATGAGTATGATGACGGCGATGGGAGGAGGGAGGAGGGGGGAGAGGAGGAGGAGGAGGAGAGGAGAGGAGAGGAGAGGAGAGGAGACGCGGGGCGCTGTCTCTTCAAAACGAGGACCCAACACCACAGGATGGTTGGGAAAAAACCAAGGATTGCAAAAAAAACAAGGATTTCAAAACAACGAAGGTTTTGCAATCCTTCGTTTTTTTGCAATCCTTCGCTGAAGGGGAGGAGGGAGAAGAGCAGCCGTCCCCACTGGCCGCCGGAGAGCCGAGCGGTGGCCTCAGTTGCCCTGGCCACGCCCGTGCGGAAGCGCACCACGCACCGTGCTGGAAACGTCCGCGTGAGCACGCTGCGTGTTGCCTCGGCACGGGATGGCCCTCGTGTCGGCGGACGCGTCGCGCCCGAGCTGCGTCCTCCGGCCACGAACGCTGGAAAACTCCGTGCCAATGATGCAGAAACGAGGGATGGCATGAACATAACAACTCGGGAGTCCGTGCGGACTCTTCTGGGATCCGCGCTGCCCCCCCCCCCCCCCTTGGGGCGCGGAGCGCGCCAGTGAAGGCGCCAGAGGCGCCGCCAGGAGGGTCCAGCGCGGATCCGAGAAGAGTCCGCGCGGACCTCCGAGTTTCTATGTTCATGTTATTCTTCGTTCCCCCCTGGAATTAAGTCGGGCGTGTCCCTCTACAGGAGGAAGATTCAAACATAGCGAAAAAATAGTCTGGAGACTATTTCTACAATTTTTGAATTTTGTTGGGGCATGTTTGGCCTATGTTTTATTTGTCGCCCAAAATCCCCCTGTAGGGGGACAGGCCCGACTTCACCCTAATGGAGGATGACGATTAATAAATGACCGGGAGTCGTGTTCACGCGGCGGCGCCCGGGATGACGATTAGAAAAAACCAGCCGCGGGCTGGAAAACTGTTCTTTTTAGTCGTTCCTCTCCAGTCAGAAAATGATGCAGAAATAGCAGAAGACTATGTTTTAATCCTTCTCTCTAATTTTTTACTAATCTTCATCCCGCATTAAGTGAGCTGCGTGCTGCGCGTCGTTGCAGCTCAGGTTCTGCGGCCCGAGCGCCCAGGCCTCGGGCGGCGTCGGTCAGCCCAGTCTGCTTCCATCGGGGCACGAAAAATGGCACGAAGGATTGCAAAAAAAACCAAGGATTGAAGGATTGCCCCCCCCAAAAAAAAACCTCGTTCGAACGAAGGATTGCAAAAAAAAAAAATAAAATAAAAATGCAATCCTTCGTTCAAGGTTGTTTTTTTTGTTATCCTTTGTTTTTGTTGCAATCCTTAGTTTTTGTTTTTGTTTTTGCAATCCTTCGTTAGCTCGAAGGTCAGACGCTGCTCCCAGATGGCCAAAGATGCGGATGCGGCGTCGATCAGCCCACTCTGCTTCCACCGGGGCACGAAGAATCACATGGTTAGCTCGAAGGTCAGTCGCTCAGCCCACGCTGCTCCCAGATGGCCGAAGATACGGCGTCGATCAGCCGACTCTGCTTCCATCGGGGCACGAAGAATCACATGGTTGGCTCCCAGATGGCCGAAGATGCGGCGTCGATCAGCCCACTCTGCTTCCATCGGGGCACGAAGAATCACATGGTTGGCTCGAAGGTCAGTCGCTCAGCCCACGCGGCTCCCAGATCGCCGAAGATACGGCGTCGATCAGCCCATTCTGCTTGCATCGGGGCACGAAGAATATCGTGGGTGGATAGACCTCCTACCCTGACGCGTCGATTAAGGAATTTGCCGTTTTCGCTTCGTGAGGGGGCGTCGCGGCCGTCATTTTCGTGGGTCCAGGTCCGTCGGTTTCGGTCGCGCTCCGCGCGCCAGGGAGGGGGGCCCTGCGCGGATCCGAGAAGTCCCGCGGACCTCCGAGTTGTCATGTTTATGCCATTCTTCGCTCCCCTAGATGAGCTGCGTGCTGCGTGTCGCGTATCCGAGCAGCTGAGGCTCGACGGCCCGAACGCCCGAACGCCGAAGATACGCCGTCCATCTGCCCGTTTTGCTCCCAGATCGCCGAAGATGTGGTCAGAAACTCTCGGATAACGTGTCGCGGTGTGCCGGCCCAGCGCGCCTCGGCGCGACAACAAGCTGTCCACTTCCGGGCCTCTCCGAGCGTCGACGCCCCGTGTGCCTCTCCGAGGCCCCCCGGGCCGCGGAGCGGAGCGACGCGCTATCCGCTCGCAAGGCGCAGCATGAAGTCGGACTTGTCCCTGCACAGGAGGAGTATGCATCAGGGGCATAAAAAAACGCCCCCCACCCTGGTTTATGAGGCGCTCTGCGCTGAACCTCCGGCGGGCTGAAAGGGTAAACCCTGCGAATCGCGCGTGCCGCGCGGCGTCTTGGCGGCTCTCTGGCCTGTGGGAGCTCCCAAGAGGTGTACTGACTTCGCGCTTGTAACCCAGGGTGGGGGCGTTTTTTTATTCCTCACATGCAAAAATAACCCAAAATAGCATGGGCACGAGTTCCGATTTGTTCATCATGTTGGAATATGTGTTGAGTATTGTCTTGCTTTTCTTCCACAGTGCGACTGTAGGAGGACACGCCGTTTGGAGGCCGCACCCCAAGCTACACTGCTACCTGGTCGTGGATTGGACTACCACCCCGGGCCTCCTCGGCATCATCTGGTGGCGCAGCGTTGCTCATCGCCTTCGTAGTGTTTTTCTTCCTCCTGGGCGTCGACCTGGTCAAGTGGCGCGTCCTCCCCTGCAGTGCTTGAGGCTGGTGTTCGCGAAGTGCCGTTGACGGCACCTCGCGAACACCAGCCCATAGGGTTTAGGGTTTAGGGTCTACTAGGCGTGGCCACGAGTACACCTGGACCGCGAACCCACCTGCGGTGGCCGTCACTCCCACCCGCACGCCACCCCACCATAAAGATCATCTCTCCCCTCGGTATAACCACAGGGAGTGCAACGTCGACGACGACGACGACGACGGCGACGACGGATGTGCGATCCAGTTGGCACGCGAGTGCTCTAACGGGCGTAAGATTATGCGCGCATGCGCAGGAAGCGCGAGGTTGTCCAGGAGATGGAGGCGGTGTACATAAGGGGGTCGCATTCTGCACACATGCTCAGGATGAAGCATGTTCAGGATCAGGACATGTTTTTTTGCAGTAGATGGAGCGGGTTTACATAATGGGGTTGCAACGGGGGCTGGGCACTTTGTGCTGTTAAAAATTAAAAAATTCTGCACGCATGCGCAGGAAATGCTATTTTTCGCAATAGATGGAGAAGGGGTCGCGACGGGGGCTGGGCACTTAGTGTTGTAAAAAAATGAGAGATTCTGCACGCATGCTCAGAACATGCTATTTTTTGCAGTAGATGGAGCGGGGTTGCATACGGGCCGCTTTTTCAGTAATTCTGATTTAATAATTATAGGATTAGAGACTTAGGGTTTAGGGTCTACTAGGCGTGGCCACGAGTACAACGTGACCGCGAACCCACCTGCGGCGGCCGCCATTCCCACCCGCACGCCACCCCACCATAAAGATCATCTCTCCCCTCGTGAGAAGCGCATCGAATACAGCGTCGACGACGACGACGACGACGACGACGGCGACAACGGATGTGCGATCCAGTTGGCACGCGAGTGCTGTAACGGGCGGGACGAGTCGGGTCGGGCGGAAGAGGTTCTGTACGCGTGCGCAGGAAACGCTAGTCGGTGGAATCGGTAGATCGGGTCGCAACGGAAGGTACTTTGTATTGTAAAATACATGAGATTATGCGCGCGTGCGCAGGAAGTGCATTTTTAGGTGGAGCTGGTTTACATAAGAGGGGCGCACTTTGTGCTGTAAAAATTAAGGATTCTGCACGCATGCTAAAGACATGCTGTTTTTGGCAATAGATGGAGGGGGATCGCGACGGGGACTGGGCACTTTGTGTTTTAAAAAATGAAAGATTCTGCACGCATGCTCAGAACATGCTATTTTTGCAATAGATGGAGCGGGGTTGCATACGGGCCGCTTTTTCAGTAATTCGGATTTAATAATTATAGGATGAAGAATTTAGGGTTCAGGGTCTACTAGGCGTGGCCACGAGTACACCGTGACCGCGAGCCCACTTGCGGTGGCCGTCACTCCCACCCGCACGCCACCCCACCATAAAGATCATCTCTCCCCTCGCTATAACCACATCGAATACAGCGTCGACGACGACGACGACGACGGCGACAACGGATGTGCGATCCAGTTGGCACGCGAGTGCTGTAACGGGCGGGAAGAGTCGGGTCGGGCGGAAGAGATTCTGCACGCATGCGCAGCGAAGGCTATTTTGTGGAGTGGGTGGTTCGGCGCGCAACGGGAGGCATTTTGTATTGTAAAATACAAGAGATTCTGCACGCATGCGCAGGAAGTGCTATTTTTTTGCTGTAGATGGAGCGGGTTTACATAAGAGGGGCGCACTTTGTGCTGTAAAAATTAAGGATTCTGCACGCATGCTAAAGACATGCTATTTTTGGCAATAGATGGAGGGGGATCGCGACGGGGGCTGGGCACTTTGTGTTGTAAAAAATGAAAGATTCTGCACGCATGCTAAAGATATTTTTTGCATAGGATGGAGGCGGAACGCGACGGGGGCTGGGCACTTTGTGTTGTTAAACATATGATTTGTTACACGCATGCTGAGGAAATGTTTTTTTTTACCGTAGATTGAGCGGGGTTGCGTACGGGCCGCTTTTGCAATAAGTAGGATTGAATAATTATAGGAATAAGAATTTAGGGTTTAGGGTTTTGCCCGCCAAGCGGTGTGGGCGCGCGCACGCATCCCACCCCCACATCAAGATTGTTGGGGGTGGGGTGCTGTGTGCGCGCTCGCGTTGCTTGTCCTCCCGCCCCAATCCACCCCGGCTATTCTCTTTTAGGGTTTAGGGGCACAGAGAGTTCTTCCCCCCAGCCCCCACTCATGGGGGTGTCGAACACCACGTCGTCTCACCTGAGAACGCGCAGGCGCTGTAACGCATTGGGGAACAGCCTCCAGGTTTAGTTCGCGCGTTGGGGAACGCCCGACCGGGCGATCTCTTCCGACTCTCGCAGGAGCGGTTCTGCGCGGTGGCGCACGCGCAGCGGTTTGCCGGCCAACGAGGTGTCGTACCTTGTGGCCCATGTTACGCTGGCGACGCCAGAACCGCGCCTGCGCGCTCTTTTTCGATGCCCAGGCGCGCTGGCGAGCGCATGTGGCGATTGAAGTAGACTTACGCAGATGCCTCAATCTCAGAAGCGATCGTGGTGGGCCACGACAAAGGGGACCAGCTCGCCGGACGCTCCGCGGCTCGCGCGCGCGCGCAAGGTTCCCGCGCTGACACCACGTCGTCCTAGAGTCTCCGGGGTTCGTTCGCACGTTGGGGGACGCCCGACCGGGCGACCTTTTCCGATTCTCGCAGGAGCGATTCTGCGCGGTGGCGCACGCGCAGCGCTTTGTCTCGGATGGCGGGAGGGGGAGCTCGAGGGGGCGGGCCTGGCGCCCCTTCGATGCGACGCACCAGGCAGCGCGTCGCGTGCGTCAGCCAGCCGGCCGTCCGGCCGTCGAGTGTATTCCTTATCGCTGAATTACGTTGCGACGCCAGAACCGCGCCTGCGCGCTCCTTTTCGGCGCGCAGGCGCGCTGGCGAGCGCATATCGCGATTGGGGTAAAATTACGCATATGCTTCAATCTCAGAGGGGATCATGTTGCGCCGCGACAACGGGGACCAGTTCGCCGGACGCTCCGCGGCTCGCGCGCGCGCGAGGTTCCCGCGCTGGGAACTCCTTGGGAGCGCTTGGGGAGCCTCTGGGACGCGTGGGAGCGCCTGGGGAGCGCCTGGGAGCGCGCCCAGGTGCGCTGGGAGCGCCTGGTGGGCCCCTGGCAGCGTTTTCCTAGGTTTTCCTTGGTTCCTGGGGGATCTTGCGGTCCCGCTGGTGTTGGGTTCCGGCTTTCGGGTTTTTCTTTCCTGCTACGCAGGTAGCCTGTGGCGTAGCCAGCCTGAGGCGTGGCGTGTGGGCGGTCGAGCTTAACCTCTCCCTTTCCGTAGATCCTTCAGGCGCTCCACTGGACGTTCCGACCAAGGTTCGCATGCGTCTGGGGCATCCCGACAGCGACGCGTACTTGAGTTATATATATATATATATATATATATATATATATATATATATATATATATATATGAGCTGGTTGTTCCCGAACGGTGCTGCCACCCAGGGGTTCCTACTCCGGTTCGATAGTATTTCGATAGCTGCGGCGAGGTTCCGCCCGGTGCCCGCCCGAGGCCGCCCGTGGATGCTCTGTGCGCTTCGCCCGGCGCTCGCCCGTGGGCGCTTCGTGCGCCGGGTGGGTGCAGCGAGGTCTGGCGCCCGCCCGTAGCCGCCCAATGGGCGCCTCGTGGGCTGGGTGGGTGCACCGAGGTTTCGTTTGGTGTTAAGTCGGACATGTCCCCCTGCAGGGGGGAATATTCAAATATAAACAAAAAAGTCAGGATATGATTTTGTTTTACGATTTTTGAACATCCAGGGGCATTTGTTGAGTATGTTTTACTCCGCCCAAAAAGCCCCTGCAGGGGGGCGCGCCCGACTCAAGCCTCGTGCTCGATTCAGTGCGTCTCTGGAGGTCCTGGAGGAGTGCCTGGCCTCCCACGGGGCGAGCCCCCCCCTCTTCAGTGTTAGGTCGGGTCTGTCCCTCTACAGGAGGAATGATAAAAAAATATGTTTAAAAAAGATAGTCTGGGGACCATTTGTTGATTATTCATTTTGGAACATGTTTTGCCAATTGTTTAACTTTTCCTCGAAGTTGCCCCTGTAGGGGGACAGGCCCGACTTAACCTCAGTGGCGAGCCCCCTTGGCACCGGCTGGCCTCCCTGACTGCGGCCCCCTCTCAGTGGTGACCCCTCCCCCCATCCCGGACGGACCCCAGAGCCCCCCAGAATTTTCCCGGAGACGCCTAGACGCGCCCAGAACCTCGCCCACCGCCCTCGCTCCTGCCCCCGCCTTCGCTCTCGATCTCCCGGAGGCCGGTGGTGTTCCCCCCCACCCCCCCGCGGCCGGAGTGGGGGCGATGAGGAGGAGGAGGAGGAGGAGGACGAGGAGGAGGAGGGAGGAGGAGGAGGAGGAGGAGGAGGACGAGGAGGAGGAGGAGGAGGAAGGAGGAAAGGAGGAGGGAGGAGGAGGAGGAGGGAGGAGGACGAGGGAGGAGGAGGATATCTGACGCCTTTGGCGAAAGTTACTGCCCCCGCATCGCCGCGGCCCCCCGCAGGGCGAGCCCGCGCCCCGAGCCCGGGCGCCCCCGCCGCCCGCGGAGCCGCCGGCGGAGCCGCGGCAGCCCCGCCCCCGGCGCGGCCCGCGCAACGCGCTCGGCTGACCCGCGGGCCGCGGCGGGGGCCCCTTTCGGTCGGGGGCGGCCAGACGGGGGGCGGCCAGGATCAGGAGGGAAAGAAGCACACAGACGCAATTAATCGTCGACTCCCCAGAAAATATGGGAAAATATAGGAAATGGGGGGGAAGACAAAAACCCCGAAAACATTGGAAAATACGGGGGATTTTTTATTTGTGTGTATTTATTTGTGTGTCCTGGGGCCCCTTCACAGGAGGAGGGGGGCCACTGGAAGCGCCCAGTAACGCACGGGAGTTCACAGGAATTCCAGGGATGTCGTGGCCTGGGCCTTATAAAACCTTGCAATCCCCCCAGTCTCGGGGGTGGACAGAACCCCCAAGAGTGACACGTCGATTCGTGAATTGTCCGTTTTCGGTTCTTCGGTCGGGGGCGGCCAGGAGGGGGGCGATGACTGCACGCGGGCAGCTGACTTGGCATCGCTTGGACGTGCGCATGTTTTCTCGGCGAGAACCATCGAGGACCATCCTGGACCATCGAGCAAAAAACACGCACGAAACCGAAACATGCACGGGAAATGTACGTCCGAGCGACGGCAAGGCCGCCGGCGGAGCCGCTGCAGTCCCGCCCCTGGCGTGGCCCGCGCAGCGCGCTCGGCTGACCGCGGGCCGCAGCGGGGGCCCCTTCGGTCGGGGGGCGGCCAGGAGCTTTGTGGGCCCCAGAAACGGCAGGGCCGTTTTTTCACCGTTTCCGAAAAAATGTCCCTTGAAAATGGAAACGGCAAAAAAAACGGCGACCAGAAACGGCAAAAAACGGCTCCAGGATTGGAGCCGGAGCCGGAACCGGTTAAAAAACGGCGGCGGAACCGGTAGAAAAACGGCGTCGGAACCGGCAAACAAACGGCAACACGGAACCGGTAACAAAAACGGCCTTGTCGTTTCCAGGGCCCACTAAGGCCAGGAGGGGGTGGACAGAACCCCCGAGAGTGACACGTCGATCAGTGAATTGTCCGTTCTTGGTTCTCGAGGGGGCGCCGTGGCCGTTCTTTTCCAGGCCTGCGCCCGCCAGGTTTGGGCCTCAGGCCGTTTTCACCAGACCACGTTTCACTTAAGGGGGGTCTGTTCATCCCCGAGGCCAGGAGGGGGGCGATGACTGCGCGCGGGCAGTTGAAGGTATCCAGGCCTCCTGGATGGGGTCCGAGTAGACGGGGTCGGGGGATCGTGCCGCATCGCCGATGCATCGCCGACGCGATGCGGAGTCCGATTTGCTTCAAGACGACGTCGCCGATGCATCGCCCACGTCGCCGATGCATCGCCGATGCATCGCCGATGTATCGGCGATGCGGCGCGATCCTCCGACCCCATCCACTCCGACCCCATCTAGGAGGCCTCTAAAGTAGGTGTGTTTGAATGCCCAGGTCGGAATCTATGTCGAGCGCCCTCCTACTCTCAAGAATCGACGAAAAGGCTTTTGCTTTGTTGTCGTCTTCGCCGGGAAGGGCTGAACCCAATCTGCTCCGTCCGCCCTCCCACCTCATGGTTCTACCTACTTCTTCCGACCGGCGTGCAGGGTGGATGTGATTAGCGTGGCGGGGCCATGATATCTCCTCGGATTTCATGGCGCCGCTTCTTGTTTCATTGCGTCCCCGGCCCCCCCCCCCTGGGCCGTGTAAATGACGCTGGCCTCGGAGGCGGCAAAGAGGGGGGTGATGACCAGGGGGGGATATCATGGCGGGAGCCATGATATTTCCCCAGATTTCATGGCGCCTCTTCTTATTTCATTACGTCCCTGCCCCCCCCCGCTGGGCCGCGCACGTGCCGCCGGTCATGATTTGCACCGCCCCCTCTTGGACACCCCCCTCTTTGGCCGCTCCCGATGGCCATGATCTGCCCCTTCCCCTCGTGGACGCCCCCATCCTGGACGCCCCCCGATTCGGCCGCAGACCGTGCAGAGCGCGCCCCGCGGCAAGGAGTCGGGCGCGAAAAGAGAGTCGGAGGAGGACGAGGCACCGGTGGCGCTGCCCGTCCCGGAGGGCCCTCGTCGTCACGGCTGGCTTCTCCTCGAATCTGGCGATCGCGCGCGTGGATCAAGGGGGCGTGGATTAGCGACGGGTCCCGTTTCCATGGGAAATCTCCTACTCCTTGAGCTCCCTTTCCTTCTCCTTGTGGTCCTCCTGCTCCTCCTGCTCCTCCTGCTCCTCCTGCTCCTCCTCCTCCTCCTCCTCCTCCTCCTCCTCCTCCTCCTCGCGGATTTCCGCCGACGAGCGAGGCGGCACCGGCCGCATTTTGGGGAAGGCACCTCCCCCGACCCATGGATTTGGCGACCGCGCGCCACATCCACGGGTCGCTAATCCATGCTTGCGCGCCCCCGATCGAAGTTCTGACCAGAATGCACCCCAGGAGAGGCACGGGGAATTAGCGATATCGGTCTTGTTCGTCCCCTTACAGAAGGATGGGCGAGGCGGTCTTCGGGGCAAACAGGTATCAACGGCACGCCGCCAGTGGGAGCGCCTCAGCGTGATGCTCCCCGGTTTTTCCCGGCGGGCCTGTGCCGATTTGGGTCCCCGTTTTGAGTCAGCGGCGCCTGGCGGCATCCTTCCGTCCTCGCCTCCTCCCATCCTCCCTTCTCTCTCCCACCACCCCACATTTGCGCACCCCTCGCACGCTTCGTGGCCGCAAAATGGGAGCTCCACCTGAGGCCTCAGCGGCTGCGTTCGCATGCCGCCGCCACCCCGCTTCTGGTTGCCCCCCCTCACGCTTCGTGGCCCCAAAGAGAGCTCCAACTATTAAGGCCCCAGTGGCTGCGTTCGCATGCCGCCGCCGCCACCCCGCTTTGGCGCACCCCTTGCACGTTTCGTGGCCCCAGAAGGAGCTCCACCGAAGGCCCCAGTAATATGGGACGTGAAGGGGGAGACGCGGACCCCCAAAAGATGCATATGTGAAAGGGAATCCCAGGATCCGTGTCTACTTATTTGTGTGTCCCTCGGCCCCTCAAGTTCTTCATGTACCTTCGAAGACCCACGGGACTGCATAAGCAGAAACGCTCGCCCGACCCGTGCTCTCTGCACTCTGTCGTGCGCCGGGGTCGGTGCCAGAGACGCCGCGCATGGGCCCCTTTGCCGGGGAGGGGGGGCCCAGGCTGGCGAGCGGTTCCCCATTTGCGAGCGACGAGAAACACCCGTGGCGCCGGTGTGAGCCCTAGGTGTTCGCTTCGCCAGCCGCCGCGACCAGCCGCCAGCCCGTGGAGCTGGAGCAGGCGACAGTCGTAGGTCGTCCTCGTCCTCCTCCCCCAGTCCACGCCCCCCCCCCTTCTCCTTCTCCCCTTCCTGCATCCTCCTCCCTTCCCCTCCCCGTTCGGAGGTTCCCAGAAACGGTGCGGTGACCACACGGTGTGGCGAGTCAGTAGGGGTTCGGGGTGAGCGAACGGGCTTGGGATTCGGGTCGTTCCCTGAGGATGTCTCGGAGATTTTCATGAGAAAACAAGCATGCAGGCACAACTAAGCGCAGACTTCCATTAAAATATAGGAAGCGATGGGAAGTGGAGGGGAAGGCGAATCCTGGGTCTTGTGTCTGTTTATACTTGTGTGTCCCTGGGCCCCTGTCATCTTTTGGGGGAATTCCGAGGTCACCGCGCGGTCTGTCACCCCACCGCCCCCGAAAACCTCTGACGCCAGGACTTCTGTTCGCGACGTGGACCCCTGGAGGCCTGGACCGCGTCATGCTCACGAGGTCCCCAGACTTGCGAGGTCTCGCTGTCTCCCCGTGCCCTCGGTCGCGGCCCCCGCTCGTCCTTGTCCGGGTCCTGGCTCCCCGTCCCTCGCCATCTTTGGGTCCCCTTCCCTGACCTTCCAGGAGGGTTAAAAAATAGCACCAGGACGTCGACGTCCTAATTTTTGTCGAGGTTTGAGGCAGTCCAGATAGATCTATAGGTCTGGAGTGCTATTTTTTAGCACTCTGGAAGGTCAGGGTTCGGGCCCGCCGTCGCGCGTCGGCCATGTGCAGGAGCTGCTGTGCTGAAGGTAGCCCGCGAGCAAATAGAAACGCCCTGGCCTCGGGCTCGGCTCTGGCCTCGGCCCGGGCCTCTCACCAGCCTGGAACATATCCCTATCCCTATGCTGGGCACCGCCTCCTCACGATGCCAATCTTAGGGATTCCCTTATTTTTTGAGGGCGAATCCCTAAGATTATCATCGCCTTTTGGCGTGTCAATCTTAGGGATAGGGATAAGTTCGAGGCTGGTAAGCCTCGGCCGCAGCCTCGCCTCCGGGCCGGGCTTCGGCCGCGGCTTCGGTCGCGGCCTCGGCGCCGGCCCTCCCCGAGAGTCCTGGGCCCCCACGGGGTCTGGTGCGGGCAATATTTACATCCGTATCCAGTGCGTCTTGGACTTTCTTGGAAGGGGCGCCGCAAGGCCGAGGCGCACTGGATATGGATAACAATGGAGCTTTTTGGAGGCAGATTATAATCCATATCCAGTGCGCCTCATGTTTCTTGGGAAGAGTGTCCGAAACTCCAAGACGCACTGGATGTGGATAAAGACATTGCCCGCATCTGGGGTGAAGTCGGGCACGTCCCTCTACAGGAAGGAGGTGCAACAATGGTTAGGCAATCGTCAGGTGACGTCTTTTCGTGCTCCGTGGGCCATGTTTTTGAGTTCCGTTGGGCCACGTTTTTTTCACACCTGTCTTCCCAAAGTCCGCCGGTAGGAGGGCATGCCCAGCCTATGTCTGGGGCCAGCGTTCCCTCCCGCGTCGTTTCTGTTGCGGCTTCTTCTGGGCCCGCAGAGGGCCCCCGGAGGTTGAAGATAGCCGAGAGCCTTCCGCCGTGAAGAAACGTAAACAGTCACGACGCGAGGGGGTCTGGGTCTCGGGGCCCTCAACTTGTTCCCTTCCCCATGCACGGCCCGAACGAAAGGGGGGATAGGGAAAGGGGGGGTTAGGAAATCTGCTGCATGCAGCTGGTTTCGGCCCCGCCGCCGGGCCCATTCCTCGATACATGGGCGCCTCCCGGCGCCGGGAGGCGCTGGGAAAATCGGCTACGTGAGCTGATTCTCAACCCCCCCCCCTTTGCTATCCCCCCCTTTCGCCCGGCCCGACATGCCCCCTCCCCGTCAGTCGCTGCTGGCCCGACTTTGGGCTGGGCCGGGCCAGGGCACGGGGGGCCGACGGCCATAGGCGGGGGGCTCCGCGCGTGCTCTCGACGCTTCCCCGGAGCCAGACGGGGGGCCGGGCCCCTTCCCCCTTGTCGGAAGCTGGAACGTATGCATTACCAGTGGCGGGCTGTTTTTCAATCCCACGATCTTTTTGAGGGTCGGGGACGGCGTCGGGGTGGTGTGGTGTATGCTTTTCCGCCGTTTTCCAAGGGAAACAACGAACAATGTATACACCAGGATCCCGTATACACCAAAATCCGCGTTGCTGTGCGAATCTCAGCGAGGGGTCGGGAAAAGCGTCGGGGTGTGTGTGTATATAGAGAGAGAGAGAGAGAGAGAGAGAGAGAGAGAGTTCGCTTCCCTACCTCTGCGCGGCCCTGGCTCGGCTCTTCCCCTCGCGGCACTCCCCCGAGCTTCCGCCGCAGCCCTGCAGCGCCGTGAGGAGCGCGGGGGGGGGATACCCGCCTCGCGGTCAGGCGGCGGCGGCGGCGGCGACAGCGACGGCGACGGATGGGGCCCCAGCGCAGGACTCGGCGGCGGCCCTGGGCGGGCGCGCCGGCTCTGAGGAAGCGCCCAGCGGCAAGCCCAGCGGAGGCGGCTCGGGTCGTCGTCGTCGTCGTCGTCGCCGTCGTCGTCGTCGTCGTCGTCGTCGTCGGCTAAGTCGCTCCGAGACCTCGAACGCATTTGAAACATGGCGATGTAGGTTCGTCGGCGTCTGGGGGCCCTCGCCGGGCCCCAGCACGGGCGAAGAACGTCCCGGGACGAAAAACGGGTCCCCAGAAAGTGGTCCAGAGCTCCCGTGGCTCCGCATTGAAAACGACAAGTTATCGGATGTCATGGTCGTCGGCGTCGACGTCGGCGGTCGCCTCCTGGCGAGACGAGGTCCCCTTGTCGCGGACATGGGGTCGGTCGCCTCTTTGCGGGTCTGGCCCAGTCGGGGAAGAGGAGGAGCGGGGAGGGAAGCGCAGGGGAGGGGAAGGGGTTGGGGGGGGGGGCAAGAGGGAGGAGAGGAGGGGGGGCAGCGAGGGGGCGGTCCGCGTGGGGGCGCGCGCCCGCACCGTGACGACGTAGTGCGGCACCTGCCTCGCCCTGGAGGCGTGGGCGTTCGTCGGGCGCCGAGCCGGGGTCTTCCGCACTGGGCCCCCTTGTCGTTTGCCCACGGGTGGGGGATGGGGAGGGGGACGGCGAAGGGGGAGAGAATGGGCAGAGTTATCCTTCTTCTCGTCGTTATCGTCGTCTTCCTCGTCTTCTCTTCCCGAGCAGTAGGTCGTCGTTTGCCCACGGGTGGGGGATGGGGAGGGGGGCTGCGAAGGGGGAGAGAATGGGCAGGAGAAGGTGTCTGGCTCGAGCTGGCAGGCAAAGGCGAAGAGGAGTATGATGACGAAGAGGCGGAGGATGGCGAGTGTTCCTCTACAGCATCGTCTCAACCTTCTCGCGATCCTCTCTCATATCCGTTACCATCCTTTTCCTAGTACTACTGATGCCCATGGTGTTCCTCATCACCCTCCTCCTCCGACTCGGTCTTTTTTCCTTCCTTATCATTCGCCTTTTTTTCGTTATCGTCGTCTTCCTCGTCTTTTCGTCCCAAACAGTAGGTACTCGCTGTTTGGCAATGCCAAACGCATGGCAGGAACGAGACGCTGCGCGCACAGTCTGCGTGAAAGCGTGGGTATCCTCTTCCCACAGTGGCTTTCAGAATATCTACACAATGGAGGCTGGCATCGCGTCTACTTGATATCGTAAGTTACGCATCGCGACGTACGTGCGGGCAGCGCACGCAACGCTTGCGGATGGAACCTGTTCTTCACTCTGCGTATCTCTGCGTGGGATCGTGCGACCGCCGCATTCATTTCGCATGCTAATGTCCGCCTTCGCCAAGAAGGCCGCAGCTTGCCACTGCCCCATCAAGGAAAGAGTCTGATACGTGGTTGACGCGATGATGGCTTCGCTTTCAACACTGTATTCAAAGGGTTTGAGGAGTTTGATTGCGACGGTCGTCTTGCCCTACTCGCCAGGGCAAGCGCGTCCCGCGTCGCCCCTGTTTCGCTTCAAAAGCGCGCATCATATTGTTTGACAGTTTGCAGACTGTCCATCGTTAAGTCCTGCCGACGTCGATTCCCATATTGACGCTCGAATTGCCCGCTTTCTCTCACACTCACTCAGGATGTTTATATGATCGGCGATCCCACCCGTATTCCTGCATTTCCGCATTTCCACCTGTCACCATCATCACCATAATCGTCGTTATCCTATCTATCATGGCAGCCATCGTCATTATAGTAACATTTATCCCTCACCTTCGTATATACCGTTCTCCCTCTTTCTGCCTACTTCGCTCTCTCTCTCTCTCTATTTCTCTTCCTGTCTCTTCCCTGTTCCTCTATGTATATCTGTATCTTTATATATGTATGTAAAGATGGTCGTGGGTCGTGGTTTCACCGGCCACCCACCAGCCCCCAAATCGGAATGTGTCCCAGGGTTCGCGACCCCCCCTTCTGACGGGATAACCTGGGGGGCGGGGTCGACGACGACGACGACGACAACGACGACGACGACGACGACGACGACGACGAAGCGACTACGACTACGACTACGACTACGACGACGACGACGACGACGTCCGCCCACCACCAGGCCATGCCCGCAGGGCCACGACCACAATGGGGGGGACCCATCAGCGGGGGTGGACTGGAAGGCATCAGCATGAGGGAGGAGGGGGGCCTCCGTTTGTCCGTGTGTTTCTCTGTCCCTCTCTCTCTCTCTCCCTCTCTATGTTTCTGTTCCTGTCCCTCTCTCTCTCTCTCTTTATCTTTCTCTTTCTCTCCCTCTTTCCCCGGACGTGTTTATATATTTTACGCATGGGTTCACCTGTCTCTTTCTCTCGGCGGCCAGTCCGTGCGGTGAGATGGGCAGTGCCGCTCCAGCGCCAGCCATGGCTGGGGAGTGGCTTCATGTGGCCGCAGGCCCCTCCTGCAACAATGCTCTATGCACGCACGACCGCTCCGAAACGCACACATGGTTGTGGAAGTCGATTAATGGAGAGGAAGCATGCTGCCAAATACTTTCCAGATGTCTGAGACATGTTTCAACCATGTTTCAAACATGTTAAAGCATGTTTGAGACCTTTTAGAACATGTTTTACACATGTTAAACACATCTTCAATTCAATGGTCCGATTGTTAGAGTGTCCATTGTCATGGCATCCACAAACACATTGGCAAGGGGTGGATGTGTGAAAAAGACATGTTTTTTAGTGTTGGTTTGGCACGACGGCCTGCCATTGCCCCCGCAAGGAGAAGCTGGGCATGGGCCACGTGCGCCACTGTAGCACGTGGTTGCATATTATTCGGCGGCTGCTGGTACCGGAGTCTGCGAGAGGCCCCTCGCTATCAGGGCGTCAGCAGAATGAGTGATGGTAGTAGCTACTCAATCGCTTCACTCACTCCGCCGGCCCATATTGTAGCATCGTTGGCACTGGCCTGTGTGCTCGCGGGGGCATTTTTGGAGCCTCGTGCGGCCTTTTTGGGGGCATCTTTTGGCCCTCTTGGAGCCTCCTGGTGGGTGTCTTGGAGGCCTCTGGGGGCCTCTCGGGGGGGGGGGGTCTTGGTAGTCTCGAAGGCCATCTTTGGGGGAAGGGCCTGACATGTGAATTCGCATTCCCCCTCTTGGGACCTGTCTGGAGCTCTCTTGTGCCGTCTTGGGGCCGTTTTGGAACATTTGGGGCCGTCCTGGGGGCCTCTTGGGCTGTCTTCGCCCGATTATGATGCCTCATGGGCCGTCTGCGACAATCCGAAGCTCGAAAAAGCGGTGACGCCGAAATCCTTCAACACCCGAAGGGGAAGATTGACTACCCTGCACCGCGCTTGACACCTACCATGCTCTTGAAAACATCCCATCCACCCACTCGCAACTTGGTTTGCAAAGCCCATGCGCCGGCGATTGCGATGAGTGCTTGGCACTGGCTGGTACAACTCTGCGGCCGCGCTAGCCCGCGCATGCTCGCGCGCACAGCGGCCAGCTAGTTTGGCGCGACCGACGCGGCCGCGGTGGCGCTGACCGCTTGGCACTTCCCAGCGGGCACTTCAGCGCGAGCCGGTGACTTGAGCGGGAGACACGATGATGGTATTAGCGATGGTGGCGATGTTGGCAGCGACGAAGGCCAGGCCAATGACGGCGCCGATGCTGGTCACGCCGGCGACGATGACGGCGTCCTCGCGTTGGCCGACGCGCGAGAGCAGTCGCGTTGTATTATTTGACTGACCGTGCCCCCCCCCCCCAGCACGCGCAAAAAAATTCGAATGATGTCCGCATTCTGCACCAGAGGCTTATTTGGCAGAGCATGCCAAACATGTTGAACAACACTTGTGTTTTTTGACCCCGCAAGAGCGAGAGCGCACGACTTATTGAAAGCCGATGGCGCGAAACAGTGTGTTGTATATGTTGATTGGACATTCGGTTTAAAAGGAGTTACGAAACCATAACTGTTCGACTGACTTCGGCATGCGCGCGCGACGACGCGCGCGCACTTCGTCCCACACGTTTGCTAACATATTGTGACGATGGCACGCGCGCAAGGGCGTCCGAACGATGTCGATTTGCGCGCGCGAAGCTCGCTTGGTAGCACGATCGGAAGCTGTGGGGAAATATTTGTTTCGATATTCGCAAGAGACCGCGCGCAAGTTTGTGCTGAAAACCCATGTTGTGGACCATTGTTTTTGTTCATATGTTTCTTCTGGACATTCGAGTTTGAAATCCTTACTGAACCGATGGTTTTTGAAGGGTTTCGGCACGCGCGCGCGATACGTCTGGCACGTGCACTGCGTACATGCTATTGGCAAAAAGGAGTTTTTGCAAACTGATGATCTGTTATGAACGAGTGCGCGCGTAGCGTTTTTTGCTAACGGATGGCTGGGGGGATACCAGCTCGACTGGGATGGTATGACTTCATATTTCGCATTGGCGATGGGGCATAATCAAATATAAGGGGGCGGATAATCCTGGCGGGGGGGAGAGTTTTCGGGGGGCCTTATCTTGAAGCAGTAGGGGGGCTTTCTTCGGGCCAACTTGGGGCTTCCCGCGAGTTCATCCCGCCAGATCCTCCCCGCACTTGCGCCCTCTTGGAGCTCCCTGGGGCTCCTTTTGAGCCGCCCCCAGGGCGATCTTGAGAGTCAGAAGACCGCCCCGTGGCTGAACCGGGGCAGGCCATTTTTCGTCCTGGGGTCCCAAGGGGGCCACCGCGCGCGCGCGAAGAAGAAATATGGGAATTTTGTCACTGAAGATTCCAGCACGCCTTTGGCCCGTTGGGGTGGCGAATTTGTCAGACGCACCTGGCCTCTGCCAGGGGGCGATCTTTCAGAAGGGTGGCGGGGGAAAGGGCGGTTCGCGCCGAAACCATCAATGCTAATTGGACGCGCGCGCCGAGGGGGGGGGGGGGGGGGCGATCCCAGAGGGCGCCGCGTGTCAGGCGGCTTCTACTGGTGGAATTGTACGCATGTCGCGTTGTGCCAGACGCGAAAGCGCCGCAGGATCTGCTGTTAAGAACACGAGAGAGCCGAGACGGAGGCCGCCGAGCCCCGACCTTGTGGGAAGCCCAGCCGACTAATTGAACGGGCTGCGGTTGGTGGGCGTGCATCCAGCCCGCGCTGGCATTTTCTGCTGTCAGCAGCCTGGGTTCGCAGATCGTTGCTTGCGGGTGGTTTCTGCCTCGTTTGATGCCTGGGTGACCTGATACCTGCAAAATTGCAAGACTCAGGCCGGATCGTCCTTGCTGCATCCCCCATTGCTACGCACCATCATCAATCATCACCACCCGCACCACCGCGTCCACCGTCGCCGTCGCCGACGCATCGGCCGCCGCCGCCGCCGCCTCCGCCGTCCCAGCGCGCGCAACCGCTTCGCCTCGAGACCGCGGGCTTCGGAGAGGCCGCGGCCGACGGTCCAGGATGCACAGCCACCCCGTCGATGGCGTGGCCCTGCGGGCCCCACCGCCCTACGCGCACGCGCTGCGCGGCGCTGCCACCCCAGGCCTGGCGGTGCGCACGAAGGGGCAGGTCTCTTCTTCCTGCCTCCTCCTGCCTCCTCCTGCCTCCTCCTCCTCCTCCTCCTCCTCCTCCTCCTCCTCCTCCTCCTCCTCCTCCTCCTCCTCCTCCTCCTCCTCCTCCTCCTCTCCTCCTCCTCCTCCTCCTCCTCCCCTCCTCCTCTCCTCCTCCTCTCCTCCTCCTCCTCCTCCTCCTCCTCCTCCTCCTCCTCCTCCTCCTCCTCCTCCTCCTCCTCCTCCTCCTCCTCCTCCTCCTCCTCCTCCTCCAAGGCCCTGGACCTGTCGAGAGCCAGCGGGGCCCTCGAGGGAGCAGCCGTTCTGGGAAGGGGCTGCGACTCTCGCGTGGAAGGGCTCGGGGGGTTCGCGCCTGACTCCTGAGCCCGCGGGGCCCTTCTGGGAAGCCCCTCGCCGTCGCAGAGTAGGAGGAGGAGGAGGAGGAGGAGAGGAGGAGGAGGAGGAGGAGACGAGGAGGAGGAGGAGGAGGAGGAGGAGGAGGAGGAGGAGAGGGCCGCACTGCACCCCGCGCCCTTCCAAGCCTCCGCGGGCCTGCTTGCGTTCTCGCGCGAGCCCCAGAGTCCTCGACCCTCGACCACTTCCCCGGGACAGGCTCTTCGCCGCGGGCTGTTACTCTAGGCCTGGCGACGATTTGTTTATTATTTTGCAGACAATTTCCGAGTTTTTGTTTTGTTTCACTACTTTTGATATCTCCTCCAAAATCAGCCTGTAGCGGGACATGCCCGACCTAATCCCAGGGGAAGCAGGTCTTGTGTATGTCCAGGCCTCCTAGATGGGGTCGGAGCAGATGGGGTCGGAGGATCGCGCCGCATCGCCGATGCATCGCCGATGCGGCTCGATGCGGAGCCCGATTTTCTCTACGCCGACGTCGCCGATGCATTGCCGACGTCGACGATGCATCGCCGGTGCACCGCTGATGCACTGTCGGTGTATCGGCGATGCAGCGCGATCCCCCGACCCCGTCTATGCCGACCCCAGCTGGGAGGCCTCTAGTTGCGCGGACGGCCCGATGGGCCCGACGCCGGCCCACGGGGCCCGAGGCCGCGTGAGGACACGGCCGTCGTGGTGCTCTCGCGACGCTCGGAGAGGGCGTCCATCGGAGCCGACGTTGGGGGCGAAGAGCCCAGGGGGGAGCAATACCAGGGGGCCACATGCGAACCCTACCCCTACCCCCCACGGTTTCTGAAGGGGAGGTGGGGGTTCACTCCGTTCGGGAGCTCCCGAGCGAAGTGAACCCCACCCTCCCCCTCAGAAATCGTGGGGGGTAGGGGTAGTGTTCGCATGTGGCCCCCTACAATCATGTATCCAGGGGTGCCGATGATCTATGTCTTCGACGAGATTCCCGGGCGGAGGCGTGCAATGCCCGCCCCTGGGCTATTCGCCCCTATCGTCGCCACCGAGTCCAGGTGACCCCCTCTCTGCTCGCCCCCCGCTCAATCCCGCTTAATCCAGCTTAATCCCGCTTATAATCCGAGGCCCACTCCGGCGTAATAGCCCCCCAAATGGGGCTTAATCCTTCTGAGTCTTTCCGACGAAAACCTCCCAGCAGTTGCTTCCTGGCCTCTGCTCGCCCCCCGACCCCAGGCGCTGGGCTTCCACTTCGCGGTCGCGCCCCGGCGCTGGCGCCGCGCATCGGTAACGAACCGTTCTTCCTCGGGCCGTCGGCGCTGCCGCTGGCGGGCCACTGGCGACCAGGTGCGCCTCCTGCGTTTGTCGGAGGGGCTCTATGTATAGTATGTATATATATATATATATATGTATATATATATATATATGTATATATGTGTGTATGTATGCATAAATGTATGTATGTATGTGTATATATATATATATGTATATACACATGTGTATACATACAAATACATATATGCATACAAGTGCATGAATGAACACATAAATACAAATATAAGCAGAGGGGAGCTGGGGCGTCTATGCACCGAGCCCCTGGACTCCCTGGGCGACGGGGTGCATACCCCGAGCCGCTGATGCCGCTGCTGCTCCCTCTCCCTCCGCCCGGTGCTCCTCCCGATCCCCCTTGCCTTTGTGGGCCCCGGAAACGGCAGGGCCTTTTTTTCACCGTTTCCCCCAAAAAATATCCCTTGAAAATGGAAACGGCAATAAAAGGCGACCGGAAACAGCAAAAAAACGGCTCCACGATTGGAACCTGAGCCTGAACCGTTCAAAAAACGGCGACGGAACCGGTAAAATATTGGCGTCGGAACCGGCAACAAAACGGCTAAACGAAACCAGTAAAGAAACGGCGTTGTCGTTTCCAGGGCCCACTAAGCCCCTGGCCTCCCACGCGGCGACGCGGCGCCCTCCTCCGGTCCGACTCCATTGACCCCAAGGTGGGATCGGGACCAGTCCCCAGCTAAGCTGTTGCCCTCGTGGTCGGTGCCGTGTGGTCTGTCTTCATCGATCGGCTGAGTTGCGGCCACACCCGCAGGGCAGCCGGCTGCGTGGTGTGTCGTCTCGCGAGCGAGCGTTTGTCCGTGATGTGTGCGACAGGGACGGCCCCCTCGAGGGGCAGCGGATTCCTCCTCCCTGCCTTGCATGAGACTGTTAAAACAACTCATCTGCTGCCCTCGTCTGCCTCCCAACGTTCGGATGCAACTCCTGGGAGGTCAAATGCTGACTTGACCCTGGGCCGACGTCCGGCTTAAACCCGTATCCCGCCTAGTCCGGCTTGTAACTAATCCAGCTCAAGTCCCGCTTAATCCCGCTGCATCCTAGCACCCCCAGCGGAGTTCCATCCTCCTTTCTTCCGACGAAGACCTCCCAGCAGTTGCCTCCCCAGACATGCGACGTCCTGATTTTTCCAGGACGGCGTCCCCGGAAGTCCCGACCCTTTCCACGGGACCGGTTGTTCGTCCTGAGTCGTTTTGTTGACGGTCCCGGGGCCCGGCGAGGGCCCCCCGGAGCCGAAAATAGCCCAAACACCTCCGCGCCCTGATTTTTGTTCATACGACGCGATCCTGCCTGGGCACTCTTCTTCTGACGAAGACCTCCCGGCAGTGGCCTCCTCGCCGGCGCCGCCCGCGCCCCCGGCGCAGGCAGAGCGCCCCCCGCGCCCAGGCGCGCCCTGGCCGCGGCCCCCCCAGGCGCCGAGCGCGCCCCGCCGGGCCCCGCGGCCAGCGCGCCGCAGCGCGGCGGGACCTCGCGCGCGGGCCTCGGCAGCGAGGGTCCCCGTCTCGCCGCCCTCGCCCTCCCAGGCTCAAGTTGGGCCTGTCCCCCTACAGGGAAATGTTCGACGAACAAATTCTCCCAAAATGCCCCCAAAAGGCCATTAAATACTAAAAAATAGTCCCCAGACTATGTTTGGATTATTTTTGTATGATATTTTTTATTGTTCGTCCATAGTACCATAATACCAAAATACAACGGGTCCCCGTCTCGCCGCCCTCGCCCTCCCAGGCTTAAGTTGGGCCTGTCCCCCGACAGGGGGATTTTCGACGAAAAATTCAAAATACACCAAAAATGATCCCGGCAAAGCAACCTAACAGCGATGCGTAGGAGCATCTTATCTGGAAGCATTCCCTTGAAGATTCAGGTGGGAATCCAGCTGTAGAATTCTGCTGTTCTCGCAGTCGCAGTCGCATTCGCAATGACAGTCGCAGTGGCAAGGGCCTTAGGATCCAATGGAACAGGATTCCTATGGATTCCAAGGCATCCTTAGGCATCCTTAGGAATCCATAAGAATCCTTAGGAAACCTTGGAATACTTAGGAATCCTGATTCCTAGGGATTCCTAGGGATTCCGGAGGATCCCTGAGGAATCCTAAGGATTCCTAAGGATTAAGGATTCCTGAGGATGCTGAACTATGCCTACGGATTCCTAAGGATGCCTACGGATTCCAAGGGGTTCCTAAGGATTCCTATGGATTCCTACCGATGCCTCAGCCTGCCTCAGCCTCAGCCTCAGCCTCAGCCTGCCTCGGCTTGCCTCAGCCTCAGCCTCAGCCTGCCTCGGCCTCAGCCTCGGCCTCAGCCTGCGTCAGCCTCAGCCTCAGCCTGCCTCAGCCTCAGCCTGCCTCAGCCTCAGCCTGCCTCGGCCTCAGCCTCAGCCTCAGCCTGCCTCGGCCTCAGCCTGCCTCGGCCTTAGCCTGCCTCAGCCTCCCCTCCTCCACAATTACACAATATGAAAATACTCTCCCACTTCCCCTGATGGCGTCCCGAAGATATCCGACACCCCCCCGCGTACTGCTTTTTTACACAGGATTCCCGGGAAACGGGTTTTCGCTTGCGTTTTTTTCAAAATGCTGCTCTCGCTGAGGCGCCGGCCTCATTTCTGCTCCCGAATCGTTCCGAATCGTGCTCCCGCTGCAGCGAGGGCCTCATTTTCGGATCGGTGTTTGGCCTCCGTCGTTCAGGATGGCGTTCTCGCCCCAGCGCGGGCCTCTTTCTCGCGCGCCCATCCGCCCGCCACCACCGCGCCGCACCACCACCACCACCACCACCACCACCACCACCACCACACACCACCACCCACCCACCACCCACCACCACCACCAGCACCACCACCACCACCAGCACCACCACCACCACCACCACCACCACCACCACCACCACCACCACCACCACGCAACACGCACGCACGCACGCACGCGCACCACCACCCACTACGCACGCGCGCGCGGAGCCACAGGTCCGCTACGACACGCGTCCGCGGATAGAGAAAATCAGCGCCATGGTAAGGGATGGGAGGGAGGGGTAGGACGTCAGATATGACGCGAGCGCACCTAGCTTGTCCCCCTCCCCCTCCCCCCCCCATTCAGCCTCACCTTGTCTCAGCTTCGGTCTGCCTCGGCCTCATCCTCAGCCTCAGCCTCAGTTTCAGCCTCAGCCTATCTCGGCCTGAGCCTGCCTCGGCCTCAGCCTCAGCCTGCCTCAGCCTCAGCCTGCCTCAGCCTCAGCCTCAGCCTGTCTCAGCCTCAGCCTGCCTCAGCATCAGCCTCAGCCTCAGCGTCAGCCTGCCTCGGCTGCCTGGCCTCAGCCTCAGCCTGCCTCGCCTCAGCCTCAGCCTCAGCCTCAGCCTGCCTCAGCCTCAGCCTCAGCCTGCCTCAGCCTCAGCCTCCTGCATCAGCCTCAGCCTCAGCCTCAGCCTCAGCCTCAGCCTGCCTCAGCCTCAGCCTCTCAGCTCAGCCTCAGCCTCAGCCTCAGCCTGCCTCAGCCTCAGCCTCAGCCTGCCTCAGCCTCAGCCTCAGCCTGCTCAGCCTCAGCCTCAGCCTCAGCCTCAGCCTCAGCCTCCTCAGCTCAGCCTCAGCCTCAGCCTCAGCCTGCCTCAGCCTCAGCCTGCCTCAGCCTCAGCCTCAGCCTCAGCCTCAGCCTCAGCCTCAGCCTTCCTCAGCTTCAGCCTCAGCCTGCCTCAGCCTCAGCCTCAGCCTGCCTCGGCCTCAGCCTGCCTCGGCAGCTCGGGCATTTAAAATATTGCACAGGAGTGGTGTTCTGGGAATGCGTAGATCACGAAGCGGCCCACAGTTGGCTCTGGGCAATCAAACTATGGTACAGGAATTGTGTTCTGGGAGCACGAAGAACACGAAGAGGCCTACAATTGGCTCCGGGCATTCAAAATGTGGCCTGGCAGTGGTGTTCTGGGAGCACGAAGAACACGAAGTGGCCTACAGCTGGCTCCGGGCATTCAAAATGTGGCCTGGAAATGGTGTTCTGGGAGCACGAAGAACACGAAATGGCCTACAGTTGGCTCGGGGCATTCAAAATGTGGCCTGGGAATTGTGTTCTGGGAGCACGAAGAACACGAAGTGGCCTACAGTTGGCTCGGGGCATTCAAAATGAGGCCTGGGAATGGTGTTTTGGGAGCACGAAGAACACGAAGTGGCCTACAGTTGGTTCCGGGCATTCAGAATGTGGTCTGGGAATAGTGTTCTGGGAGCACGAAGAACACGAAGTGGCCTACAGCTGGCTCCGGGCATTCAAAATGTGGCCTGGCAGTGGTGTTCTGGGAGCACGAAGAACACGAAGTGGCCTACAGCTGGCTCCGGGCATTCAAAATGTGGCCTGGAAATGGTGTTCTGGGAGCACGAAGAACACGAAATGGCCTACAGTTGGCTCGGGGCATTCAAAATGTGGCCTGGGAATTGTGTTCTGGGAGCACGAAGAACACGAAGTGGCCTACAGTTGGCTCGGGGCATTCAAAATGAGGCCTGGGAATGGTGTTTTGGGAGCACGAAGAACACGAAGTGGCCTACAGTTGGTTCCGGGCATTCAGAATGTGGTCTGGGAATGGTGTTCTGTTGGCTCCAGGCAGTCAAAGTGTGGCCTAGGATAAGGTGGGAAGTCCCCGGTTTTCCCCGGCACCCGTCCGGCATCTGCCCAGACCCCCCCGGGGTCGGAGTCATGATGCGTTCTTTTTGAACTTACTAGAAACCTATCAGTCTTCGCTGTTAGGTAAATACAGAAAAAGAATAGTCAAAACATAGTCCAAACATAGTCCGGGGACTATTTGTTGAGTATTTTTTGCCTTTTTGGGGTATCTTTCGGGATTGTTTTATTCTTCGTCGAAAATCCCCCTGTCGGGGGACAGGCCCTCGCCCTCCCAGGCACGATGGCGTCGTTCAAGAGATCAGGGCGGAAGGCTTTTCGCTATATCCGGCCCCTGGGGGCCCTCGCCGGGCCTCGGGGCCGTCCAGAAACGCCTCCGGCTGCACAGCCGGCCCCTTAAGGAAAGGGTCGGGGTTTTTTGGGGGCGCCGTCCAGATCAGGGCGTCGCAGGTTTGGGCTCCGTGCAGTGGGCGGCTTGAATAAGGAACACTTACTTTTCAAATGGGGCTCGGTCGTTCCTTAGATTTTGCATGCGTTATTTGCAGTTCCTTATGCTGTATCTATTATTTATCGTTCCTTATGCGTTATTCCTTGGGATAAAAAAGGGCTTCGTTCCTTATTTTTCGTTCCTTAGGTCAGGCCGATGACTGTACCCTCGCGGGGCGACGTGGACCCCGCCCCCCCTCCGCGGCACCTCTTCTCGGGGCCCATGCAGCTCGGACCCCCTGGCCGCGTGGAACCTGCGGCGTTCTGAGGGAAGCGCTCCCAGGGGTTAAGTCGTGCCTGTCCCCCTACAGGAGGAATATTCAAAGACAGTAAAACATAATCTGGGGACGATTGTTTGACCCTTTTCTCAGTATGTGAGGGCATGTTCTGACTATTTTCTGTTCGTCGTCCAACATCCCCCTGCAGGGGGACAGGCCCGACTTCAAACCTGCTGCGTTCTGAGTGGAAGCACTCCCAGGGGGGTCCAGGAGGATGCGCCATCCCTCAGAGCGTGAATTACCTACCTCGCTTTCGCTTCCAGGCTAAACCAAGTCATACCACGCGCCTCCTCGTCAAGGGGCCTGACCAGTACAGGCCGTAGTTTGGCATCGCTTGGTATCTCTTGGAAGCGAGGGTGGTCAAAAGCGAGGTAGGTTTGTTTTCCCCCTAATCCCTCTGCTCCGGCCCGTGCCCGATCGGGATCGCGGAGGTCGAGCTGGCCCCCGATCGGCACGGCCGTCCCCGCGCTCCGGGGTGCACCGGGCGGCCTGCTGGCCCGGGCCAGGGCCCAGGCTTCCAGCAGACCCTTCTCTGATCTCGGGGGCGGAGAAGAGGGGGTGATGACTAGGGGGGGGTGGATATCATGGCGGGGGCCATGATATTTCCCCAGATTTCAGGGCGCCTCTTCTTATTTCATTACGTTCCCGGCCCCCCCGCTAGGCCGCGCACATGCCGCCGGCCATGATTTGCACCCCCCCCTCTTGGACACCCCCCTCTTGGCCGCTCCCGAGGGCTGGCTTTCCAGCCCCATGGTATCGCTCGGACGTGGGCACTTTTTCTCGGCGGGGACTCATGAGGAGCATCCTGGGTGATCCTGCAGAAAACCACGCACGAAACCGACAAAAGCACAGGGAATGGACGTCCGAGCGCCGGGAAGTCCCGAGCCCGCTTCTGCCCTCACGAGGTCCAGACTGTCCGCCGAGCGCCAGAGAACCGGCGAGGAAAGTCTGGCGCGAGTTGTGGGAGTCGCTGGAGGGTTTTTGGGGCGTTGGGGTCTGCGAGGGGCACCGGCTGGGCGGGAACAAGGCTCAGGGGGTGGGATGCATCGGCCCGCAATCGCCCGTCCATCGAGCACAGATAGACTTGGCAGCGCTCGGGCGTGTGCACTTTTTCCTCGGCGAGAACCATCGAGGACCATCCTGGACCATCGAGCAAGAAAAACACGCACGATATCGAAAAACGCACGGGGAATGGACGTCCGAGCGACGGCAAGTAGAGGCCCGATGCCCCAACGCGCCCAGGATCGTTCGGATTCGATGTCCGCGACCCATCGCCGATCTATCGGCGACGTATCGCCGGTCGCAGGTCGATGCTACCCCCCTTGGGCCAGTCGCCGCCTATCGTCTGCCCTCAGGGCTGCGGGGCAGGATCGGGCTGTTGATCGGCCTTGGTCGGGTGGCGTGCTCATGAGGCGCAAGCCTGCTGGAGAAGGCAAGCGCCGTCCTGAAGGAGTTCCCCCTGACACCCGTCGGCATCATCGAGGCGCTGTTCAGCCCGCCGTTCCTCTACGTGCTGATCGGCCTGGTGTTGCTGTGCTGCTCGGGGAGCCTCATCTACGTGTTCCGGGACGGGATGGAGCCGTACATGATGGCCTTCGTCGACGTTCTGGCATCCATCGGGAGGTCATTCCTCACGTGCCTCCAAGGGTTGTACTGGTGCTTGCAGCGGTTGGTCTTCCCGCTGAAGGAGCTGTTCATGGACTCTGCCCGGTCCACTGATCACTATTTCAATCCTTACAAGAAGAAGGAGCCAGCCAGACAGAACGTCCCCACATTCCAGATCTAGCCTCTGAGTGCGTGCCTCCTTTTCTGGCGTGCAGTGTGACAGATTATCCGCAGGTGTGATTCGACTGTCGCTTGCTCGCTCCAGACCAGCATCGGCCTCTCAGTCCTCGGCCGATGGTGCGCTATGCGACATATCGCCCGCAGCTTTCATCTCACGATCGATTCTACATCAGGGGTATCAGCGCGAATCCACCTCCTCCTAGATCCAACTGTGTAGGGAGGTCGCTTTGCAAATGCTGACGCTCGTCATGGGGACACTATTGAAAAAGGTTTGCTCTCAGGACTTGCCAGGTTCTGGCATGCTCTTCTTTTTGCGCAGGCTTCTGGAGCGGCCATCGTTCGATGTTGGCCCCAGAGTTCTTCAGTGGTGTACACGCAGCGTTCCGAAGAGGGGTATATGCAGCCCTGGGCGGCATCAGCGGAAACGACATACGGCGCTGGGCGGCTCTTCGGGCCACGGACTGCTACGCGGCTGGCCCGCAAGGAGACACTGCACCTCGCCCCCTGGAAACTTGCACGGGATATGCATGATCACTCGAAGTTTCCCTGTTTTAGGGGGCCGAAGCAGAAGTGCCGTCTTGCCAGAGCGTCCCGCTTGCCCTCCGCGGGGGGAGCGAGCGGCCGCTGCCCCGTCCAGAGGAGCAGCGGTCGGGATTTCAGAGGCCTGGCCCGCCCCTGCCTACAGTCGGGGCGCGGAAGAAGGAACCCTTTTTTCGTTGGGGAGGGGCTCGGTGTTCCTCGATTGCTTCACCGTTTGCCTTGGATGTTCCTGAGGTTGCCCGTGGGGAATCGAAGTTTAACCCATGGGAAGAAAGGGGCCGCGTTCCTTACTTGGGGTTCCTGGGGTCAAGGCCCCGATCTGCACTAGAGGCTCAGGGAGAAGAGGCGAAGGAAAGGAGGGGCCTGCCCAAGAAGCCCATGGCCACCTTCGTCGTCGTCGTCGTCGCCTTCGTCGTCGTCGTCGTCGTCGTCGTCGTCGTCGTCGTCGTCGTCGTCGTCTTCGTCGCCTTCGTCGTCGTCGTCGTCGTTGTCGTCGTCGTCGCCTCGCCTCGCGTGGAGGGCCCGCCGAGGCCCCCGGCCGCGGGGAGGGGCGCTTTCCCGCGGGTCGGGCTTGGCGCGGCCGCCCGCCCGCGCTGCGCGGAACCCCCGCCGCGCGGCCCCGCCGCGCGGGCGGCCCGGACGCGCCTCCTGCAGGGCTGAAGTCGCTACAGGTTGATTCTGGCGGAACAATAAGAAATAGTACAATAATACCCTAAACTACTCAAACATCAGGGTCCATTAATAAATACCCTAACAGATTCTAAGCTACCCAAATACCCATAACCTAATATCCAATCATATATAGTCCAAAAATAGTTCAGTTAGAATTAATATATGTATATTTAAATACATATATACATATATATATATATATATCACCGCGGCAGACCTATGTCCTTCGGATGTTTGCGAGCAGGCACTCTGCGAGCAGGAGGACGCGCTCGGTGAGCCGAGGGGGCGGCGGAGAGCGCGCGGGCGCGCCGGGCCGTCGGGGAGGGGCCGAAGGGTGCGACCCGCGCGGGGAAGGGGCTCCGGGCATCCAGGAGCAGCACCTGGCCCGGGCAGGGCTCCTCCTCCTCCTCCTCCTCCTCCTCCTCTTCCTCCTCCTTCTCCTTCTCCTCCTCTTCATCATCCTCATCCTCCTCCTCATCCTCCTCGCCATCGGGCTCGCCGTGGTGTGCTGTGTTGCCCTGCGCCCCCGCCGTCCTGGAGCGCGCCGTGCTACGAGCTGCGCGGCGAGGAGCCGCTCGGCGGGCGGGATCGGGGATCTTCTGGCCGGGGCCAATCCAGACCCGGGCCAGTCGCGCCTTGCAGAATCCTGGAAGGCCCTGCAAGCTCCTGCACCCACACCCGGGGTCCATGCGAAGGGTCCGGCAAGATCCTGCAGGATCCTGCATCCAGACCCGGGTCAAAGCGACCCTGGCCCTGCAGGATCCCGCAAGATCCGGCGCTCTGGCTGACCCCCGTTCGCATTGACCCTTGGGAGCTGTTGTCCCCTTTCCGTTCCTCCCTCCGCCTTGCCTTGAGTCGGGCCTGTCCCTCCACAGTAGGAATCTTCAAAAATAGTCAAAAAAATCGTCAGGGGGATCTAGTGACAATTATTGAGCATCTTATATATATATATATATATGTATAGATCTACATGTATGTATGTATATATAATATCTATATGTATGTATGTGTATATATATGTATGTATATATATATGTACATATATCGTACCTCCCCCTGGCGGATGCAGGCCATCTGCGAGCAGTTCCCCTTTGCGAGTAGTGGAACGTGGCTGTCTATCGGTGGAGCAGGCGCTGGCCTTTCTCACGGCGGCCACTAAGAATGCTGCCCCTCAGGGGCAACTTCCAGGGGGGGTAGGCTCAGGGGGGGCGCATCGACCCCACAATCGCCCACTGATCGCCGATAGGGGCACGATAGCCCGCCCCGCCCAGGACGGTGCGGAATTGCCGTCGGGGGCCTATCGCCGATCTATCGGCGATGTATCGCCGACTCGTGACGGGTGCTCGATGTTTCCCCCTTTGGGCAAGTCCCCCCCCCCGAACGCTTGGCCCGTGCAGTGGGCACGCCAAAGAATGCATCGGCATGCCACCATGTGTCCCACGGATATCGCTTACGGTCGGACCGAGGTAAGGGCCAGAGGCCTCCCGGGCGCCTCTTCGGGTCTCTTGGGATGCCTCTCGGGTGCTCTTGCGACGCCTCTTTGGGGCTTCTTGGAGGCATCTCTGGGAGCTTCTGGGGGCCCGGAGGCCCCATGGAGATACATGCCATCCCGTCAGGCCACAGAATCCCACACGAGAGGGCTTCGAACACGGACGACAGTTGCGCCCCTGGCTTTCTCACAACATTGGGTGCTCACCGCCTGCTCCTGGTATCCTTCAAACGCTTCAAGTTCTTGGACCCCCTCCCGCCCTCGTGCCTACCGAGCACGGGTGGCAGTCGTGCTGTGTCCCGACGATGCCCGTGCAGGGGGGAGGCCTTGGCCCCTGGCGACCAGGGACGCCACGCGACGGTGGGCCTTCGCCATGTCCGGCGGGGCCGCCCACGAACGATTCGGGACCAGAGCCCGGCTCCTGGCAGGATGGGGTCGAGAGCTGGGGGGCGGAAAAGAGGGGGGTGATGACTAGGGGGGGTGGATATCATGGCGGGGGCCATGATGTTTCCCCAGATCTCATGGCGCCTCTTCTGATTGCACTGCGTCCCTGGCCCCCCCGCTGGGCCGCGCACGTGCCGCCGGTCAGGATTTGCGCCCTCCCCCTCTTGGACACCCCCCTCTTGGCCGCTCCCGAGGTATTACAGCTGGGCCGATTCACTGTTTGCGCTGACTTGGACTGCGCCGAGCTCGTGCCATGGCCTTCTTCCTCACACACGGCTGGGGCGTGCCCGTGAGGCGCGGCTTGTCGGCGGACAGGCAACGTGGGGCCCCTCTCGGCCGCTCCCGAAGCGCCGGGGCCCGCGGATGGAGCAGCTCACGGCGCCGGGGCAGGGAGCAGGAGAGCACCTCTCTCCCTGCCCTCAAGTCGGGCCCGGCCCCCTATACGGGGGGATGCGCGACGAAAAATAAAAAAAATGAAAACAAATAATCAAAAAATAGTTCAAAAATGGTCTGGGGATTATGTTTTTAGGATTTGTTTGACCTTTTTGGGGTATTTTATGATATATATATATATAGATTGAAAAATCGTCGAAAATCCCCCTGTAGGGGGACACGCCCGACATAACCTTAGTTTTCGCCACAGAACAACAAAAATTGTCATGGCGAAGGTCCCAGCCATATGCAGTTGTGGGCACCGTAATTGTGAATACCTGCTTCGGTGAAGCTCCTTATGGGGTCACGAAGCGCTGCACTGGGCGGGCGGGAACGCTGTATTGTGTGGGTGGTGTGCCGAATTGGGCTTCCGGGACGCATGCGGACGGTCCCACTGAAGACTTCGGTGGAGCTCCTTATGGGGCCACGAAGCGCTCCACTGAGTGAGCGAAAATGCCAAATTGGGTTACCGGGACGCATGCGGACGGTCCCACTGAGGGCTTCGGTGGAGCCCCTTATGGGGCCGCGAAGCGCTGCACTGCGCGGGTGAAAATGCCAAATTACATTTCGCGGACGCATGCGGACGGTGGCACTGGGGCTGTGGGTGGAGCGTCCCATGGGGCCACGAAGCACTGCACTGGTTGGGCGAAAATGCCAAATTGGGCTTCGGGACGCATGCGGACGTCGGCAAAATGGCGTTCGGTGGAGCTCCCTATGGGGCCACGAAACGCTGTACTGGGTGGGTGAAACGCAGGGAGGAGGGGGAAGAGGGCCACGAAACGCTGTACTGGGTGTGCGGGACGTTTGCGGACGGTAGCGCTAGGACCTTCGGTGGAGCTCCCTATGGGGCCACGAAGCGCTGCCCTGGGTGTGCGGGACGCATGCGGACGGTAGCACTGGGACCTTCGGTGGAGCTCCCAATGGGGCCACGAAACGAATTACTGCGTGTGCGGGACGCATTCGGACGGTAGCACTGGGACCTTCGGTGGAGCTCCCAATGGGGCCACGAAACGTTTTACTGCGTGTGCGGGACGCATGCGGACGGTAGCACTGGGACCTTTGGTGGGGCTCCCTATGGGGCCACGAAACGCTGTACTGGGTGTGCGGGACGCATGCGGACGGTAGCACTGGGGGCGTTCGGTGGAGCTCCTTATGGGGCCACGAAGCGCTGTACTGGGTGGGTGAAACGCAGGGAGGAGGGGGAGGAGGGTCACGAAACGCTGTACTGGGTGTGCGGGACGCATGCGGACGGTAGCACTGGGACCTTCGGTGGAGCTCCAATAGGGCCACGAAATGCTGTACTGGGTGTGCTGGACGCATGCGGGCGGTAGCACTGGGACCTTCGGTGGGGCTCCCTATGGGGCCACGAAGCGCTGTACTGGGTGTGCGGGACGCATGCGGACGGTAGAGAGGAGGGGGAGGAGGAAGAGGAGGAGGAACGCGGGGACCGTCTCTTCCAAACGAGGACCCAACACCACAGGCGGGTTGGGAAAAAAATGGACTCCCGGGATCTGGGGTGTTGGGACCCTCCGGACGGGCCTCGAAGCGGCCAGCGGGCCTCGCAGGGCGTTTTGCCAAGCCTTCCCAGCACACCTAGGGCGATCAGGGGGGTCATCGGAGACGTCCCAGAGACCCCCAAGACAACACAAGAACGCTCCAAGAGTGACCGACGTGACCTCAAGATGGCCCAAGAGGCCTCCAGGACGGCCCCAAAGAGAGAGCATTCCCAAGAAGGCCCCCCGAGGCAAAAATCATTGATTTCCTGTGGGTGTTTATGAATTTTGGGGTTCTCCTCTTTTCGGCTTCCCGACGCTCCAAGACGGCGGTCTTCTGGGCGTCCGAAGCCGCCTGGGAGGCTCCAAAATCGCCCCACAACCATCCGAAAGGGCTTCCAGGCAGTCCAAGAGAGCCCCAAAACGCCACAACACGGGTCCAAGATGGCCCTCAGAGAGCCTCATGGCGGCCCAAAATGGCCCAAAGACACCCTCCGAAGAATTCCAAATCGTGATTCGGTCGTTCAGGGAGACTGCGGTTGGAGGCAGGGTGGCCCGAGGAAGCCCCCGGAGGCCCCCAGAATACGCCCAGGAGGCCTCCAGAAGGCCTTAAGAAAGCCTGAAGCAACTTTTGTGAGGCCCCTAGAGGCTCTCCAAGGAGGAGCCTCCGCCAAAAAGAGCTGAGGAAGATGGGGGAAATGCGCAGGGTATGGCGGGAAAAATTGAAAAACATGGAGGATGGATACCGAATGACATTTTTATAACGGCGATGCAGGAAAAGGCAACAAGGAGTTATCGCTAAATTGTCGGCTTGGCTTTCCTGCTATTTCACCTGCGTGCCAAACTTCAAGGACCAAGGTGCATGGCGCGAAGCGCCACTGCAGTCTTATCAGAGTGAGGGGGCCGAACGGTCATTCACTGTCCCTGGGTGCGTGACTGAAGTGGAATTCCGCGGTGCGGATTCTCGTTGTTGTTGTTGTTGTTGTTGTTGGTGTTGTTGGTGTTGTTGTTGTTGTTGTTGTTGTTGTTGTTGTCGTTGTTGCTGTTGTCGTTGTCGTTGTTGTTGTTGGCGTTGTTGTTGTTGTTGTTGTTGCTGTTTGTGGTTGGTGTTGGTGTTGGTGTTGGTGTTGTTGTTTGTTGTTTGTTGTTGTTGTTGTTGTTGTTGGTGTTATTGTTGTTGTTGTTGTTGTTGGTGTTGTTGTTGTTGTTGTTGTTGTTGTTGTTGTTGTTGTTGTTGTTGTTGTTGTTGTTGTTGTTGTTTGTTGTTGTTATTTGTTGTCGTCGTCCCACCCGCAACCCGCCCCGCGACCCACCCGCGACCCAACCCGCGACCCACCCCGCGACCCACCCGCGACCCACCCGCGACCCACCCGCGACCCACCCCGCGACCCACCCCGCGACCCACCCCGCGACCCACCCCGCGACCCACCCCGCGACCCACCCGCGACCCACCCCGCGACACCCGCGACCCACCCGCGACCCACCCGCGACCCACCCGCGACCCACCGCGACCCACCCGCGACCCACCCCGCGACCCACCCGCGACCCACCTTCGACCCAAACCACGTCGAAGGTACAAGCCACCATTTACGGCGCCTGCGGCGGGCTTTTTTTGCATTCCTTCCAGGTGGAGAGCCCGCGACCCACCCCGTGACCAACTCGCGACCACCCCGCGCCCCAAACCACGTTCAGGGTACAAACCACATTTTTCGGCGCCTGCGGCGGGCATCTTTTGCATTCGTTTCAGGTGGAGAGCCCGCGGCCCATCCGTGACCACGTTCAGGGTACAAACTACATTTTTCGGCGCCTGCGGCGGGCATCTTTTGCATTCGCTCCCGGAGGAGAACCCGCGGCCCACCCGCGACCCAAACCACGTTCAGTGTACAAACAAATTTTTGTTGGCGCCTGCGGCGGGCTGCTTTTGCATTCCTTCCAGGTGGAGGTGGAGAGCCCGCGACCCACCCGCGACCTAAAGCACGTTCACTGAACAAGCCAATGCCGCACAAGCGCGGCGGTGGATTTTCGCATGCCGTCTGAGCCCGCAAGGACCTCTTCAAGCCCCGCGCATCCACACCAGCCCGTCCAGCAACTTTGCCCTGGCGAGTTGCCTTGATCAGAGAAGGCGGGGAGCATAAAGTGGGAAAAAGGACTACGTTGCAGTTATCTTGGGAAAGGAGGGGGAGGCAGGAGGAGTAAACAGGGGACGAGGAGAACGCGGAAGAAGAGAGGATGTGAGGATAATGTGGAGGGAGAAAAGGAGGAGGAGCAGGAGGACGAGGAGGGGGAGGAGGGGAAGGAGGGGAAGGAGGAGGACGAGGAGGGGGAGGAGGGGCAGGATGATGATGATGGACGACAATGGGAGGACGATGATGGAGGCCGATGAGGGGGAGGACGACAATGGGAGGACGATGATGAAAGGACGAGGGGGGGAGAGGGAGGACGAGGAAGAAGAAGAGGAGGAGGACGAGGAGGAGGAGGATGACGATGACGATGACGACGAGGACGAGGAGGAAGAGGAGGAGGAGGAGGAGATCGCCATCGACAGGGAAGGTGGGGGCCACGAGGTCCGCCGGCTCGACGACGCCCGCGTCGCCCGCGCCCGCCCCCTCACTCTTATCCGCAATTGCGGGGTGCTACGTATATACAAGTGGCACGTGTGTGCCCAGGCTCATACAACAAACACTGAAAGGGCGTTTGAGGCAGGAAGACACCATGACGGAGGGATCGGAGATGGAGAAGGGGAAGCTAGGGCGGCGCCGCCAGGGCGTGCCTAAGAGAAGGGGAAGAAGCAGGATGTGAACGCATAATAATCAAAGATCGAGTAAGAGCCCCTCCCAAAGGATTGGGGATCGAGCAGGAGGATCGACGAGGGCAATACCTCTTCGAGGTCAGCGTTGCGAGGATTTCTAAAGCGAAAGTGGCCTGACCACCTCAGCTCAGGGCATCTCGGAACCCAGAGTTGCGAGGATGTCTCAGGCGAAAGTGGCCTGAACACCTGAGTTCAAAGCATCTTGGAACCCAGAGTTGCGAGGATGTCGCAGGCGAAAATGGCCAGACCACCACGGGACAGGGCATCTGGTAATCCAGAGATGCGGGGATGTCTCAGGCGGAAGTGGCTGAACCACCTTAGTTCAGGGCATCTCGGAACCCAGAGTTGCGTGGATGGCGAAAGTGGCCGGACCTCCATGGGGCATAACACCTCCGAGTTTTAGAGTTGCGAGGATGTCGCATGCAAAAGTGGCCAGACCACCATGGGGCAGGGCATCTCGGAATCCAGAGTTGCGGGGATGTCTCAGGCGGAAGTGGCTGGACCTCCTTATTTCAAGGCATCTCGGAACCCAGAGTTGCGGCCCCAGGAGGCCCCAGGAGGTTCCAGGAGACTCCCAGGAGGCTCCGAGGCGGGGTCTGGGGTACCAGAAGGTACAGAAAGCTCCAGGAGGCCCCAGGAGGTTCCAGGAGGCCCCCAGGAGGCTCCGAGGCGGGGTCTGGGGTACCAGAAGGTACGTCGGGGCTAGATTTGGGGAGGATGTCTCAAGCGGAACCGCCATTCTCTGAGAATCGGGGTCAAAATCATTGAAAATACCATGTGTTTTTGAAGGTTTTATGTTACAATGTTGAAGTTCCCATGTGTTTTTTTACCCTGACGTCACGATCTGTGTGAGGGGTGCCACCGATTTGCAGAATCTCGAGGATGTCCCTAGCGAAACGGCCAGAAAAAACTGCGAACGACGCGGCGCGTACGCATTCATCGCCTCTGAGCTCTATTCCCTCGGAGAGGTGCGTATGATACGATGCGTATATATATATATGTATGTATATATATATGTATGTATGTATGTATGTATGTATGTATGTATGTTTGGTTGGATGTATGTATGTATGTATGTATGTATGTATGTATGTATGTATGTATGTATGTATGTATGTATGTATGTATGTATGTATACATGTATATGTATATGTATGTATATATACACATATGTATATATATATATATATATAGAAAGAAAGGGCCCCTGGAGGCCTGGCCGCCCCCCTTGAGATCCTGGCGCTGCTACTTGATCCCCGGCGGGCGCTCTCGCCCAGCTTGGGGCCCTGGGCCATCCCGGGCCGACCTGCTCGCAGCACGGCGCGGGAAGGGGGGGTCTGGGGGTCCAGAGTGGTGTTTTTCTGCGATGATGCAAGTTTCCCTGGCGTCAAATTTCATGGCGCCAACATCGCAGGGCGGATCTCGCTCGGAAAACGACCAGATGGGCCTGGAGTGTCCTGGAGAACTTCGTTCCGGATTTCGAGGTGGATTCGGTGCGTTTTTTTTTTTTGGGGGGGGGGCAGGAGTGAAGACTAAAACAAATCCACGCGGAATTCACTTCGTTTTTCGCTCGCCGTTGCGGGGTTTCGCATTGGCAGGACTCCGCGCAACGATCCGCTGCAGCACGTCTGCAAGGTCGGCGCAGTGACAAATCCGAGGGCCGTCCCAGGGACCCGCGGGCCATGGGCCCTCCTCGCGGCATGGACAACACGGGCCATGGGGGAAACGGGTCCTCCCGGTGATGCGGGCATTCTCGCCCCGTTTCCAGATTTGTCCGACTCGAAACCTGACGCAGGAAGATCGGGCCCATGGGCCCAGAGTGGTGATTTCTGCGATGCTGCAAGTTCCCCCAGCGTCAAGTCTGAGGGCCGTCCCAGGGACCCGCTGCTCCTCCAGAGCCGTCTTTCTGGACGGTCTGGGGGTCCCCTGGACGGAGGCCCCAGGAAGACGCCGCCACGACGAGCCAGGCTCCGCCCTGCTGGTTGTCGGCGCGTTGGATTGCCAGCCCCCTCGGGCAATGAAAAAATCATGACGGAAGGTTTTTTTGCCATTTGCGGCCTTTGGGGGCCCTTACCGGCCCTCGAGACCGTCGAAAAACGATTCAGGATGAAAAACGGGTCCAGGGGAATGGGTCGAGACCTCGGGGGGTCGACGTAATGAACAAATCATGACGTCGGGGTTTGGGAACGTACTCTTTTCCCTGTGATCGGCATCACCTTCTCTCGACGCCGATCTCAAAGGTTTTGTCCTACGCTCCTGAGGACGCCTCTCCTCGAGATGGGCATCGCCCTCTGTGGGCTTGTCGATCTCGGGGGCAGGGACGAGCTCCCAGAGATCCGACGTCGTGATTTCTTCCATACGGGGTCCCCAGAAGTCTCGACCCATTCCCCGGGACCGGTTTTTCTTATCCTGAGTAGTGTTTGGACGGTCCCGGGGCCCGGCGCGGGCCCCCCGGAGCCGAAAATTTCGCCACCAAATTCCCGTCCTGATTCTTTAACGACGCGATCCTGTCTGGGGGGACGAGCTCCAGGCGGGAATACGAAAAACCTCCGTCTTGATTTTTGTCCATGCGTTGGCTCTCTGGGGGCGCGCTCCAGGCTGGCCCCTGGAGCTCCGGGCCCTGGGCGCCCCCGCGGCGCCCCCGCGGCCAGGCCCGCACGTCCCGCCGCGGGGCATGGCGCGCGCGCGGGGCCCCCTCGAGCGGCTGCAGCGCCCGGCGCCGCGCGGGGCGCCCCGGTGTGCCGCGGCTCTCCTGGCGTCCGCTCCGCGATCGCGCCGTGAGGAGCGCGCCGCGCCTCGGGGGCGGTGCGCCGCGGCGTCCCGCGGCGCTGCCGGGAGGGCTCGTCGCGGCGGCCGCCGCGAGGTGCGCCTCGGCCTTCGCCGCCTCCGCCGCCCCGGGCCCCCCCCCCCACCTCGGACAAGCCGAGGAGGAGATTTGCCAGTTTGAAACAGATCCCTATCCCTGTGTTTGACATCACCTCACCTCGATGCTGATCTTAAGGGCCCCCTCAGCTTCTGAGGGCACGTCCCTAAGAGCTTCCTCGCTTTTTGCTCGCACATCTTAGGGATAGCGATAAGTTCGAGGCTGGTTAGAGATTGGAGGAGGAGGAGGAGGAGGAGGAGGAGGAGGAGGAGGAGGAGGAGGTGGAAGGAGGAGGAGGAGAAGGAGGAGGAGAGGGGGGAAAGAACGGGGAGGAGGAGGTGAGTGAGGAGGAGGATGGAGGAGGAGGAAGGAGTTGAGGAGGGAGGAGGAGTGAGGAGGAGGGGGGGGAGGCAGGGCAGGAGAGAGCAGCGAGGACGCGCGGGGGCCCGCTGTGGGCGAGTGGGCGAGCTTCCGCTCAGCGTGTCGCTCCGCCAGATCTGGCCCACCACGCTGCGGCGCGAAGCGCGATCCCGCATCCTCCTCCTCCTCCTCCTCCTCCTCCTCCTCCTCCTCCCTGCTGTTGCCTGCCCTCCCTCCCCAGACTGGGGAGGCAGGGGGGCCGCAGCAGGAAGGCGGCGGCCCGCGGGCGAGGCGCCCCCGCCGGCGCCGAGCAGCCGCCCCGCGGAGCAGCGCGCGAGCAGGGGCCCGGGGAGCGCCGGCGTCGTCGGCGTCCGGCGCTGCCTTCGACTTCGCGTAACCCAGACCCCCTCGGGCAATGAAAAAATAATGACTGGAGGTTTTTTGCTGTTTTCGGCCTCTGGGGGCCCTTGTCGGCCCTCGAGACCATCAACAAAACGATTCAGGCTGAAAAACGGGTCCAGGGGCCTCCCCGCAGCCCCCAAAAAGCCGCGCACCACAGGTCGCGCTTACCCAGGGTCACTCTGGCGTGTAGCGTGCAGCCGATGCTCAGGGAGGGCCGCTCTTGCCTGGGCCGCCATGTGAGGCGTTCCGGCAAGGGCCCAACGATCAAACGGATTGAACAAAATCGAGACGGCCGTTTTTCGTCGCTTCCGGCCTCTCTTGGGGCCCTTGCCTGCCTTCGGGACCGTCAAAAGAGGACTCGGCATGACAAATCGGCCCTGGGGAAGGGGTCGAGACCTCTGGGGGTCGACGTTGTGAAAAAAATCATGACGACGGGGTTCTGGGATGTGAGGCGTTCTTGAAAGTGCCTCTCGCAGGCGATTTTTCTCTCCAGATCCTCGCGCCCCAACCAAAAAAATTGCCGGTTAGAAGAAAAGGGAGGAACCCCAGGACACATCCCAAAAGAGGATATTCAGACCCACCCCTATCGTGGGTGGACGCCCCCCATCGTGTATTCCGGGGTCGGGCCCCAAATTTTCTCGTCCATTCGAAAGCCCCATGAGGCCTGGGATAGGGGTCGACACATCCCCTATGAGCCTCGCCTTCGTCGGACGCTTGGCATCGCTCGGACGTGTGCATTGTTCCTTCAGCGAGGACCATCTAGGAACATCCTTGATCATTTGGCGAAAAAGCCACGCACGAAACCGACAACAAAACACAGGGAATGGACGTCCGAGCGATGGCCAGGACGGGGCTACGACAAGGCTGGCTCATTTCCAGAGCTCTCGGAGCGTGCGCTCCAGAGCGCTCCGAGGAGGCCGCCCGCGGGCGAGCCACGGCGCCCGAGACCTCCTCCGGAGCCGCCAGATCTCAGAGATTCTCTCGCCCCGTGTTATCGTCGTCTCCCTGGCTTGAAGTCGTGCTGGTCCCTCTACAGGAGGAGTATTCTAACCATCTGGGGGCGATCCTTCCCTGCCATCCCGTGGTGGTGGGTCCTCGCTTTGAAGAGACAGCGCCCCGCGTCCTCACTCCCGCTGCCCCCTCCCACCTCCTCTCAACATCATCTTCATCATCACCCGTTTCAGCACACCCCTCCAACGTTTCGTGGCCCCATGGGGAGCTCCACCGAGTGCCCCAGTGGCACCGCCCGCATGCGTCACCACCTCCACCAAGATCAGCGCTTAGTGGCCCAATAGGGAGCTCCACCGAAGGCCGCAGTGGCACCGCCCGCATGCGTCACCCCCCCACCCTGTGCAGCGCTTCGTGGCCCAATAGGGAGCTCCACCGAAGGACCCAGTGGCACCGCCCGCATGCGTCACCCCCACCCAGTTCAACGTTTCGTGGCCCCATGGGGAGCTCCACCGAAGGACCCAGTGGCACCGCCCGCATGCGTCACCCCCACCCAGTTCAACGTGTCGTGGCCCCATGAGGAGCTCCACCGAAGGCCCCAGTGGCACCGCCCGCAGTGCAGTGCTTCGTGGCGCCATGTGGAGCTCTACCGACTGCCCCAGTGGCACCGCCCACATGCGTCACACCCACCCAGTGCAGCGCTTCGTGGCCCCATCGGGAGCTCCGCCGAAGGCCCCAGTGGCACCGCCCGCATGCGTCACACCCAGCCAGTACAGCGCTTCATTGGGAATGGTAGTCCCCATTCCCTGGGCGGGCTCTTTTTTGAAAACCGAAGCTCCTATGAAAACCAGTGTGGGGGGGGAGGGGCAGGACGAGGAGGAAGAGGAAGAGGAGGAGGAAGAGGAAAATGGAGATGAGGAGGTGGAGGAGGAGGAAGAGGAGGAGGGCGAGGAGAGAGGAGGCAAACGACATGCGGAGTAAAAAATTAACCCTGCTGGGAGGAGGAGAAGGGGGCAGAGGAGGAGGAGGACGAGTAATAAGAGAGGAAACGGGGGGAGAGGAGGACGAGGAGGAGGAGGAGGAGGAGGAGGAGGACGAGGAGGAGGAGGAGGAGGAGGAGGAGGAGGAGGAGGTCGCGCGCTGACGGCCCCTCCGTCCTTCCAGGTCCCCGAAGCCGTAGGGCCGTAGTCCCGTAGTCCACGACGGGGCACGGGCGCGGCCGAGGGTCGTCGACGTCGCCGTCGTCGTCGTCTTCGTCGTTTTCGCCGCCGTCGCCGTCGAGCTGTCGCCGTCGGGGCCAGGACAGAAGACGAGATCCACCAGGACAGAAGACGAGATCCACTGAACCCCACTGAAACTATTATTTTCTTCGTGAGTGGAGGGCTCGGTCACCCGAGAGCTCCGAGAGCAATGGCACTCCACGAATCGTGCCACGAATCCCCGCGGGCTCCGACGGAGCAGCAGCGGTGAAACATCGGAAGAGCTTGAAACTTGAGAGCCACACGTTGTTTGTTTTTGTTGGTGTTTGTATGTGTGTTTGTTTATGAACATGCTAGCGCGCGGCCCTGCGGATGAGTGGCACAGCCAGACACAGCCAGGGCCAGGGCAAAGAGAGCATTGCGCATTGCATTGCGGGTGCTCGCAATAGCTCGTCGGCGCTCGCGCCAATCGAATTCACACTCCAAACGAACTAGCTGGGGGGCGGGGGGGTCTCTAATCTGCACTACAAGAACATAGATGTATGAACCTATGAGTAAGATAGTCTGTATGTAATTGTTCAATGGGTACATACACAGTTGTATCAAGGAAGCTAGTCGATGGATGACCTACCTACCCTAGTTGAAGCAGTGCTTGTGGTCATCGAATTCTTCGGGGATCTTAATAGCACTGCACGTGGAACTGGAACTCTTGCACTTCCCACCCGTGGTGCCGACCTTGCCCTTGCTCTGTGGCTTGGGCGTTGGCTGGACTGCCATGGACAGAGGCTCACGGGTGAGGAGGACCTTCTCGGCCCCCAAGCATTTCGAATTCAAAACCAAACTGTAAAAATCAACATCTACTGACACGGTCTCCAACTTGTTGAACGCAGTGTACTGGAACTCGAAAGGAAGGGTCTGCTTGTCGACAGACAGCACTGGATCCTCTAGCACAGCCTCGGTCCGCACCCCCTTGATCGTCTTCGAAGCTTCCTGCTGGAAACGCCGACAAGGCTCAGGACGATGCGATCGCGGTTCCCCGTTCCCCCGAAGGCCCCGAAGGTTTCCGATCGTTGTTTCACAGGTTGTGCTCGAGGTTTTCGGCCCGATGGTTTTTCAAGCATCGAGGATTTTCGACCGTGGAGTCCCGATGGTTTTCGGACGTGGCCCCAACGAAGGTATTCGAACCTGGTTATCCCTAAGGTTTTCGAACGTGGACCCCCCGAGGGTCCAAATGTTTTCGGAACTTGATTTTGACGATACTTTCGAAGTATTGGTTTCAGAACTTGGTTCTGAAATTTTTGATCGCAATCGCTCCTCATCCTGATCGGCTCCTGACCCGCTGGCGCAGACATGCCCTCGCCATAGTCTTATCCTCACCCCTCCTTCTGTTCCACCTTCTCATCCTCCCTATCGCCTACCCCTCCTCTCCACCTCTTGTTTCGTCGAGGCGGTATCGTCCCTCCTCCTCCTCCTCCTCCCTCCTCCTCCCCTTCCTCCTCCTCCTCCTCCTCCTCCTCCTCCTCCTCCTCCTCCTCCCCCCGCTAAGTTCCCGTTCGGAAGGAGACGGGGGAGGATGGGGGAGAAAGATGAGCATATCGTCCTCGTTACGCACCCTTCCCGCTCCTTGACGGGTGGAAGTGGGATAGACCAGGCTGGGACGAAGGAGTCGCCCGCCGACGGGTGGGCGGAGGTGCCGTGGCTGGTGACGTAGAAGTCGATGCCGAACGCAGTAGTGATCTTGAAGCTGTGGGGCAGCGGCATCCTCGTAATACTGCCCACGTAGTTCAGCCTCAAGGTGGGGTTGCACTTGATCGCAACGATGCCCTTCGTCACATCGTCGGCATCCTGCTCTCTGAGCGCCAGGTCGGACCACCCGCGCTCCAGCGTGACGTCGGACGCAGGGCAGCTAGTCTGCACCATACATTTTTTCCAGATGAACGCCTCAAGGTTGAGCATGAACACTTTGATAATGGGCGCCGCATCGCCTTCCCAGAGAGACTGGATCGTAGATATCACTATGGCGCCCTTGGTCCCCTTGGTAGCATCTGAATCTCCTGCGGCGACGGCCTCTTTGATTTCTTCCGCCATCCCATCAAGAAGAGTAGCATCCAGCTCGAAGTATTTGTTCAACGACGTGTCATTTCCAGCCGCCTCTATCATCGCTTGCCAAGTGGACACCCATGATCCGTCGTCAGTAGCATTGTCCGTAGAGGCAACGTCAACCATCGACTCTGCGAGGGCGCGAGCTGCCGAGTCGGTGTACCCGTCCAAACCGGCCGCCCCAATCGAGTTCAGAATCCCAACGACGTAGCGGCTGCGCAATGACCCAAGGTTCCACAATGTTTCATCCGACTCGCAGATGCCACCTGTGAGCTCGGATATGGGGGGCGATCCATCTTGCTTGTTGAGCCCGCGCGCCTTCATAATGAACCTCGTGAACTTGTTGTCGAAGGTGTTGGCAGACGCTTGCTTGAAAGCCTGCAACACAGAAACCACGTCGAGCACAGGAGGAGCGGGTGTCTTGCCAACGACCTTCTTCCTCGACGCCAGGGCTCCCATGATCTTCTGCGAAATGCTGATGTAGAGCTGGTGCATCGCAATGGGGCTGTCGGACTTGTTGGTGCTGAGGAGGGCGCGCATCTTCAGCACGAAGGCTTCGTCATCGATGAACTCCGACATGGCTGACAACGCGTGCTTCGCGCGAGGACTCGCGCTGTCCGACTGAGGAGGGGAGTCAGCCTGCCCATGGTCTTGGCTATGCTGCGGCCCCTGCGCCGCCTCCTCCAAGGCAGCGTGCACCTCTGCAGCACGCAGCTCAAGGTCGTGCGCGTGGATGCAATGCTGCGTCAGCGCCTTCCTAGGAAGGGCGCAAGAAACCACGCCGCGCCGCAAACAGTGACCTCCCCTCCGCTCCTCTGGGGAATGCGGGAGGGAGACAATTGGTTTGCACGGCGAGGTTTCTTGCCCCCAGCCTGAGGGCGCTCCACTGCTCGAACGTACCCCCTTGGAACACGACCTTCTTGCTGAGGATGAACTTGATGCCAACGTTGAACATCTGGTTGATCTCGTCAACCTTGTGACTGGGAAGTCCGCTGACGGGCGTGAAGACGGCCTGCACGAGGTCGTCGAGCCAGAGCTTCTCGCGGCTGCCCATCATATCATCACCCGCGATCGTCGCATCCACTGCCTCATCTGGGATGGCCACTGGACCCTGAGCAGAGCCGACCTTCCTCTTCTTGGCTGGTTGCTTTGCCACGACCTGGGCTTTCGCCTTCGCCTTCGCCTTCGCCTTCGCCACTGCGACCTTCTGTGCTGCCAAGCTCCTCTTGTCCCCATCCCTGTAAAGGACAGAGAACATCATCGGTGCCTTGATCCCTTTGAGCATGGACGCGGCAGTATGTTCATCTCGCATCAGCCACTCGTGCCCAGGGATGTCCAGCGGCAGCGCAAACTTCAACACCTCGAGGCTGATGAAGGTCAGAAGGGTTGGGTCAATGAACCCAGTGAAGGTGTCGAGGACGACCAGGGCGGCGTTGTTGATCTGGGCGACCGTCTCCACAGAGAGCTCCTTCGACAGGTACTCGCAGCTATCCTCGCAGAGACGCTTGTACAGCGGCCACACACCGACCTTAACCATTTTGTGGTAACCGCTGATCGCCTTCTTGTAATGGTCGGGGCTGGAGAAATACTTGGAAAAGTGCTTCATGACGTGAGCTTCGTAAAGCTTCTGGTATGTAAACTTGCCTGTCTTCGGGCACGAGTCCACCGAGAGGGTCTCCCTTTTCGCCTCGGCCTTCCAACTCTTCTCCGCCTGAGCGGCCTCCTCGTAGATTTCGATGTGCGTGGTCGAGGCGCCATGGTGGTACTTGTTGGCGATCTCCTTGAGCCAGAGCTGGACGACAACTGGGGTGTTCGGCTTCAGGACGAGAACGTTCGTCAGGCCATTCTCCACTATCTCCTCCACGAACTCGTTCTTCGGATTGGTCTGCGCCGCGAGCAAGACCGCCTTGGGGGCGGGGGGGCGATGGCGACGACGACGACGCCGACGCCGGCGCCGACGCCTCGAGCATCTTGAAAACAAAGAAAACGTTACAACTTTCCATGTTTCCAGATGCTCGGGGCGACGGCGACGACGACGACGGCGGCGGCGACGCTGCCTGGGCCCAGAAGAGTTGTTTCCCAAATTCGATTTGGAATAAAGAGAAACGAATGCCAGGACCCAGAAACACACTTTCTTCCCAGGTCCGACTTGCACAAACACGTGATTTCCACCAGGCGAACCGAAATTGCTGAAAAGTTTCAGGCCCAACAGGGCATACCGCTTGGAAGCGATCAGTGCATCTCTTGATTTTCCTCTCATCCTCATGTTCCTATTTCGCCTCCCCCCCTCCTCCTCCTCGTGCCCCCCCTCCTGTAGAATCCTGCACCCTGCGGATGTTACCCAAAGGGGGGGCATTTCGGGTTGTGGTGTAGGGCGCACTTTGCACCTCCTCCTCCTCCTCCGCCTCCTCCTCCTCCTCCTCCTGCTCCTCCTCCTCCTCCTCCTCCTCCCCATGATCATCATCATATGCCTCCTCCTCCTCCTTCTACTCCTCCTCCGTATCCTCCTCATCCTCCTCCTCATCGTCTTCCTCCTACTCATGGGCCTCGCAGTAGCTGGCGCCGCCAATCATGTGGTAGATACCGTCGGACTCGGTGGTCGGAGTCTCGACTGCCAAGAGAGAACCTCGCAGCTCTGTGAGGCCACCGTCCTGAAGAATTCCCGCACAATACTTTCGGACCACTGTCATAATTTTCCTCTTGTTGTTGGGCGACCGCACCATGAGCGATTGCCACTCGCCCCCGACCTTCTTCAGCGCAGGCTTGGTGGTAGCAGGGCCCTTTGCCCAATCAGTCAGGATCATACGGAAGAGCTTGCCACCACGCTTGTCAGGGTACATATTCGCCACCTCGGCCTCGACCAGCTCCCTGTTGACTATGCCATCGACCACGAACTCCATTCAAATATATGTGTGGAATGCACTCCGAGACGCTGCAAAATGCACAAACTGACTGCTCGGGAGCGCTAGCTCGAGCACAAATGGCTACAGCATGTTAGTGGTTTTAACCGAACCAGCTCACGAAATCTGGCCTGGATCGCGTGCATTTAGGTTCTGCGGAGGGTGTCTTCACCGCTCCGTCACGACTCTAGTATTGAAGATCAACAGATCTGCAATACTCGATTCTGTTACTTTTCAGAACGGATGGTTGAACCATATTGATTTTCAGAAGTATGTTCTGAAAACCGATTGGTGTTCAGGATTGGACTTTCAGAACTCAGTCCTGAAAACCAATGATTTTCAGAACTCAGTTCTGAAAAGCAAGTCGGTTTTCAGAACTCAGTTCTGAAGACTAGGGGGTTTTCAGAACTGAGTTCTCAAAACTACTGGATTTTCAGAACTCAGTTCTGAAAACTAAGGGATTTTCAGAACTCAGTTCTGAAAACCAATCAGATTTCAGAACTTAGTTCTGAAAACGTATATAGTTTCAGAACCCACTCCTGAAAAACCACGTAATTTCAGAACATAATTCTGAAAACCCATGCGGTTCAGAACCTGATTCTGAACACCAAGTCCTGAAAACAGGTAGGTTTTCGTAAGAGATTCCTGAATACCAAGGGGTTTCAGCACTCATGTTTGAGCCCCAATAGGTGGTCAGACCCCATACCTTGACGCGTCACTGACGCCAGAACTACCGCCTGAAACGCAAACGACCCCCATCCCCATGTTCAACATTGAGCGCACCCCATCTCCAAACTCAACTTCTGACCTGTAGAATTGCAGACCCCCGCTGGACAATCAAATGTTTATTCCATGAGTACACTGGAACCGCGAGGGAGAACGACAGCGTTTGGGATACGATGATTGATACTCGTGCAATGCTGCCCCTCAGCGTGCGCCCAGGTTCAACGCCCAAAACCTGAATTGAGATACCCCGAAGCAGTCCTAGATGTCCTAGATTAGAAGAACCGGGCCTCGCATAGGTTGCACACGCCATGCCTCGCCAGAGCTCTGGAGAAAATTGACGGCATCTTGCGAGGCTTATCCTTGCTCACACCACCTAGCGGAACTCTCTCGTGGCAGTGGCGATGAAACAGGAGGGGGCACATGCAACACTTAACGCGAGGGTCTTTCAGCGCCACCCTGAAGTCACAGACACAGCACGGCCCGACAATGTCGTCAGACTCGTCAAGCGCTGCTTGCCACATCATACGAATCCGCTTTGCAGGCGCAGGCAAGGGATCCCTCAAAGCTTTAGCCTTATGCCTCGAAATGCCGACGCTAGGGAGCACTATGTCGCTATCTATGAACGACGCCCACTGCCTCCTGAGGAGGCTTCCGTCTGGAACAGGGCCATCGCATCCTACGACATAAATTGGACGATCGGAGTTGTCTATCCGAACGGGGATCCCCATGCGACGTGGGTCTGGGGGACAGTCACGAAAATGCACTACTTGCACGCGGCCAGAAATTACCAGCATGGCAAACTCACCAGAGTGTCCTAACACACCCTCACTCGTTTTTTTCTCCCAGAAGGCGAGCGCCTCGGATGCCCGAGTGGCACTCTCAAGCCATACAGGGTACACATCGCCATTCGCAACGTCGACACCATCGAACATCTGGAAGTACACGTGAGCGTCGGTCTCATCGACAGCGCCTCCTTGGGCGCCTCCCAATGCTTTCTCGAATACCTCCTCTGCATTCGAGGTCGAGTCCAACGTCTCCGCGCTGGCCTTGACATCTGCCTCCTCCATCAGCCGCAGGTCGTCCAAGTCAGGGCCGTCCACGAACGATAAGTCGCCCGTCTCATCATCTGTGTGGCCATATCCACTCTGCATGATATCTTCCAAGTGTTTGGCCAATGCATCGTCACTAACAACGTGGCCATCATCGTCATGAGCAGCAGCATCATCATCGCGCCCGTCGCCGTCTGTGAGCGCAGCCACGTCAGCACCACCAGAGGGCTTCTTTTTGGGGGGTCTCTGTTTGACTGGGAGCTCTCTGCTCATGACGCACAGCGTCGTGACCTCGTCGCTGATCAGAGCAGCGCGCCCGAGATCCACTGGCACCAAGTCCACCTCGGGGGCGGCACGGGGGGAGAATGATGACGGAGCAGGATGCATTGGACAGGAGCGGAAGGGTTGAGAAGAGGGGGGCATGGAGTGGGTGGAGAGAGAACGGTTGGGAGGGGGCGGTGGTTGTTTAGATAGATCAGGCAACCTTCACCTCAGCACCTCCCTCCGTGCACATGTGGTAATACCTCGCAAATACGTGCGTTGCTGGCAGAGCTGAGAGATCCTTGATGTTTCGTGGCAGCACGAACGTGTCCCCAACACTGGCACATCGCATGAAGTAGCCAGCGTACCCGTGCACATTGCAACAGATCCACACATGCCCGTCATCCAGACCATTCTCGATCCTGGGCGCCAGGTGAGGAGGAGGAGGAGGAGGACGAGGGCGAGAAGGGAAACCCCCTGTGTAAAATCCAGCAACCTGCGGGTGTCACCAGAATAGGGGCATTCAGGTAATACCTCCTCGGGGCGTGGGGTATGACACACTTTGCACCTCCTCATCCCCCCCCTCCGCCTCACCCCCCTCTTCCTCCTCCTCTTCCCCGCCGAGATAGTGCGTTTAACGTCGCGTGTCGCCTGCCTCATCGTCCTCCTCCTCCTCATTCTCATCCTCCTCCAAAGTACCCCCAATCCTGAGCGCGTACTGCGAGGAGGCTTGCCGCCCGCCAGCCTTGTGGATCGCTCTGTACCAGAGCAGGCTCTGGCCAGAGGACCAACACAGAACCTCGTGGAAGACGGGGGGGGGGCGATGAGGAGGAGGAGGGCGGGGGGGAGAGGAGGAGGGCGAAATCCAGAAATCATCCTGGCAAACATTGAGAAAACCAACGCCTGTGGATCAAGTGCACCACGTGGCCCAAGTACGACAGGAGCAGGTGCTACACGACTCCAGTGGCAGGCTCAGGGGGGCTGAAGTCCAGGCCCTCGTGCTTGGCGTCCTGCAGCACCTCGAGGGCCTCGTCGATCATGGCGTTGACCTGTCCCTCGATGTCCGACCACTTCTTCTTGTTGTCTGCTCTCGAACCTAGCTGCAATTCACGGCGATTCCCAAGTCTGGCATCCAGCAGCGGCAAGCTTATGTTCGGGGCCCTCTGGAGGGCCAGCTTGAGAACTTTGCTCAGGCTCTCCATCTCCTGATTGGAACCAGTCAGAGACATCGCCACCACTCTCATTGGCACCCAGAGTGCCATGCTGATACTCCCACGCAGCGCACCTTGTTCAAGATCATCCTTGAATAACGTCCTGATCTTGAGCTCCTGGATGTGCAAGGACTCCTCGCTCGCATCAAGGATCGCCTTGCAGACCTTTCTCCTCTCATCGCAGCAGCTGGACGCATCTGCGAAGCCCAGCCATAAGAGATTAAGAGGGGCAACCTTCGTTGGGGCACGGGTTCTCCGTTCGAAATTGCCGATCAGATTCAGCACGAGCGTCTTGTAGAACTGTTGGTACTCGTGTGCGTCCTGCAGTGGCATGTCGTCCAGCATATCGTTCACTTTGTCATTCGAAAGCAAGTTGAGAAACTCTTGCGCTACCCTGTCTGCTCCACCGCACACAAGGCGAGCGAGATTCGACGGCCCCGTCGGGTCCTCACCCTCGTACTTCTTCAAAAACATGAAGTAGTAATGCAACAGAGGCTCCCTGGTGAGCTTGGCTATGTCCATCACGCGAAAAAAATCGGCACATGAAACTGCAATGATAACATCTTTGGCCCACTTTGTCATCTTCTCCGTAAAAGCGTTCAAGTCGTCTATTCGTATCTCGTCTGTGTCTTTGGTGGCAGCTTTCGGTTTGGCTTTGGCTTTCTTCGACAACACTTTGATCAAGACTTCCCGCAGGTCACCGCTGTCGACGCTCCTGACAAATTCTTCGCACACACTGATCTGGCCCCATCGTCCTGAAATGCACTTAGGTGGCGCGCGTAGCGTGGTACCTGTAGCACGAGGCCTAGACGGGTTGTCAACACAATATTGCTCCCATGCCTCGTAGACCTTTCGACCGCACTGTCGCCAGAGGTTGAGGAGTTTGGCAACAGTCGAGAAATACGGAAACGAACACTTCTTTTTCATGAACGTGTCTAGCCAAAACAAGCCGTCAACAACTTGAAGCTGATAGTTGTGGCATTGACAGTGCGCGTCGAACCACCACACACATGGATCCCGAAGCATGGACGACATCATCATCGATCTAGCATGTACCTCGTCAGAGCCACCATCAGAACAGGCCAGAAATATTTGCAACACTTTGGTGCCACCCCACGGGTCAAGCCGCGGCGTTGGTTCGACATGATCTTCGACGTCCACCCCGACAGGCCCCACCACTACATCTTGGAAGTCGTCGGCGACAGCGCTGTCGACGACGGGGGGTGGGGCTTCGATGGGGACGCGATCACTCCCGTCATCCATAATCGCAGCAATGTCTGGTTTCGGATCCCAGTCCAACTGGACGCCAGCAACATTGATCTGCTTGGTTGCGATGGCGTAGCAACATTCAGGCGTCCCTTGCTTAACGATTTGCAGCGTTCCTGTCGTTCGACGCGTGAGCATTGACTGGTACACGACATGCCACTCTGCGTCGCCACTATACCCATCAAGGATGTACACAGCATCTGTTTCGCTCGTCCTGAGTTTATGTTCTTGCCACACATTCGCATTCGTGGCATCACCTCTGAGATAAAAGCAGCACATTCTCCACTCATCTTGGGCTGGGCGGTCTAATATCATTCTCTGCCTGCAATACGAATGAAACTTCCGAGTGGCAAGCAACGTAGCTTTCCTCAATAAAATTTCCCTCGAGCAGACAGGCTTGTGAGTCGAGTCGAAGCCTAACAACATGCCAACACCTGACGCCGAACATCCGCTGGCAGTTCGGCGAATCGCCAACGACAAGCCACCTCGGTCCGTGAGGTATCCCCCAGACTTTGTTTTGAACGTGTGCGTGTCCTCTAACTCCTTGAATTTCCTTTTTGATATGACCAATTTTTCCGATGCTCGGTATCTCGCTTTCCTCTTTGTAGATACGTTTCTTCTAAGTTTGGCGACCTGTGCTTGCAGTTTGCTAATATCGTGTTGCTGCTTGTGGGCTAACTTTAACAACTCGTCTCTGCTCATATCAGACAACGTTTGGCACTCAGCCTGCTGGACGGGAACAATCGCGAGCGCAGATGGAGCCGATGCTGGCGCGAGGTCAATCCTCACGATGCTCTGTCGCGCCAACTGCTCGCGAATCTTCTGGCTCACCAGTGCCCATCGCATCTCTGTTTCTGGCAAGCCCAACACCGAAACAATGAGCGTTGGTATAACATCAAGTGAATATGTCGTGCCATTGAAGAAAGCGCGTGCCTCATTATTCGATGAAATCGATTTACCACCCCTGGCCAACGCACACCTCACGTCCATGTCGGAACCGAAAGACCTGATGAACTTCAGAACGTTGTCGAACGATGCGTGGCCATCCCTGCTGAAATGTGTCACTGCGGCAACCACCGTTTTCCGTTCAAGATATGACAGCGACAACGGAATCTCTCCCATTTGATCCAAGATGGCTACGGAAAAACGCAAATATGCTTGGGGCCCCATTGGAATTTAGCCTCTGGTGGTCTGAGACGGGCTCACGTTTAAACACCTCTCCATTATATATGGTGCACAAAACTGGGGACCAGGCTAACGAAAAGTGACAATTCCATTGACCAGGCTAACGAAAAATGACGATTCCATTATAGCGGTCTGCTAAAAACATCGCCTCTCTATACTAGCGGTGCCTATTTTTAAGGTCAGCGCTACATAGAAAAATTGACTAATTAGCACACGCCCCGTTCAATATTTGCGCGCCCCCTACACCGTGGGGGCTAAAAAACAGTTTTCAGAATAACACGGCCAACTTCCAGCGAAAAAAACAGAGGACAAAAAAAGACCTCCGACAACCATTCCCAGCGCTTCATGGCCCCATAGGGAGCTCCACCGAAGGCCCCAGTGCCACCGCCCGCATGCGTCACCCCCACCCAGTTCAACGTTTCGTGGCCCCATGGGGAGCTCATCCGAAGGTCCCAGTGGCACCGCCCGCATGCGGCCCCCCACCATGATCAACGCTTCGTGGTACGATAGGGAGCTCCACCGAGGGTCCCAGTGACTGCGCTCGCATGCGGTTCCTCACCCAGTGCAGCGTCTCGTGGCCCCATGGTGAGCTCCATCGAAGGCCCCAATGGCACAGCCCGCATGCGTCTCCCCCCACGCAGTATAGCGCTTCGTGGCGCCATGTGGAGCTCCACCGGAAGCCCCAGTGGCACCGCCTGCATGCGTCACCCGCACCCAGTGCAGCGCTTCGTGGCCCCAGAAGGAGCTCCACCGAAGGTCCCAGCGGTACCGCCCACATGCGTCACCTCCATCCAGTACAGCGCTTCGTGGCCCCATAGGGAGTTCCACGGAAGGCCCCAATGGCATCGCCGCATGCGTCACCCCCACCCAGTACGGCGATGCATGGCCCCATAGGAAGCTTCGCCGAAGGCCCCAGTGGCACCGCCCGCATGCGTCACATCCACCCAGTGCAGCGGCTCGGGGCCTCATAGGGAGCTCCACCGAAGGTCGCAGTGGCACTGCCCGCATGCGCCACCCCCACCCAGTACAGCGTTTCGTGGCCCCACACGGCTCGTGTCCCCACAGGGAGCTCCGCCGAAGGCCTCAGCGGCAAAATTCGCATCCGACTTAATCTTACTTTGAGGACCGACGGAGTTTCCGTTTCTTCCTGGGCGGAAGGCGGTGGAAGGTTGGCGGAAGGCAGCAGAAACAGAACAAAGCAGTCTCCGCCAGCGGAAGCCCGCGGACCCCAAGATGCGAGCGTATTTTCGGTATCGGGGTTTCCGGAATCGGCCCCGTGCGCCCAGATCTGCAAGGATATGATTCTCAACCATTTTGTTGTGTTGGGTCCTCGCTTCGGAGAGATAGCGCCCCGCGTCACCTCACTCCCGCTGCCCCCTCCTCCTCTCATCATGGTCATCGTCTTCACTCGTTTCAGCACAACTCTCACACGGTTCGTGACCCATAGGGAGCTCCACCGAAGGTCCCAGTGCTACAGCCCGCATGCGTCACCCACACCCATTTCGGCACACCCCTCACATGTTTCGTGGCCCCACAGGGAGCTCATCCGAAGGCCCCAGCGCCACAGCCCGTTTGCGTCACTCACACCCATTTCGGCACACTCCTTATACGTCTCGTGGCCCCATAGAGACGTCAAGCGAAGTCCCCAGTGCCACCGCCCGCATGCGTCACCCACACACATTTCGGCACACCCCTCACACGCTTTGTGGCCCCATAGGGAGCCCCACCGAAGGCCACAGGGCCGCCGCTCGCATGCGCCACACACAGACACACACACACACACACACACACACACACACACACACACACACACACACACACACACACACACACACACACACATGTCGGCACACCCCTCACACGTTTCGTGGCCCCATGCGGAGCTCCACAGAAGGCCCCAGAGCCAGCGCCCGCATGCGTCACCCACACCCATGTCGGCATACCCCTCACACGTTTCGTGGCCCTATAGGGAGCTCCACCGAAGTCCCCAGTGCCACCGCCCGCATGCGTCACCCACGCCCATTTCGGCACACCCCTCACACGTTTTGCTTCCCCATACGGAGCTCCACCGAAGGCCACAGGGCCACCGCTCGCATGCGTAACCCACACCCATGTCCGCACACTACTCACACAACGAAGGCCACAGTGCCACCGCCCGCATGCGTGACCCACACCCATTCCGGCACACCCCTCATACGTTTCGTGGCCCTTTACGGAGCTCCACCGAAGGCGCCAATGGCTGTGTTCGCACGCGCCCACCGCACCCATTTCGGCGCGCCCCTCACACGTTTCGCGGCCCCGTGGGGAGCACCGACGGCCTCAGTGGCTGCTTTCGCATGCGCCCAGAGCTCCTTCGAATGCGGTGCATGCAACGACGGCATTCACAGCTGCATAGGGTTGGGTCCTTCGCCAGGCAATTTTTCCCAACCATCCTGAGGTGTTGGGTCCTCGGTTTGAAGAGACAGCGCCCCGCGTCCCACCTTCTACTTCTCTCCTCCTCCTCCTCCTCCTCCTCCTCCTCCTCCTCCTCCTGTTCCTCATCCTCAGCCTCATCATCCTCATTTTTTCAACCCACTCGTTTCTCCTTGATTGCGGCCTCCGGTGGCCGTCCTCGGGTCCATCAGACATGGATTTGGGACGAAACGGTGGTAGTTGTCTCATTCATTGTTTTGCCGACCGGCGCGGGCCCTCGCACCCTCCGCCCCCCTCCTACAGAGTAGACCTTGGCTGTTGTTGGCGCCTGTCCCACGCAGGTGGAGTTCCCCCACAGGACGCAGCCTTGCAAGCAGTCGCACCGAGCAGATGTCCGGAGCCAGACCCTACCCCTTGGCGTCGCTCGGACGTGTGCATTTTGTTTCGGCTGGGGCCATCGAGAAGCATCCTCGACCATCGGGCCAACAAAACACGCACGAAACCGAAAAGTGCACAGGGAAGGGACGCCCGAGCGATGGCGAGGCCCCCCCTTCCACCCAATGTCGAAACGCCGAATAAGGGGGCCACTGCAGTGTTTGGAGTCCAGGGCCACTGCAGGTCTTGGAGCTCACTGTGCATCCGCTGTCGTTGGCCACGGACGGAATGTGAGAGTGGCCATTTCGGATCGCCAGCTCTCGCAGGGCAGCCCGTCGGTGTGGCTGGGCGTCTCAGCTCCGCTCGCGTGCACGCCTGCGTTGGTCGACTGGTCATGTGCGGCTGTCCGAAGGATAACGTTCACGAAGGTGGGCCGGTGGAAGGGGTCGGGACCTCAGGGACTCCTCCTCCTCCGTTTCCTCCTCCGTTTCCTCCTCCTCCTCCTCCTCCTCATTCTCCTCCTTCTTCTTTCCTCCTCCTCCTCCTCCTCCTTCTCCTCTGGGAGGGGGGCCGCGGCCGCAGGGAGAGGGCGTCAGCGACGCGCGTGGGCCCGGGCGCGGGCGCCGTGGGGGCGTCGAGGCCCCGGACCTCCAATGGCCGGCCTTGAGCTCAATTCTCCCTGCCCCTGAGGTCGACAGGCCAAGAGGCGATGCCAGTCTCAAGGATGCCTCCTCGGAGCTGGAGGGGACCTTTCGGATCGGCATCGAGCAGAGGTGATGCCAATCACAGGGCCAAGGGCACGCTGCAGGCTGGTAGCCCAGCGTGCCGACAGCCGGGTTCGGTTCGTCGCGTCGGCGTCTGGGGGCCCCCGCTGGGGCCCCAGGACCGTCAAGGGACGGCTCGGGATGGGAAGCGGCTCCCTGGGAAGGCCCTCAGGCTTGACGCTGGGGGAACTTGCAGCATCGCAGATGTCACCACTCTGGGCCCCTGGACCCAATCTTCCTGCGCCGTGTTTCGAGCCAGACCAATCTGGAAATGGGTCGAGAGTGCCTGCATCACCGGGAGGACCCGTTTCCCCAATGGCCCGGTTTGCACATGCCGCCAGGAGGGCCCAGGCGACTGCGGGCGGCGTCGTCGTCGTCCAGAGTTGCTCTCAGGCTGTCAGCTTGTGTCCCTGGTTGCCAGCTGTGGCCCTGGCCCAAGTTGCCCCCCAGCCCGACGCACCATCTTGGAACCCGCGGGGCCCCCTCGGCCTTGCGAGGAATGTTCTGGAGGCCCTTGGGGGCAAGCGGGGGGCACGTTGGGCCAGGGTCGCCCTTGGCAGCATCCGATCTGGGGGGGGGCTCATAGGGCCCTCGCCGCCACGGTCAGATTGGCTTTGGGGTCCTGGTCAGGGCGCGGTTCGTTGCAGGTCCGGGGCCTAGCTGCCGCGATGCGCCCGTTGTGATACGCAACACGTGCCGTGCGCCAAACATCCGTGTCAATGCGTTGCGTGGTGGCTCAGTGACTGGCCCACGTTTTGGCGAGAGTACCTCGTCAGAGCAACGTGTTCGGTCTACGTACTGAGCTCCGTATCAATGCGCTATGTGTTGCTTCTTGCGTATCGGGGCAGCTAAGGTTTGCTGGCGTCGATTCTTAGGTGGCGGAGTGGTCTTCTGCGTCGCCGTCTTGGCATGAAGGAAACGGGCCCAGGGAAGATTGTCCCAGCTGGACCCCAGGGGTCTTCTCCTGGGACCAGTTGTTCATCCTGACTTGCTTATTGACAGGGCAGTCCAGGGGCCCGGGGAGGCCCCCTGGATACCGAAAACAGCCAAACATCTCAGGACGCGTGTTCCTCAGGACCTGTTTCCTTCATGCCAATCGTCGTCCTCGTCTTCTGCCCCCTCCGCCCGAGGAAGGGCCTGACGACAGCCAGTGATGTGCCGTCGTCATCGTTCTCTTCGTCCTCCTCCCCCGCACGAGCAGGGGCCAGACGACCGCCGGTCGTCGTGTTTGTCCTCGTCCTCGTCGACACCGCCGTCGTTGTCATCGTCCTTGTCCTCGGCCTCGTCGTCCTCGTCCTCGTCCTCGTCGCCGTCGTCAGCCTCCTTCTCCCTCTCCTCGTGCTCCTCCTCCTCCTCCTCCTCCTCCTCCTCCTCCTCCTCCTCCTCCTCCTCTCCTCCTGCTCCCCCTCCTCCTCGCCTTGCTCCGCCGCCGCGCGAGGAGGAAGCGCCCGACGACCGCTGGCAGGCGCTACAGGCGGGCCGTGGGCGCGCCCGGCCGCCCGGAAGTGCCCAGACCTCCAGGCGTCGAGGCAGGTTCTCGGGCGAGCGCCTGGCCTGTGCGCATTCGGGTCGGGAGGTTGGTAGGAGGAGGAGGAGGAGGAGGAGGAGGAGGAGGAGGAGGAGGAGGAGGAGGACGAAGAGGAGGATGAGGAGGAGGAGGGAGCAGGGAGCAGGGAGCAGGGAGGAGGGAGGAGGGGAGGGAGGAGGGAGGAGGGAGGAGGGAGGAGGGAGGAGGGAGGAGGGAGGAGGGAGGAGGGAGGAGGAGGAGGAGGAGGAGGAGGAGGAGGAGGAGGAGGTGTGTGTGTTGTTCGTTCGTCAGAGCAGGACTCGCCGTCGGTGTCGCCGCGGACGTTGTCCGATTGATGCACAAGGCCGCCTGCCCAGCAGCGGCGCCTGTCGGTTTTGGAGAACCTTTGCTGCTGGTCATCGTGCCCATTTCGCTCTATACCCATTCTCGGCGTGGCAATCTCAATTTCCCCCAGGGAGGCGCGGGGGCATTAATTGCTGGGCCGCCCTGGGACAGGCGCCCCCTCCCACGTCATTTTACACATGGTTTCGCGTCCGCCGACATCGCAAACACGCTGCGCGTTTTAGCTGCACTCAAAGCCTCCAGCAAGGATGCCGCAGTTCATCAAGCCCGCCCTTGCATCCTGAGTCCTCGGGCCCCCTCTTGGCCATCGATCATAAAGGTGTTGGCATTGTGTTGCTGCAGCTGTTTGGCATGGACGTCCGAGGGCCCTGCAGCCTGATGGCTCATGGCTCATCCCTGTAGCCGTGCTGGTCCTCACTGTGCCTTGTGCGCCTGGGCTCCAGGACTCCAGCTCCGAGACCCGAGGCCCACAGCAATCAGGCCAGACAAACGGGTAGGGAAAGTGAGGGGGACGACATTTGCTGCATGCATGAAGTCGGGCGTGTACTTCTACAGGATCAGAACATAGTCTGGGGACATCTTTTGACTACTGTTGAATCTGTTCAGGGTATTTTTGAGTTTTAGTCCAGAATCCGCTTGTAGGGGGGCATGCCCGACCAAATGCATGCAGTTGGTTTCGGCCCCGCCGGGCCTCATCCCTCGATCTCTGGGCGCCTCCCAGCGCCAGGAGGCGCCAGGCAGACCAGCTGCGTGAGCTGACTCTCTGCCCTGCCGTCTGCCATCCTGCCCTCCCGCAGCCCCCCCCCCCTTGAAGCGATCGGCCCACGGCCAGAAGTCTCTGCGAGGGCTGGGGCCGGAAGCCCGGGAGCCACACGGGCCGAAGCACATTGGGCGGCGGAGGTTTGGGCTCAGGTCGGGCAGGTCCCGCTACAGGCGGATTTTGGACGACAAATCAAACATACACAAACAAATATACAAACATCCAAACATTAGCACGGCGAAGGGCCCAACCATATGCAGTTGTGAGCACCGTCGTTGTACGCACCGCATTCGGAGGAGCTCTCTATAGGGCCACGAAACATGTGAGGGGTGTGTCAGAATTTGTTTGGTGGGCGCATGCGAAAGCAGCCACTGGGTCCGTTGGTGGAATTCCCTATGGGGCCACGGAACGCGTGAGAGGTGTCCCGAAATAGGTGCGGAGGGCGCATGCAAAAGCAGCCACTGGCCCGTCGGTGGAGCTCCCGATGGGCCCGCGAAACGTGTGAGGGGTGTGCCGAAATGGGTGCGGTGGGCGCGGTCGAACGCAGCCACTGGCGCCTTCGGTGGAGCTCCCAATTGGGCCACGAAGCGCGCGAGGGGTGTGCCGGGTTGTGCGTGGGTGACGCAAGCGGGCGGTGGCACCAGAGCTTTCTGTGGAGCTTTCTATGGGGCCACGAAACGTGTGAGGGGTGTGTCGGAAATTGGTGTGGGTGACGCATGCGGGCAGTGGCCTTGGCGCCTTCGGTGGAGCTCCCTATGGGGCGACGAAACGTGTGAGGGGTGTGCCGGAATGGGCGTGGGTGACGCATGCGGGCGGTGGCACTGGGGCATTCGGTGGAGCTCCCTATGGGGCCACGAACCGTGTGAGGGGTGTGCCGAAATCGGTGTGGGTGACGCATGCGGGCGGTGGCAATGTTGCCTTCGGTGGAGCTTACTATGGGGCCACGAAGCGTGTGAGGGTGTGCCGAACTGGGTGTGGGTGACGCATGCGGGCGGTGGTACTGGGGCATTCGGTGGAGCTCCCTATGGGGCCACGACGCGTGTGAGGGGTGTGCCGAAATTGGTGTGGGTGACGCATGTAGGCGCTGGCACTGGAGCATTCGGTGGAGCTCCCCATGGGGCCACGAACCGTGTAAGGGGAGTGCCGAAATGGGAGTGGGTGACGCGTGCGGGCGGTGGCATTGTGGCCCTCGGTGGAGCTCCCTATGGGCCACGAAGCGTGTGAGGGGAGTGCTGGAATGGGCGTGGGAGACGCATGCGGGCGGTGGCAGTTGGGAATTCGGTGGGGCTCTCTATGGGACCATGAAGCGTGTGAGGGGCGTGCCGAAATCGGTGTGGGTGACGCATGCGGGCGGTGGCACTGAAGCTTTCGGTGGAGCTCCCTATGGGACCACGAAGCGCGTGAGGGGCATGCCAACATGGGTGTGGGTGACGTGTGCGGGCGGTGGCACTGTGGCCTTCGGTGGGGCTCTCTATGGGGCCACGAAACGTGTGAGGGGTGTCCTGGAATTGGTGTGGGTGACGCATGCGGGCGGTGCTTCGGTGGAGCTCCCTATCGGGCCATGAGACGTTGTACTGGGTGGGTGAAACGCAGGGAGGAAGGAGGAGGGGAGGAGGGGGAGGGGGAGGAGGAGGAGGAGGAGGAGGAGGAGGAGGAGGAGGAGGAGGAGGAGGAGGAGGAGGAGGAGGAGGAGGAGGAGGAGGGAGGAGGGAGGAGGGAGGAGGAGAGGAGGAGGAGGAGTGTGACGCGGGGTGCTGTCTCTTCAAAATGTGCAGTGACACGCCCGACGTAAGTCTGGGCCAGGGCACCGCCAATGCCCAGAGGCCCCAGCGGTGTCCTGCAGGTGCCCAAACGCACGCCCAGGACGCCCCGAGTCCTCGAGGCCCCCCTCGTTCGACCAGGGGATCGACTACAGCATTGGTTTACTCCTTGACATGCTGTCTTCGTCAAATGCAGCGGGGGCCCATGTCAAGGAACACCCTGCTTGCCTCCGGGGTGCCATGTGTTTCTTGGGTTTCGATGGTTTTGCTGTGGAAGGCGTGCCGTGCCCCCCACAACAAATCAGTGGACGTCCTGGGGTCTCAGGGTTGGGCTTCTTGTGGGAGGTTTCTCGTGGACCTGGCCCCCACTGCATGCGAAAAGTGCTCAGGCTGCTTCGTAGATCTACGAGCAGTACGCTTGATTTTGCGCAACTTTGACGAGACGACCCTTGTTGGGGCACATCAGTTTTGTAGTCAATCCCCCAGTCGACTCAACGGGCGTTGCCGCGAGTAATGGAGGATGACGGTTAATAAATGACCGGGGGTCGTGTTCACGCGGCGCCGCCCGGGATGACGATTAAAAAGAACCGGCCGCGGGCCGGAAAACTATTTTTGTTAATCGTTCTCCTCCAGTCAGAAAATCGTGCAGAAATAGCAGGAAACCAGTTTTTGAATCGTTCTCCCCCATTTTTTATTAATCGTCATCCCGCATTAAGTAGCGATGGGTTTCTGCTTGGGCCATGGGGGGCGTTCGCGGGCGGATTCCGGGCCGCCAGCCGACCACGGCAGGCGGAGGTGGCGTCGCTCGCCCGCTCGCTGGCGGCCCTGAAGGACGGCGTCGTTCGCCGCCGCCGCTTTCGTTGTTTTTTGCCGCGCTTCCCGCGCGCACTCCTCGTCATCCCCGCCTCCTCCCTCCTCCTCCCCCCCCCCCTTTTGTCCCCCTGCTCTTCCATGGTCCGTTCCCTCCTCCTTTTTCTTTTCTTTTCCTCCTCCTCCTCCTCCTCCTCCTTTACATCCGTAGTAATCCTTTTCTTCGCACTTCCCCGCGCCCGCCTCCTCGTGCCATCCCTCTCCACCTGCTTCTCCGCATTGTCCTCCTCCTGCTCGTTATTATATGCTCATTTTCTGCTCTGGCTCCTCCATTCTCCGCTGTTTCCTCCCTCCCCCCCGTCTCATCCCTCCTCCGCCCTCTCCCCTCATCTGCTGCATCCCCATCCATCCTCCCTCCACTTCCTGTACCCCTCCTCCCCTCTGCTTCCCCCCCTCTCCTCTCCTCGCTGCCCTTGGCTTGGACCTGCGCCGAAAGCTCGTAAAACGAGGGCGACGGCGTTGCCAACGTGGGGCGACCCTCGCCGAAATACGTCGAGTACAGCCTGGCGGCCCAGAAGACAACACACAGAGATTCGGCCGCGGCCGTGGCCAACCCCTCCGAGCCGCTGAACTGAAACACGCAGACGGCTGGCACGCACACGAAAATTCACAAGTCAGCTCGCCGCTTCGGCCCCACCGCCAGCCCAAACGGCGAGCATAAGTCGGGCGTAGACCCGCGCGCATTCGAATGCCCACATTTCGCCCTGGTACTGCTCGTACTCCTCTCGGTCCTCCTCCCCATCCTGATCGTCGTCGTCCTCCTCGTCGTCCTCCTTATCCTCCTCGTCTTCCTCGTCTCCATCCTGCTCCAGGTCCTCCTCGCAGTCCTCGTCTGGGACCGCGCCACAGTTTGCGCCGTCGGCATCGTAGAAAGGACGATTGGTGCGAAACTCGCCAGATCCCTTTGTGCCAATGTGCCCCAGCAGAGCGGCCGATGGCAGACATGCCGAAGGCAATGGGATGCGAGTGGGGGGGGAGGGAAAAGACGGAAAAGGACGCAGGATGGGGTCGGGAGATCCTGGAGGGTGTGTGTGTGTGTGCCCATCCGCAGGAGCGGTGCACCCACCCCAGTGGCGACGAGGTGCAAGCTGTCTGGGAAAAGAAAATCCGCCCCCCCCCCCCCCTACAACCCCCCGCGGCAAGAGTGGACCACCCAGGCCAGCGGAGGGCGTCGTAGGGGGCCAGGGGACTTTACGTCGATGAGAGAAGGAAGGAGAAGAGGGCGGAAGGAGGATAGGGCAGACGAGTGCCCTTTTACATGGGAACAAAAAGTGGCATAAACATAAAAGCTAGGAGGTCCGCGCGGATTTCTCGGATCGGCGCTGGGGCCCCTCGGCGGCGCCTCCGGCGCCGCCCCTGGCGCGTGGAGCGCGCCAGGGAGGGGGCCCCAGCGCCGATCCGAGAAATCTGCGCGGACCTTCGAGCTTTTTTATGTTTATGTCACTTTTTGTCCCCCTATTTTAGGCCTTGCCTGGCGTGTCAGATTGCCAGTTTGGCGTATTCTGCTGGGCCGAACCCGCGCTCCGCTCGAAGGCGACTGGGCGCTCCCGCTGTCTCGCGCACGTGCGTGCGCAGAGCAGGCGTATGCAAGGCGCCGCGAACGCAGCGTTGAGAGACGGAGTTCGTGCTCCAGGAAGGAGCCGCAGCTTTTGCGGACTCGCCGCCGCGATATCCTCAAGCGGCCGGAAGCGCGGGGGCGTCCGTGGCGAAGTGGGCGCGGGTCGCGCCCGAAGCGGGAAGCCCCGGGGGCGGTCGAAGCGCAGCGAGGCGCAGGGCGCCTCGCTGACCGGATGCTGCACGGGAGTGGGCAGCGCGGCGTGGCGAGAAACAGTTCGACTAGACGTAAAGAGTTCGGGCGACGAAATCTATATATATATATATGTATATATCCACTGCTTCCTGGCCAGGCCCATCCTGAACCCAGGAGTTGTGCATACGCCTTCCTGGCCACGCCAGGAAGGCGCAGCGTATACACAGCTGCTGGGTTCAGGATGGGCCTCGCCAGGGAGCAGTGGATATGTATAGATGTCGTCGCCCTAAGAGTGACCTTTCGCCGGAGTGACCTTTGGTGCGGGCACAGATGAGTCCCCAGATGGTTGAAAACGAAGCAGTGGCACCTGGTGGCGCGCCCAGGTTTGGCCCCCCGCGGCCCCCAAGAAGCCGCGCACCAAAGGTCACTCTTACCGAGGGTCACTCTTGCGTGTAGCCGAATATACATATTGACGCTACAGGACTGCGACATGAAACGCACGAGCCCGAGGTCTGCCGACGCGACGCGGACGCGAGAACAACGCGGAGCGCGTGAATTGTGTTCTGGGTCGAATGTGCATAAATAGTTGAGAGAACGGCCGTGGCAACTGAGATTCGCACATATTAGCCACCAAACAAACCAAGTGCGAGTACAACTCAGCGCTGAAATCTGCGATGGTGCAGTTGCGTGTTGATGGAAGATACAACGTGTCGTGGATGCTTTGCCTGCTCGATGCGTCGCATGACCCCCATAGTTTCTTCTCTGGGTTTGGCGGCTGATAATAAAACCGTCTCCGATCGGTTGCGCCACAGGTTGCGCCCTCGGCTGCCGAGAATAAAACCGTCTCCTTTCGGTTGCCCCATAGGTTGCGCCCTCGGCGGCCGAGAATTTGAAAGTCTCTTATCGGTTGTGCCATAGGTTGCGCCTTCGGCGGCCGAGAATAAAACCGCCTCCTATCGGTTGCGCCATAGGTTGCGTCCTTGGCGGCCGAGAATGCAAACGTTTCTTATCGGTTGCGCCATAGGTTGCGCCCTCGCCGGCCGAGAAAGAAGCCGCTTCCCATCGGTTGCGCCATGGGTTGCGCCCTCGGCGGCCGAGAATACAGCAGTCGCGCAATGGGTGCGCCAAAGGTTGCGCCCTCGGCCGAGAATAGAGCCGCCCCCTATCGGTTTCGCCATAGGTTGCGCCCTCGGCAGCCGAGAAAGCAGCCGTCGCATAACGGGTGCAACCAGTCAGCTAGTTCAGCTCAGTTTCGCGCCTTTCAGCTCAGTCAGTTTATTGCGCGAGAAACAGATTCGGGCCACGCGCGAGAACAACGCGCTCATCGAAGCACCAGGACGAGGGCGTTGCCCGAAACCAAACCTGCAGAACCTGGCGCGGCGTCGAGAGCGCCCTGCCCGAGCAGCAAATACAGCGCCGTTTGGGCCGTTGCATCTAGAAGCGCGCCCCGCCCGCGCGGGCCCAACCCAGATGCGCCGTCATCTGTCCAGAAAGCCCCGCTCCCCCGGCGGGTCGCCTGAAATTTGGCCCATGCAAGCCATCTGTTGCACGTGTTCTTTAAGCTTCTGCATGATGGTGCAAGTCCATCGAAACAGTCGAATTGTTCCGCGCGCGTCGCACAGGTGGCCCGCGCGCGGGTGGGGCAGGCGAAATCTGGCAAGTGTTTCACGCGCGGTCCGACATTCAACATGAGGCAGTGCATGCCCGACCAATGCGTTTCCCGCATTGTGCGCGCGCCCCGAAGGCTCCCGCGCAGCGGCGCGTCCCACGCCTGACCCGCGCGCGGGCGGGTCGCCCGAAATCTGGTTGAGGGAACAATTTGTTTCATTGCTCCGGATTTCATGAAACCGGAAAGGGGGGGGGGAGTCGCGCCCCTCCCGGGCGAGCAGTTCCAGACCCCCTCCCCGGACAGGGCGGCCTTTCTCCCAGGACCCCCCAGAACCCAGTCGCATTCTGACTTCTTCTGTTGACATTCTGGCTCGAGCCATTCTGGCGAGGAGGCGCGCGTCGCCGCCGCGGCGCGTGCCCCGGAGCGCGCGCGCGTTCGCGCGCGGGCCCCGGGGCCCCGCGGGCTCGGGCGACGCCGAGGCGAGCGGCGCGACTTCAAGCGCCGCTGGAATCTGCGAGGTCACTTCGACGGCGCCGCGCGCGCGGGCGCGGCGGCCTCGGGCGAGACGGGCGGTGCGCCGCGCCGAAGTTCTGCTGGATGGGGAGCGCTCGCATCGGGCGAAGGGGGCGCTGAACGAGCGCGACGTTGCCGACCTACTTAGCAGTGCGCAGGGGTGGCGGGGGGCGCGCGACCGCGGCCTGAAACGGCGGGCCAGCAGCGCCCGCGCGCGGCGGCGGAGCCGCACGGCCGGCGGCGGCGCCCCCGACCGCGCCGAAGGAAGGCGGCGGCCGACAGTTGCGCCTTCGCAGGGGATTCTACGGAGGCCCGCCGCACGTCTGGCACTCATCCATCACAAGTCCTCCTGGGTGGTCCCGCGTTGCGCGAAGCTCGCCGCGGCGCCGGCCGCGGCAATGTCTCTGCCCGACCGCGCTGAGCAGCGGTGGCGCGCACGCGAGTTGGGTCAGCCCGCCGCCTGTCCGCGGCGCGGGGCTGGCGTCTTCCGCGCGCGCCGAAGGCGGCTGCGCGAAATCGTTGCTTCGTGCGGCTGGGCTTGTCGCGAATGGTTCTCTCGGGCTCGTATCGCTCCAAGGTGCCGCGCGTCGCCCGCGGCGCCCATGGCCCCCCGGCTGCACGCCGGCACGCAATCGCGCTTTATTCAGGAGGAGAAAAAACACACAGACACAATGAATCGTCGATCCCCCAGAAAATATGGGAAAATATGGGAATTGGGCGGGAAGACAAAAAACCCAGAAAATATGGGAAAATATGGGGAATTATTTTATTTGTGTGAATTTATTTGTGTGTCCTGGGGCCCCTTGATTTATGGGTGCAGAAGTTGGGACTGACTATGCTCTCACTCTCGAGCAGGGCGCTGCGCTGCATCGCCAAGGCGGGATGGTCCCGCGGCGTGTTCAGCATGCCACGGCCGCTGCAGCGTCGCCCATCGACATTCTTTTCTTGTAAATTGGCGCGGCACAGCGCAGCGGGGTCGCGCGGGGCGCAAGCCTCGCTGCCGAGCCACCGCTAGCGCGGGCGAGCACTTGCGCCTAGGGTAGTTGGGCCGCGGCGAGCGTCTGGATACTATGGGGCGCGCGTGCGTCATTCGATGGCACGCGGCGGCGCCGTTGGTAACGGCCGTGCTTGGCGGAGGCCTTACAGACGCTTGCTTGCGTCGCTTCGCTCGGTCGCGCGCCGTCATGTCTTGCGCGCGCTGCACTTCTGGTCGGGCGGTCGGGCGTTGCATTATCATCTGCGGGTCGTTAAGTAGTCGAGGCCAAGAGAGAGCTCCATTCGTGGAGCCACGGCAAGGGCAGAGGCAGCACGACTCCTGAGATAATGAGGGGGCCGCAGTTTTTGCTCCCGCGCGAGCGTCGCCATCGCGGCAGGGTTGGAGGTCGGGCGAAGAGATCTAGCCGCGGCGCCAGGGCTTCTGCGGGCCCTGATGCGGCGTGTACTTTTGCCGTCTCTTCGGTGCGTGGCGGCGCTCTCGTCTCCAGGGTTGTCCTTGCGTTTTGCCGCTCGATCTTTCGTCGCTGGCAAGAGCCCCCGCGGCGGGCCTGCCTTTCTCGGCGCGGCGGGCGATCCCAGTGGAAGCCCGACGTGCCATCCCCATCCCCATCCCCATCCCCTTCGAGACCCCCACCAAATTACCACCCCAGTTGGGGATACACCCCTCGAAACCCGAAGGGAACGGCCTGTACCCCCATCTAGGGGGGTAAATCGGCCAATGGGGCCCAGGCCACGCCGCTGGGGATGGGGATCGGTTAAACGATACTCAGGAGCGATGCCGATGCGTACTGTTACCCGCCGGAGTGCTTTTTGGCAGTAAAAGGTACCCGATCGAGCTGAGATCAAGACGGCGAGCGGGAATAAGATCGAATATCACGGGAAAAATACTAGAGCTCAAACGAATTGTTGAATTTCGAGAACAAAGTTTTCAACCGACCAAAAGTCATGAAAACCTTTCCTCGTCGCCAGGGCTGGCTTCTGTTTTGAACGTCTGGTCAGAACACACCCTGGGCGAGATCCGGGGAGCACCGTCGATTTTGCTTCTAGCAGGTCGACCCTGTCAGATAAGCTCCTCCTCCTCGTGCTCCTCCTCCTCCTCCTCCTCCTCCTCCTCCTCCTCCTCCTCCTCCTCCTCCTCCTCCTCCTCCTCCTCCTCCTCCTCCTCCTCCTCCTTCCTCCTCCTCCTCCTCCCCTCCTCCTCCTCCTCCTCCTCCTCCTCCTCCTCCTCCTCCTCCTCCTCCTCCTCTTTCCTAGAATCCGGTGTTTCGCGGCCCATGCCTCCGCATTCTTGTGGCAACCCTGCCGTCGGAAGGCTCTTGTGTCCTCTGGCATGTCCTCTTCGATCGAACTCGATTGTATTGGTATGGGCATATTCTTGCAGCTTTTTGTGTGTCTCCCCACTTGTGGTGACTTCCTCCAAGTTTCCCGCTGGTTTTCGGACGGTCCCAGAACCGAGACAAATCTGTTCTAGAGCGTTCCAGAACGCTCTCATAGCGTTCTGGAACACTCTGAAACGCCCGCGGCGCCTGCTACATCCTCCAAGCTCGCCGTTGCTCAAATACTTCGAGTTGTATCGGCCCGATGCTGTCTCGATTCTGCCTTCGTCTAAGAGTAGCGGCCGGAGGTGGACGGACCTCCTGCCCTGACGACACGTCGATTAGCAAATTGGCCGTTTTCGGCTCGCGAGAGGGCGTCGTGGCCGTCATTATTGTGCGGGTCCAGGTCCGTTGGGTTCGGCCCCAGGCCGCTTTCATCAAAGGGAGGTTTGCCAGAGGGAGGTTTGTCCACCGCCGAAGCGGTGTGGGTACCTTTTTGTTTGTCCCCCGACGTTTAGGAGAAAAAACACAGACACTATGAATCGTAGGCCCCCGAGAAAATATGGGAAACTATGGGACTTGGGCGGGAAGACAAGAAAGGCCAGAAACTATAGGAAAGTATAGGGGATCTGTTTGTTGTGTCTCCCCACTTGTGGCGACTTCCTCAAAGTTCCCCGCGAACACGAGGCCCGAAAACCATCACTTCACTAATTTTGGGCCCCAGGGCACACTGAGGCCCCAGGAGCCCCAGATTAGTGAAGTGACGTGTTTTCCCACGCAAGGACCTCGAAATTGTTCACTTCACTAAACCAAGCCCGGGGCGAAAGTCAGGGGCCGAATTGCTGCTGTGATGCCACATCGGCCTCGTAGCGAATCGGCGTCACCCCAACATACTTATACTATATGTGCGTCGCCCCCCCGGGGGCGATGCGCGCACCGAGGAATCTTATAGTATATGCGTTGTGGCGGGCGCATTCTGGCCACACCGCTCGGGAAACGATATACTACAAGATGGGTATACTATATGTTCGGGTCGGACGCGCGCGTCCAAGGATGACATATAGTACTAGTACGTCTTTGTGCATCCCAGCGAAGGACGTCCGCGGCATGCAGCAGGAGTACCTCCAGCTGCTCCGGGCGGGCTGCTGAGCGCGAGCCTCGGCGCTCCGCGGGCGCCCCCCCCCCCGCTGCACGGCCCCTGCACGGCCTCCGCACGGCCGCTGCGCCCTCCGGGAGGACGGAAGGGAGGGGGAGGAGGAGGAGGAGGAGGAGGAGGAGGAGGAGGAGGAGAGAGAGGAGGAGGTAGGAGGAGGAGGAGGGGGAGGAGGGAGGAGGAGGAGGAGGAGGAGGAGGAGGAGGAGGAGGAGGAGGAGGATGGAGAGAGGGGAGGAGGAGGAGCAGGAGGAGGAGGAGGAGGAGGAGGAGGAGGAGGGGAGGAGCAGGAAGAGGGGGAGGAGGGGGAGGGAGCAGGATGGCGGAGGAGGAGGAGGAGAGAGGAGGATGGAGAGAGGAGGAGGAGGAGGAGAGGAGGAGGGGAGGAGGAGAGGGGGAGGAGGAGGAGAGGAGGCGCAGGGGAAGGGAGGAGGAGAGGAGGAGCAGGAGGAGGGGAGGAGGGGGAAGGAGGGGAAGAGAGGTGGGAGGAGGAGGAGGAGGAGGAGGAGGAGGAGGAGGGGGAGGAGGAGATGGGAGGAGGAGGGAGGAGGAGGAGGAGGAGCAGGAGGAGGAGGGTAGGAGGAGGAGAGAGGAGGAGGAGGAGGAGGAGGAGGAGGAGGAGGAGAGCAGGAGGAGGAGGAGGAGGAGGAGGAGGAGGAGGAGGAGGAGGAGGAGGGTGTAATGAGGGTAATGACAACGCGAGCGCGCGTCGATTCCGCGCTCCTCGGCGCATGCCGCGCGCCGGCGCCCCACCCCGAAGGACTCTCAACCCCCCCGGGGTACTCCTTGGGCAGCGGCGGAAGCCCAAAAGGGCCGACGAGGCCCGCAGGCCGCCCAGGCCACCGAGGCCACCCCACCTCCACACGCACCCCAGAACCCAGGAGCCCAAGGAGCACGTGCGAGGGAAGGGACCCCTGAAGGCCCTACATGCCTAAGGGCTTCCCCGAGTGGCGACACTCGACGAGCCCCCGAACCTTGAGGTATTCCCAAAACTGCTTCACGTACACATTCGAGAAGTTTACGCGCCTGTGCCACTCGACCCCGTCGAATTGCATGCGCTCCTCTCCTTGATGTACAGCTCGCCTCCCCTTTTGATGACCAGGCCGCGCTCGGCTGCGATCCTGAGCAGCTTAGCCATCTCTGGGTCGAGCAGGAGTAGGAGGAGAAGGAGGAGAAGGATGAGGAGGAGGAGAGGGAGAAGGATGATGATGATGATGATGATGATGATGATGATGATGATGATGATGAGGAGGAGGAGGAGGAGGAGGAGGAGGAGGAGGAGGAGGAGGAGCAGGGGGCGGAGGAGGACCAGGATAATGCGCAAGTATGACGAGCGAGGGGAGCGAGGATGGAGGATGTTCGAGGATCAAAGATCCAGCATCGCGGAGGCCTCTGGGGATTTGTGGCCTGTGAGACTTCAGGGACCAGGAAGATAGGGGGGGAGAATAGGGAGGGGGGGGCACGAATGGGGATGAGGAGCGGGCACCACATTGCTTGCACCACAATTGATTTTCACCACCTAGCGTGCATCACACACTATCGCCTCATGTCTGTAGTCCCACGTTCAGAGCGCACTGGTTCGCCTGTGTCCGACTTCCCTCTAACATTCCCCCACAAGGGGGTCGACACTGCGTCCTTTTCTCATCTCGCGGCCAGCCTTGTTCAAATACTCCTTCCCTTCCTAGCACGGGCTGCAGCTTCACCCTCTCCCTGCGACGCCGCAGGCACAGGAGGACACCAACTGTACACGAACGCCGGCCCTGGTCAGGCCTGCCCACCCTGGGCCACATGCAGCATCGATGTTGCGGCCCCATGGCTTGGCCAGGAAGGCCTTCACCCCAGTCCTGGTCCAGCGATTGGCCTGGCCAGGATCGGTGCTGGTGTATACTTTGGGCGTCTCGGCGGCGCGCCTGGAGGGGAAGGGAGAGGACGCGGACCTTCTTCAGAAGGCTCGGAAGTCCCCCCGCCTTCTGATAAGTTTTCTAAGCCTTTCCCAGGGCGCAAAAGACTTCTCAGACGGCCCGGGGGCTTCTGAGAAGCCCCGCCGCCTTCTGAGAGGGCCTTCTCCTTCTCACTCCCCCCTTGCTTGCCCCTGAGATCCGGCGTAGCGGTAACATGCAACATTGTAAACAAACATGTCACGCCCAGAGTCCTAAACCCCGTCTTTCTGCGTCATGTTTCGAGTCGATATGTAAGGGCCCCAGGGCCCGGAAGCAGGCGAGCACGCCCGGCTGGAGAAAATTAAGTCGGGCCTGTCCCTCTACAGGAGGAATATTCAAACATAGTTAAAAAATAGTCTAGGGATGGTTTTTTCAGACACCATTTTGGAATATTTTGGGGCCTTTGGGGGTATATGTTGTTATTTTTCGTCCAAAATCCTCTTGTAGGGGGGACAGGCCCGACCTAACGAGAAAATGGAGCCGCCAGTATCTCGGGGGCTGGCGCGCGTCCTCCAGGCAGGGGGGCCCCGGGGTGGAGTTCTCGGAATTCGGCGGCTTCCCCGCGGCCTCCGCGGGGACCAGCTTTCGCGGGAGTTGGGCGTCGAGGGCAGCCCTCCTTCCTCCTTCCGCGTGCGGATCATGTATTAAACATGCAGGGATTAAGTATTAAGTTACCCCAGTGCGACCCTACCTAGAAGTTGGAGCCCCTAGGAAAGAAGCATCAGTTGCTATGCTATGCTATGCTATGCTATGCCATGTTATGCTGCGCTTTGCTATGCTATGCTATGCTATGCTATGCTGCGCTATGCTGTGCTATGCTGTGCTGTGCTGTGCTGCGCTATGCTAAGCTATGCTGTGCTATGCTGCGCTATGCTATGCTATGCTGGGCTATGCTATGACATGCTGTGCTGCGCTGTACTGTGCTATGCTGTGCTCTGCTATGCTAAAGCTCAGCGAAGCTACGATGAAGGTAAGCTAAGCTAAGATAAAACTGAGGTAAGATGAAGGTAAGCTAAGGCAAGATGAAATAAGCTAAACTCAGATGAGATAAGCAACTCGAAGCTAAGGGAACGTCACTGGAGGAACCGCGGGGCGGATACTGGGGGAACCGCCCGGGGCGGGCCCCACTGCCCGGCCCTTTAAGCTTACCGAGTAAGAACCCTTCTAGGCAGAGCCTAGGTAGGGAAAACATCGAGGAGTCCATGCATTCATTTATTCATATATTAATCATGTATTCAAAATCCCATGTTTAAAACAAAAAAATCCTATGTATTAAAAGCTGCCCTGTAGGTGTTCGATGATGGACCCCTTGCTGAACGCAACCATCGAGCTCTCGCGCCGAAGACCTCTGGGAACCGCCAAAGGCCGCCGGAGACCGTCTGAAGACCGCCGAAGACCGCCCGAAGACCGCCGAAGACCGCCGACGACGGCCGGGGGGCAACGGTCGGGACCTCGCAGAGGAGGGGGGTGCCACAGGGGGGGCGGAGTTCGGTCCGTTGGCGCATCAAACCGCAGAACAACCATGCAACACGAGGCCTCTGGCCGCCGCCGGAACCCGAGAAGTCTCGACAATCGGGGCGCGTGGGGGGGCATCGTTGTTCGGAAATTCGATGCACCAGCGGATCGAACTCCCCCCCCCTCAGGGTCCTCCCTCCTTTGGTGGACCCCGGAATGGGTCACGAGGGGTCCGTGGTTCAGGCCGGACGAAAGGGGGGGATTGGGAAAGGAGGGGGTTACGAAATCTGCTGCATGCAGCTGTCTTCGGCCCCACCGAGGGGCCCATTCCTCGATACACGGCCGCCTCCGGCGCCGGGAGGCGCCAGCAAGATCAGCCGCGTGAGCTGAGTCTCAAACCCCCCCTTTGCTATCCCCCCCTTTCGCCCGGCCCGAGAGGGAAGGGGTCACGTGTGTGCTTTTCATGGCGTCCACCCCCACATAGGCTTAAGTCGGGCCTGTCCCTCTACAGGGGGCAGATTCAAAAATAGTCAAAAAAACTAGTTTGGGGACTTTTTGTTGGAGTATTTTTTTGACCATTTGGGAGTATGTTGTAAGGGTTTTTTATTCTTCGTCGAAAATCCCGACCCGACTCCCGTGGGCCCCGAAATGGGTCGTGGATGCGTCGTGGCGGGCGCTTTCTGGCCACACCGCTCGGGTGGGCCCCGAAATGGGTCACGAGGGGTCCCCCCCCCTTAGGATCCCCCCTCCGTTGGTGGACCCCGAAATGGATCACGAGGAGTCCGTTTCGTGGGCCCCGAACTGGGTCACCAGGGGTCCGCGGTCGAGCCCGCCGCTCCCCAGGGAGGCCGGCGGGCACCGCCTCGGGGCCGGGCGCCGCCACGGGGTCGCCGGGGCCTCCCCGCGCGAGGCCCTCGTCGTCGTCGTCGTCGTCGCCGCCGTCGTCGTCGTCGGCGTCGTCGTCGTCGTCGTCGTCGTTGTCCGTCGTCATTTTGGCTCAAGTTCCGGCCCGAGGGCCCAGGATGGGTTGCTCGGGCCGGGACTGCTTCATCCTGGCTCGTCTCTTGCCTGGGAACCCGACAGCAAGGGAGCCATCGAGGGCGCGAAGTAATTCTGGCTTCGCGATTTGGTTGCGGTTCTTACTCACCCTCCCCCTTTCTCCCCTGAGGGGCGGAGCGAGAGCGCAACATTATTCGCACTTCGCGCAGCGCGGATCGCGAAGACAGGTGCCCTTGGACATCGGCTCCCCGGCGCCGAAACAGACGGGGCGCCCGAGAAAATGGCTCGCCTTCGAGGGTCGAAGGAGCTGACATCTTTTCCCCGACAGTATGGCGGCGGAAGGCTGGCGGCAGCTGGTGAAGCTGGTGGAAGCAGAACAAGGCCGCTTCCGCCGGCTTCCGCCGGCGGAAGGCCGGCGAAAGCCGGCGGAAGTAAAAGTCGTGCTCCCAAGAGATGACATAGGATGGGGGATCCAGCGTTTTATGATAACCGGCGCCATATCATGAAACATGCGTGATGCCCGTCAGGCGTCCAAGGCATGGAATGGCACTCGCCCCAGCGCGGACCACTTTCCTGGATTCCTTTTCCATCGGTGTCGCCCCCCTCTTTTGCCCTCCTCCGCCTCTCCCTGGTCCTTCTGCCCCTTCCACTCCTTCCACTCATGCTTCTGCTCCTTTCTGTTCGTCCTAGTCCTCCTCATTCATCCTCCTCCGTCTCTTCCTCCTTCTCCTCCTGCTCATTCTCCTGCTCATCTGCCACATCCTCCCCCTCCTCCTCCACCACTATACGCAGGTCCTTTTTTCAGTGGATTCCGCGTCGGCGGATAGAGGAACAACAGCGCCATGGGCAGGATTTGGTTGGGAGGGGCAGGATGTCGGATATGGCGCGGGGGCGCGTCCAGCTAGACCTCCCTCCTCGATCTCTCCTCCTCCCTCCGCCTCCCCCCTACTCCTCCTCCTCCTCCCCCCCCTCTTTCCTCCTCCTCTCCCCCCCCCCTCCCTCTTCTCCCCTCCCCCTTCTCCCAGGGAGCTGCGAGTCTCACCATCCTCGCGTCCTTGCCTGCCCCGCGGCGCCCCGCGCGGGCGCCGGGGGGGCCCAGCGCGCCGCCGCCCCCGCCCGCGGGCGTTCGCGAGAAGCCGCCGCTGCGCCTCCGGTCCTCGCCGACGGGCCGCGCCGGCCGCCGCTGCCGCCGCTGCGCGGGGGCCCCCGCGGGGAGCGGTGGCCACGCCGCGCGGGGAGTCCCCAGACATCACCGCGTCGTACAGGAATCAGGACGGGAGGTCTTGGTCCATTTTCGGCTCCTCCTCCTCCTCCTCCTCCTCCTCCTCCTCCTCCTTTCTTTTCATCCCTCCTCACTCCTCCTTCATCCATGATCGCGCGCCCCCGCCCTCGCCGGGCCCCGAGACCGTCCAAGAACAGCTCGGAACGAAGAACCGGTCACGGTCCCCGCGGCCACGGTCCCCGCGGCCGCGGGCGCCACGCAGCGTTTCGGGCAGCCGAGGAATCGGTTGGCTTCATCTGGGGGGCTGCGTCCGCCCCTGTCTATTGGGCCCTCATGCCTGGGTAATGGCAGGGGCGACTTTTGGGTGGTATTACCAAAAGGTCCCAATCGCTTTTTGGGACACGCAGCTCAAATCGCAACTTTGGTACGGCGTCGACGTGCACACGCATCTGTATTTTACGCAATTCATTTTAACATATGCGAACTGGCTAGGACACTTGTAGGCGAAAAGAGTCATGCCGTCGCACAGTAAATTCTCGCTTCCATTGTTTTTTTTTTCTGCTTTGGAGGGGGCCGAATATAGATTTTGTTGTTTCAACATCCGTAGACGGTGCTTGGCAAGCTGAACGCGTTGTTGTTAGCACAGGGCTGGCAATAAACATCCGTCGGATGACCCATCCCTGGTGGCAGACAGCCAGAGGTTCGGTTTGCTGTGTCCGGTTCGAGCGCGTCTTCAATGTACATAGCGCAAGCGCTTGCTTGTCAAGATGATTTCGATGGCGTTGTGTGGCTGGCCTTGTTTTCGTTTGTTTTGCTCCCGAGTCTGATCGCGTTGTGCGGTGCCCTCAGTTGCTTTGGTTCATGGCCCTCAACAACAGAGAGAAAGCGGCACCAGTCAAGTCACGGGCGAAAATCAGTATCCTCTTCGGGGCTTTGGAGGCACGTTTGGGGCCATCTTGAATGACATCGATCAGCCAGAGGGAGGCGTTTTAATTAGCCTGCCCCCACAACCCCTCGAGCCCCGCAAGCCATCCAGGCCCTCTTGGGGCGCCCTTGGGACGCTCCCGGGCGCTTGGGGGGGCCGTCTTGGAGATATCCGGGGTCCTTCTGGGGACACCAGGGGCTCTCTTGGTCCATCTTGGAGCCATCGTGAAGCCTCGGAAGGCTGTTGCCAGCGAAAGGGGCGGAACATGCATAGGTTTTTGATGTCCTTACTTTGTCTGGGAACTTGGCCGCTCGCGCGTTGGATCCTGAATTTTGGAAATGAGGGCGCGGCCATGGTGGATTGGAAACTAGATTAGACCTTTAGCGGTCGCCACGCGGCGTTCGGGCGTGACACGCGTCGCCCGCGCGCGCATCAGCGCGCCTGCATGGCAGGCTCGTGCACAGTGGAAGCGCAGAAGTCGCCACCTTTGCGCGGGAACTCAAATCTTACATTCTCGCGCCCAAAGTCTTTGAGAATTTAGCATGACGTTTTTGCGCCCCCTTTGTATGCACCGAGCGCGCAGGACGTGGGCGGTGCGCGCGCGGCGGTGTCTTCACTGGGTGGGAACGCATAAGTCGCCACGCTGTCATAATAACTAGCGTTTTGCATTGGCGCGCAAGAAAGCTATTGTTGATATTCGCGCTTGCACTGGCTCGCACGGCCATCCTGTACATAGCCGTACAGACTCATCGAGCCATATTGCTTTGAAAGCTGAATGGTTCCATGTAGTGACTGTCGTCCGTTCCCGATGCCAACTTAAGCGCGGTTTCCACATGTACACGAGGTGCCCAGTGCACAGAGGGCGCGCGTGGCGGCGCGTGCATGACAAGGTCTGCCTCGCAGGAATGAAGAAGTTCGGTTGTCTGGTAACCGAAGTACGTCTTTAACGAGCGCGGCCCCGACTCGCAACTTTAAGTGTGTGTTTTCGCAGTTTCGCCAAGAGAAGCACGGTGCAACGCGCTTGGCGGCGTTTCCATGGCAAGCGCTGCGTTGTCGGCGCGGTCAAGTTGCCAACTTGGCTTGGAAGCACAACCGGCGCCCAGGTCTGCGATCCTGGATGTCAGCTGGGCGCGAGGCGTTTTCAATCCGGCACGAGGAGCTACGCGCGCGCGGCGTCGACCGCGCAGCGAGGTCCGCGGTTCCCAAATCAAGAGTTCGCCTCGCGGGTCCGGGGACTGACATTGGCATTTGGCGCGCGTTCAATTCCCATTTTCGACTTAGCGCGCTGTTGTCCTAAGCCAACCGCGCGGCGAAATGCGCGACGCGCAGTCGCGCGCGCGCGGCGGCGCGCGCGCGGCGACCTCTGGGCGTCGCCACGACGCGTTCAAGCCGCGCATCGCCTGGAAAATGCGCCGAAGATGCCGCGCGCCGCGCGGGTGGCCTCGAGCGCGCGGCCAATGGCAACGACAGCGCGAACTGCGTAGACGGCTTGGCGCGCGCGAAGGCACGGCGAGGCGCGCGCGCCGCGAGCGAGAGCACTCCCACGCTTCTTTTCTGGACCCATGGCGGCGTGATGGTTCGGTGTCCAGGAGCTGTGCTTCGGTCGCGCGCAGTCGAAAGCACGCCCCCGCATCGGGGCCGCCGCGAGCGAGGCGGCCCCGAGGAAGGCGGGTTCGACTGGTTCGCCAGGGGGCGCGCGAACTGGCTGGAGATGCCGTGTTGACGCCGGCCGAGGAGGCGCTGCGGGTCGCGCATACTCCGCTGGTGTGCAGCGCGCGAAGCGGAGGGGCGGCGGTGCAGTTGGCATCGCGCACGGGCGCGCGGCCTCGCGCGGCCTCCTGCGGCCTGTCGCGGCCAACGAGAGGGCGCGTTTGTCCGCGCGCGTTCGAACGCCCTGGACGGGGGAACCACAGGAGTCTCGAGAGGGCTTCGTCGCGCAACGCATAGGAGTAAAATGCATATTCGTGGCGCCGGACATTCCGCGCACAGGAAAAAAAAAACCCCCAGGACACTCGAGACACCTCGCGCGCCCAACTTTTTTTTTGAGGCCGAAACTGCGACGTCGCCATTTGGACTCGAAGCTGCGACGTGCGTTTCATTTTTCCTCCGAAACTGCGACGTACGTTTCATTTTTCCTCCGAAACTGCGACGTCGAAGAAAAACAAAGTCCACCTCGCTCGCCGAGACACTCATGCCCAGAAAACAAAAGTCCACCTCGCTCGCCGAGACACTCATGCCCGCAAAGGCAGAATGCGATTTCGAACGCGGGCATACTTTCGAGAAAACGCACAAGTCATTTTCGCGTCTACGCTTGCCGCGCTCGAGCGCTAGGACGCACTTTAGAAAAAAAACCTCCGAGTGTCCGGGGGAGCCCTGACAGCTGTTTCCCCCACCACCCGCCCTGCGGGGCGGGCGGCTGCGTCGAGCCGCCGGGGGGGGGGGGCGCGGTGGTCCGCGTGGGAACCGTGCGGGTGGCTGCGGCCACCCGCAGCACCGCCTATGCGCGCCCGGGCGCGCCCTGGCGCTTCTGCCGCGGGTGCCTGCCTGCGCCCGCCCACGCGGTCCGCGGGTGCCTGGTCGCGCCCGCCCGTGCATTGCGCGCGCGCGCCTGGCTGCGCGCGCCCGCAGGCCGCAAGTACCTGGCTGCGCCCGCGCGCGCGGGCCGCGGGTGCTCGGGCCGCGCCCGCCCGCGCACGCCGCGGGCGCCATGGCGCGCCCGCCCGCGTGCATTACTGGTGGCGCCTAGCGAGGGCGTGCCCTCGCAGACCGTGCAGCCTCGTCGATCCCGAGCTCCGCGAGCCCTTTGAGCTTCGGTCGGTTCAGAGCGTCGCAGGCCCCGAGCCTCGCGCGCCATGGGTGCCTGGCCGCGCGCGCCTGGGCCCCCGACCCACGCGCGCCGCGGTCTGCGGGGCTTGTGGGATAAGTGGGGGCCCGTGGGTCTTGTGCGACATGTGGGAACCGTGGGGCTTGTGCGACGTATAGGTCCCGTGAGGCTTGTGCGACCTGTGGGGCCTGTGGGGCCCATGTGGCTTGTCGGGTTCGCGGGCCCGGTGCGACCTGCGGGAAACCGTGCGATTTGCCGGCCCCGGGTCCTCGCAGACCCTTGCGCCTAGGTCGGCCCAGCGCTTTCCAGACTTGCGCCATGGCCCCCTTGGTTGTTGGAGTTCACAAAATACCTGGGCTGGCACCGAGCCAAATGGCACCCTTGTAGGAGCATCTCGCGCTCCGCGCGAGATAAGAGCGCAACTAGTTCCAATTGGCAGGAATCGCTCGGCCGCGCGAAGGGAAGGGGGGGTCGCTGGCAAGTGATGCTCGCCAAAAAAATCGGCTGACGCCGAGAACAAGCTTCGCGCTCCTCGCGAGAGAGGGCAGCGGATTGCACGTCGCCACAAACGTTCGGCTGCCGCCCATTCAAGGAGCCCCTGGCTGGTTGTTGGATACAGGAGAAAAAGGCGCTCGGCGTGCGCCGAGACAAGCAAGCAGCTTCGTTGTTGTAGTTAGAAAAAATCGCTCGCGCTCCGCGCGAGGACGGAGGGCTGCGCATGGCAATTCGCAGCACTTCGCTCGGCCGACGCCGAGATAAATGGAGTCACGTGTTGCGCGCGCTACCCCGCGAGGTGAGCAAATGTGCGCGGCGGCGCGAATGGCGACAGCGCTTTTTGCTGAGCAACCACGACGTGGACGGTGAAGACCTTCGGTCGCTGCGTGGCTCGCGATTGAGGCCTGCTCCATGCTGGCCATGCGCGAGCGCTCTTGTTGGGGTCAGGCCCAGGCCTAGTGCATTCCAGCCAAGCCATGCCTTGTATCGTCCTCGTAGTATGGCTTCCAAACCCAACTCTGATATACTGCTTGTGGTCAACCAGGGCACATAAGGCGTCAGGCAAGCTCATTGCACGGTATTGTTGCGCGCCCCCACAAGCCCGCTCGGTTGCGAGTGGCGTTCCTGGAAAAATGACGCGCGCAAGCGTTGCACCAGCCCGTTCCTTTGTTGGCCAGCTGGGCGGCGCTGACAGGCACCGCCAGGTCTTGCAACCTGCGCAGTTTGTGAACGTGCGCTGCGTTCGCGCGTGGCCGAGGAATCGTTCTCCCAGGATATCCGGTCTGACTTGGGGGAGGGGGGGGATGTACATGTGCGTAGAGTTCGCTTTCACGCAGTATGCATTTGCATTGCATGTTGGTATCTTGCAGCGGGGGCATGCGTGTGTTCTGGGTTTGATGGCATGCCTGCATCTAGTCCTTACATGTCGGAGTTTCGCTTGCGTCGCAGCATGTGGTCTTGTGCAAGTATAGCTGCTCGTGTCGCTAGGGGGCTCGGGCCGCGCAGATGTCCGATGCGCCCAAGACGTCTCCAAAGACGGCCGATCTGACCTCAGGCGGCTCCAGGGGTCGCCTCAAGTCGCCCCGACGACGCGCCAGCGCGATTCCGATCGCGCCCTAGATGCCCCGATGCGCCCGGGAGCGGGAGCATGGGCAACGCATGGGAAGCAACATCAATGTGAAAAGCGATGGGGGGGTCGGTGTACGAGTTGGCGCACGAACGACGCATGGAAATTCGCACGCCTATTGCCGCGCGTGCGCAGTCCCGAAGTTCCCTGGCAAGCCGTTATGTGAGTGCGCTTGCTTTGAACGTAAGCACGCTACCTCAGTCGTCCATTCATCGGTTATTGGCGGTTTGCGATTTGCGAATGTCCTCTGATATAATGAGTGGTAGCTGGGCCGAGATGCCAATCAATTGCGGCAAACGCTGCGTGCGGCAGGCCGTGGAAGCGAAATACAATATTGCTCGTGAGCCAGCCCCTAAACTACCCCCCCAATAGCGCAGACCCCCAAGACAAAACCAAGGAATCGGCGACGCGTAAGAGAACGGCCCTTTGCCAGAGTGCCCTTCCCAGACATGCTTGCGTCGTAAGAAATTCAGGACGGAGGTTTTTCGCCGTTTTCGGGCTCTAGAGGCCTTCGCCGGGCCTCGGGACCGTCAAAAAACGACTCAGGATGAAAAGCCGGCCCCGGGGAAAGGGTCGGGACTTCCAGGGACGCCGTCCTGAAACAATCAGGGCGTCGCATGTCTGGGTCAGCGTCGGGGTCCCGCCCAGAGGGGGGGATGGCGGCTGGGGGAGGGGGGGGGGATAGCATGGCGGGGGCCATGCCATCTCCCCAGAGGTCGTGGCGCCTCCTCTGATTAGTTTCCTTCCGTCCCTGGCCCACCCCTGGGTCGCGCACGTGCCGCCGGCCATTATTTGCGCTCCCCCCTCCTGGACGCCCCCGATGTGTCGGGGTCCGCCAAGGGGGGTGTGCCCCCCCCTGTGTGTTGTGAAGAGTGCACTCCCCTGCCACTCTGCCGCCCGTGCCGCCTTGTGAGCATGATGCACATACTTTTCATGTTTTGTGGCGTGCACGTTGCCCGCCGCCGTTTTGGCCCTAGTCCTAGGGCCCTGGGACTGCACCCGCAGTTTGACCGCCGCGCGGTCCGAGCAAAAAAAACTGCACTGACATTGATAGCGGAGCTTGTAAGCTCCAGCGGACGCACTGCGTGCTCTGCTCGGGTGGCTGCGACCACCCGCGCGCGCCGCCATGGCCGGCAGCCAGGACGGCTCGGACGCGGAGGCGGGGTTCTCCGCCGGCGCAGGTTCTCCGGACCTGCACGCGGTCCTGCGCGTGATGGCCGAGACCCAGAGGGAGATCCTGGCCATGCAGCGGGATCGTGGTGGCGACAGCGGTCCCAGGCGTGCACGCCTACTGCTGTCACAGGTGAGGCTCCCGGACTTCGACGGCGCCGTCGGCACTAGCACCAAGAAGTACCGAGAGTGGCGCAAAGCTGTGGAGGTCATCCGCAATCTCAACCAGCTTTCCGACGTGGAGCTGGGCTTGATCATCTATAGTCAGGTGACAGGTCGGGCCAAGGAGCTCATCGAGGTACTTGACGCGTCGGACCTCCGACGCGAGGACACGCTCGAGACCATCTTTGCTATCTACGATGACGCCTTCGAGAAGATGGATCACGAGCGCCTGGATCAGGTGCATCAGGAGTGGGAGCGTGCTCGCCGTCGGGCAGGCCAGCCCATCATGGACTGGACGACGTACTTGCGGAAGAAGCGCTTGGATTTGCAGCTCGAGGATCCCACTTCAGCGATCAGTGATCGCGCGCTGGCGAGCAAGATGCTCCGTGGTGCTGGGCTGTCGCAAAGAGAGCGAGCGCAGGTGCTCTTCAACTGCGGCGGCATCTACGACTCGAAGCGCATGGAGGTCGTGCTGAAGGCAGCCTACTCGAAGGTGCACGACACCGAGAAGCGCTCGGTGCCTCCTCGCCGCTCGCCGTTTGGGGCGGCGCAGCGTGAGCACGGGCGCTCCTCCGGGATTTCGGGCGGTCGCTACCCGCGCCCTCCCTTGGCTCGCAGGCCATTCGTACCTCGAGGCCGCCCTGGCCAGCACGTGCACGAGGTGGAGAACGGTGAAGACTACGATGAACACGACGGCGACCTGGAGGAGGCGCAGCACGACGAGGAGGAAGCAGACGACCAGGACGACGGAGACCCCGGAGGGGGCGATGGGCATCCACTTCGAGGACGGCGCCGAGGTCGACGAGGAGCTGGCGTCGGACAACGACGGGCCTGACGACGAGGAGTACGAGGCACCGGAGGATCTTCAGGAGGCGTTCTTGGCCGGTTGGAGGGCCAAGCAGAAGACGGCAGTGCAGCGTCAGAAGCGCGGATTCGTTGCACCTCGGCAGCGGGACCCCAAGAAGATCAACGCCAGCGGCTCCTTCCAGGCGGGTCGCAGGACGACTGACCAGCGCAAAGCCAACGGCCGGTGTGTTGACTGTGATCAGTCCGGCCACTGGCGTGGCGACCCGGAGTGCCCCAAGGTAAAGAGTGGCGAGCGCGAGCCGTACAACAAGACCCGGCCCAAGAGTGGCCAGCCAGCGTCGCCCAACCAGCGGAGCTCTGCGAAGCCGCCGGTTCAAAGGCAGGTGCATGGGCCGGTCATCCGCTGGGTTGGCATGGCAGGCAGTGCCGAAGAGCGTCGTGGCCGCGCCCCATGGCGCCGCGCTCCCCAGTCGGTGCCTGCCCAGAGGCATCCGGTAGAGGTCCGAGCCGATGTTCCGAGGAGGACCGTCATGAACCCTCGACCCAAGAGTATGCCTGCGCCGCGTCTACGCCAGGAAGCCGACGATGGCCCCGGACCCGGACAGGGCAGTGATGAACGTGCGCGCGCTCTTGCAAGGCGCGGTGAGGATCAGGAGGACGAGGATGCATGTGTGCGTTGCCATCGCATCCTGGCCAACACGCACGCGAAGGGGCACAGCGTGGAGTTGGAGTTTCCTGACCTTGCAACGGTCCATCACATCGCGGAGCGTGTGACGAACAAAAAGCCCATCTTCTTCAAGCAAGGCCGCTTCGAGGCCATCGACTTCGCCCAGGGTCGGCTTATGCGGCTGCAGCCGACCACGTCGAAGCCTTGTACGGCGGCTGAGGTGGATCTCGATGAGATCACGGCGACTATGTTTAAGATCGTGATGGGCGGGAATCGCGACACCAAGCACCGCGACGATCGGCGCGGCGAAGGCGGAGGCCGCGATACCAAGCATCGTGGGGATCATCATCGAGATCGTCGTGACGACCGCCACCGCGATCGGGGAGCTGTTCTCCGTGAGCATCGCGCCCCTCCTCCGCCCGAGGTGGGGGCCTCATCGCGTTCGAGGTCGCGGAGTGCGCCGGAAGGCCGCGGTGAGAAGGAAGAGAAGAAAGAGAAGAAGAAAGCGAGGAGCAGCAAAGAAGGGGAGAAAGAGAGGAAGAAGGCGAGAAGCAGCAGGGAAGTGAAGAAGGAGGCCGAGGTGAAGAAGGAGGACGAGGCCAGCGAGGAGGATGAGGCCAGCGAGGACGATAACGATCAGCGCGAGGATAAGGAGCTGCCGTTCACGCCAGAGGAGATGGACGAGATCTTCTGCAGCTGGTATCCGCGCCAGGACATCTTTAGGGATTACCTGGCGCCGCCGGCAACCATCCACTTCATCACGAAGAACGACCGCATCGCGCGCCTCAACCTCTACACGCGCCGCTGCGAAGGCCCATCCAGTATTCGCGGTGGACGCCGCAGCGGCGCCGTCGGCGAAGGGGGCGTCGAAGACGAAAGAGTCAAATGTTCCGGGAGAACCTCCCGGGAACATCCCAGACGGAGCTGCGCCAGGACTACCGTCCACCGCGCCGACTGGGGAAGCCGCCGCCGCTGCTCCGAAGGACGAGGACTGGGTCATGGCAGGAGCCTCCGAGGACGTGAGGAAGAGTGAGGAAAAGAAACGACTGGTGGTCTTGCAGCGTGACAAGGCCGAGTTGCTGGACCGCCTCGCGCTGATAGAGAAGCAGGAGTCGCGGAGATGCATGCCCGATTGAACCCAGGCGAGGTCTACGACGGCCTGCAGAGGCGACGTGAGCAGGCACCTCCGCCAGAGCGTGCGCTGCCTACATCTCCTGAGCAGCAGGGGGTCGGAAGCGTGTGGAAGAACATGGAGGGAGTTCGACGACGTGCTCATCTTCCAGCGCCTCCAGGAGCCGCGAGCTCAGGTGCGCCTGCCGCTGCGACGGCATCTCCAGCCGCTTCGGGAGCCCCGCGCGTAGTCACTGCCTCTGGACGGAGCTACGTCATGAGTGCCGGTGCACGCAGAGCGACCTGGAGAAGCAGCAGATGCACCGAGCCATGTACGACTCGCAGTTCGACGGCGAGAGGCTGGTCCCAGGTCCGAAGGCGAAGTTCGACCCAGAGCTCATGCAGCAGCAGGCTGCGTGTTCTCATCCGGCGGACGAGCTGAAGTGGCAGTCAAACGGCGCCGTGATCTTCGCGAAGTGCAAAAAGTGTTCGTTGAAGTCGGTGATCCATTACACGCTGGAGAAGCCCAAGGCGGATGAGGAGGACTCACTGCAGCGCGCGGACCCTGGGGCAGCAAAGGGCGCGGACCCCTGGGCAGCAAAGGGGGCGGACCCTTGGGCAGCGAAATGGGGATCTGCGACCCGCATGGTCACTTCCCGAGAGGAGTGCCCCCGCGAGGTGATAGATGAGCAGTCCGTCATGCTTGTTGTCTTGCCCGCGGGGCTGGTTATGATTGACACGGGCTGCAAGCGGGCTGTCGGTGGACGTCCGTGGCACGTCGAGCTGCAGAAGACTTTGGATGCCATGGGCGTGCCGTACCACAGCATCAACCAGCGCGAGTACTTCAAGTTCGGCCCGGGCGTGCCGCTCATGTCAGAGCGTGCGTGGTGCTACGCAGTTGGCATCAATGGTACGCAGTGCGAGGTTGTGATCTCCGAGGTCGATGCCGAGGTGCCAGGTCTCATCGGCCCTGACGAGATGGCAGAGTGGGACGCAGCAATCAGCTTCAGGAGCGGTACTTTCACGGCGAATGGTGTCACCAAGCCGTTGGTCCCGGCTGCGTCCGGGCATCCGTGCGCGTCATTGCTGGATTTCCCGGCACCGGTCGCGAGTGCCTTCCCCGTCGGACAGTCAGAGGGGCAGGACGAGCTCGCCGACGAGATGTTCAGCGGAACTGCGAGTCACGAAGAGAAGGATGAGCGCGGCGTCGCTGAGACTGTCGAGGAGGAGGACACGCGCGATTCTGATAGCAACGATGGCCAGGACGCAGGCGATTCAGAGCTGAGTACATCCCACTATCACACCAGCGACCCGGAGTCCGCGGAGACGGCATCGAGCGACGAGGAGGTTTTCATGGAGAACGCGGACAACGAGGCTTTCATGACGAAAGGTGCTCGCAGGCACGTCCGAAGCAACCTGAAGGAGCTGGAGGTTTTGATGGTCGAGGAAATTGCGAACAGGAAGCTTCGGGCTGATCGGCAGGAGCAGGACGCCTTCAAGCACTACCAGGAGGAACGTGTATTACCTCTTCGGCGGGAGGCCCGGCGGCGACCGGGGCCCTGGAGGATCGTGGAGATCTTCGCATGGGCTTGTCAACTCACGGTCCTGGCGGCGAACGTGGGATGGGACGCCCACCAGCCCATCACAGCGCCAGCGTTCGACCTCCTGCCGGTCCAGGGCAGGAACGAGGCACGGGCGTACCTGGTTGCAGTTGACCCAGACTTCGTGGCTTTGTCCCCGCCTCGTACGGCATGGAGTCGACTGCAGAGTGTCGACCAGCGAAGGCCTATGCGAGTGCGCGGGCAACGCCGAGAGCGGACTGAGTACCGCATGGTGCTCTCGTTCACGGACGAGGTGATGCAGTGGCAAGCGGCAGGAGGACGCGCAGCCATGGTAACGGACCACGCGCAATCGACAGTCTGGAGCCAGCCACCCATGAATGCCACGAAGTCGAACCCAGCATTCGAGGACACGATCTGCCTCCAGAACACCACGCGGGTGTTGGCAAACCCTGAGGTTTGCACGGCTGCGCGCGGAAGCTGCGCGGAGGGGTTCGCCAAGGCTGTGATGACCGGTGCCACGGATTACTTGGTCCGGCAATGCGAGAACTCAAGTTTCCCTGCGGCGCACCTCACGGACCCCACGGAGGAGCCCAGGAGTTATGGACCCGAGCCCGCGGAGCATGGTCCTGGACAGGCTCCCGGAAACGTTTCGGAGAGACCTGAGTGGGGCAAAACACCGCAGGAGATTCGAGCCGAGATTCGCGAGGCATTGCAGAAGACGGTGAAGGAGGAGTCCATGCAGCACCCTGCGGAGGAGGAGGAGGTTGCAGCCTCCTGGTCAGAGATGGAGCTTCCAGAGGTGGTGCGGCAGGACATCGTGACGAAGATTCCCCAGAGTGCGCGACGTGCCGTGCGGAAGGCCCATCGCGGTCTTGGACACCCCAGCCGACGTTCATCAAGATGCTGCGTCTCGGCGGTGCAACGCCCAACGCGTTGGCATACGCGAAGCATTGGCAGTGCCCGACTTGTGCTGAGTCGGAGGCGCCGCCCCGCCCAGTGCAAGGGACGGCGGACGTGCGACCATTCGGCTTCAATGTGACGGTTGTGATCGACGTGAAGTACCTACGGGACGCGGCCAAGGAGCAGCTGGTGGTCCTCAGCATGGTGGACGCTGGTGCGGGATGGCACTGCGCATGCCTTCTCAAGAATAGGACGGCCAAGCACGTAGCGCGCCAGATCATGAACGAGTGGTTCAAGCATTACGGCGTGCCAGAGAACATCGTGATCGACCAGGGCGGCGAGTTCGAGGGCTACTTCAACGCGCTGATGGAGCATTTCGGTATTAATACGAAGACGACGGGAGCTCATGCAGCATGGCAGCATGGCCTGGCAGAGCGCCACGGAGGATTGCTCGGCACTATCTGGGGCAAGGTGGTACACGAGTTCCACGTCCAGGGCAAGTCGATGTCTACTGTGGCCCTGGCTGCCATCGTCAACGCGAAGAATTCGACGATCAGCCGCAATGGGTTGACCCCGGAGCAGGCTGTCTTCGGGCGGATCTTGAATTTTACGGAGGTGACCAACAGGGACGACGACGAGGTTCTCATGTCGGTCCTCGGCGCGAGGGGCATAGCTTGGCGTTCGTCCCAAATCCGCACCGCGGCCAAGATGATGTTGCTGGAGCGCGACGCGACGGACAAGGTGCGGAGGGCGCTGCTGCGAGAGGCGCCGACGGTCGTCGGCGATCTGTGCCCAGGATCGCGGGTGTATTTCTGGGCACCGAATCCGTTCAAGGGGCGTCGTCGGCAAGATCCTGAAAGGTGGCGGGGTCCTGCGACTGTGATCGCGAAGGAATCCAACAGCCGGTATTACTTATCATGGCGTGGCCACGTGCTACTCGTTGCTCGTGAGCAGCTCCGGCACGCCTCCTCCCGGGAGGCCGCGGCTGCGGAGTCCATCCAGACGGGCGTGCGGCTGACGCAGCAGCGAGATGATCGCGCCTATCACGACATCGTGGACGTCACGCCCAAGGCGAAGGTCCAGAGGGTGAAGAAGACATTCCTGAAGAAGGAGCGTGAACGACATAGTGAGCTCGAGGGGTCCAGGTAGCCTCGCGTGGATCTGAGGGCCCTGGACGCCATTGAGGCGCAGGCTAAGGAGGAGGAGCCACCTGAGCAGGAGCAGTTGCCGCAGCTTCCGCCTCCGAGGAGGGCCCGGTCTCGTTCCCCTCCAGGCCGGATGTCCTCTGGGACGTACCCGGAAGCTTCTCCGGGAGCATCGGGCTCTGGCGGCCCTTCGGTGCCGCCGATTCCCAGAGACGATTTCGAGCTCGAGCGGAAGCGGAAGTTTCTGGTAGATGACGTGCCGAGTTGCATTAAGAGATCGCGTCTGCAGGGTGCCCCCACGAGTGGCTTGCCGGCCCTCCGCGAGGTGGCCATGAACGCTGTGGCGCACTCGGGGCCCCAGGAGTGGTTCGACCAGAATGCCTTGGATGGCGTCTCCACGCTCGTTCAGAAGGTCGTGCGAGGAGTCCGTGTGCATCGAGAGCCACGGCGGCGACTCTATGATCACGACCGTCACCGGGTGTGCAATCGCCTGTCGGTGATGCTCTCCGCCACGGGCCACTGTGCTTACAAGGGCGACGGCGCGAGCCGTACCAACGAGCGCATGGAGGACAGTTGGGTTGGTCTCACGCTCTTCTACCACGACAATCCGGATGCTCAGGCACAGGGGGTGTGCTAGTTGGACACTCCGGAGGGTCTTGTACGGCAGCTGATGACTTACGAGGAGTGGATCAACGTGTCATCTGTGTATGACGCATGGCTGCAGGAGGCGCGGTACGAGCACGACGTGTTCGCACTCGTGATGAAGCAGAACGCGAAGGAGCTAGACCCACGTCACTTCGACCAGCATGAGAAGGCTAAGTTCGACGAGGCCGATGCCGCCGAGTGGCGACAATGGATCGCCAACAACACGGTCGAGCTGGTCACCGAGGAGGAGGAGAAGAGTATTCCGAAGGATAAGATCATCTCGGTGCCCATGCGTTCGGCTCGCACGAACCGGGGGAAAGGGCCGGAGTTGGAGGCGAAGTCGCGCTTGATCATCCCTGGCCATCTTGACCCGCAGCTTGGTCTATTCAGGACGGATTCGCCTACAACTTCCCCTTTGGCCGTGCTGGTGTGTGCGTCTATCACGATGGCGATGGATTGGACATTCGAGTGCTTCGACGTAGCGACTGCGTTCCTGTCCGGCCTGAAGCTGGAGCGGGAGCTGCACGGGCTTCCGGCCGTCGACGGCGCTGGATGGCCGGCTGTGCGGCCTTATGCGTTGCTTCGTCTGCTGAAAGGGGCGCACGGTTTGACGGAGGCGCCTCGGTTGCGGTATCTCCGAGCCCGCCGGGTGCTGACGGACGAGGTCGGCTTTCTGGAGCTGCGCTGTGCTCGGGCTGTCTTCGTTTATCGGGCGACCGGCAAGTTGATTGCTATGTTGACCTTGCACGTCGACGACGGCATGCTGTTTGGGGGCCCGCGCGACCCCCAGTACCAGAAGGTGAAGGCGAATATCAACAGGCGCTTCAACATCAAGCACTGGAAGGAGGGCAAAGACAAGGAGGCAGTCGCCTATCTCGGGGAGGAGTGGTGGCGCCACCCCGATCACATCGAGACCAGCATGCACGAGTACATCGGCAAGCTGACAAAGCACCCCCTTGCAAGGGGGGAGGACGAGGAGCGGGAGATGACTCCCGGAGAGCACCACGACTTCCGGAGCTTGCTCCAGAAGGTGCGCTGGCCTGTCGCACGTGCGGTGCCACAGCTCGCGTACAGCGCGTCGGCGCTCGCACAGAAGGATCCGAAAGGTCGGAGGTTATTGCATCTGCGAGTGCTCAATGACATCATCGACCGGCTTCAGGACTACGGCAAGAGAGGTCTTGCGACTCTCCGGATCCGCCGTGTGGACATCGAGCGCTTGCAGGTGCTCACGCTCATGGACGCTTCGTTTGCGAAGGAACCCGGCTGTAAGAGCCAGATGGGGTTCATGAGTATGATTACGGATACCCGAGTGTTGAAGGAGTTAGCTGTGTGTTGTCTAGTGGAGTTCCAGAGTAGTACTATTACACGAGTTGTTGGATCTACGATGGCCGCAGAGTCTGCGGCTATGTCCGTGGCTTTGGATCGGCAGCTCTAACTCCGGCTGCTGATTGAGGCAGTCTTGCACGGGGAGCCGCCCTTGCAAGGGGACTGGAGGCTGGCGCTGAAGGTTCTGGGGGCGCTGGTGACGGATGCGAAGTCGCTCTACGACCACGCGTCCAAGATCGTCTCGATGCCGGTGTCTCGGCAGACCCTCATCGACTTGCTGGTGGCCAAGGATTTGATCGAGCAGGAGGCCATCAAGTTCAAGTGGCTGCCCAATAGCCACATGCTGGCGGACGTGCTGACAAAGGCCGTGCAGCCTAACGAGGTGCTATCGCAGTTCCTCCGCCACGGACTGTTCAGCATGGTGCCTACTGCTGAACAGGAGGATGAGGAGGCACACCGTCTGCGGCTGCGCCGCGGACAGCGTGAGAGAGCCAAGGAGCGGAAGGCCCAGCGTCGGGCCGCCGGGGCCTGCGAGCCCGTGAGGTCCTGTTGCAGCCGCTGCATGGACCTGGTGATGGCTACGGTCATGTGCGCACGCACATCGAGACGACAGTCTGGACTAGTGAGTCTGGACATTCATATTCATATTTTATATTTGAGCCTCAGGCCGCACTTTGCCTGAGGTGTTTCGGCCCGTGGGCCGGTATAGGCGGTGACCGCGTGCAGCGTTTCACGCTTGTGGGAGGCGGCATCGGGGCAGCATTGTACTCACCCAGTGTGAAGTGTGCACTCCCCTGCCCCTCTGCCGCCCGTGCCGCCTTGTGAGCATGATGCACATACTTATCATGTTTTGTGGCGTGCACGTTGCCCGCCGCCGTTTCGGCCCTAGTCCTAGGGCCCTGGGACTGCACCCGCAGTTTGACCGCCGCGCGGTCCGAGCAAGAAAAACTGCACTGACGTGTGTGTGTGTGTGTGTGTGTGTGTGTGGGTGGGTGGGTGGGTGGGTGGGTGGGTGTGGGTGTGGGTGTGG
>CAUYUJ010015930.1:60713-85713 GCA_963575745.1 Prorocentrum cordatum | reverse complement strand
CGCCGCCCAGCGAGCGGGGCAGGCTGGGGGCAGGGGAGGGGCTTGGGAAACCGCTCTTGAGCCCACAGCCTGCTCGTGGATCGGGGCGATGGGCGCGTCTTCCCCCCGCCCTGCAACAGCTCCCTGCCTCCCAGGAGGCTCCTTTCGGGGCCAGGAGGATGCCCACGATACAGTCAAGCCGCAGAGTAATGATGGGCAAGTTTCCCAAGTGTGCTCTTGCATCCTTGCCTCCTCGGTCCATCCTCGGCCGCTTTCGCTGGCCGCGCTCCGCTCGAAAAGCTTCCAAACGGGCGTCCAAGGCCCTTGCATCCTTATCGTGCGTCCTTATGTTGCGGGTCGACTGTACTATGTTTTGTTCGTCCGCCACCTATCGGCCACGCGCAGAGGGGGTAGGGGTAGGGGGAACGACTTCTTAGAAACACCCCTGCTTTTGACAAGGCGCCGGCCTCGTCTACAGATGTACTGGCGCCTTCTAAGAAGCAGCCTCCTTCTAAGAAGCCTTCCCCCCTCCCCCTACACCCCCGTGTGCGCGCCGCTAAACCTAGTGGCAAACGGCGGCCCAAACACAGTGTATAGATTTGTTCCAGCACCTGTCGCCCAGAAAGCCAGCCCGAAAATCATACACTGTACGTTGTCTAGTGGGGCCCAGATACATTAGTGTATTTACGCGCTGTTCCAACTTTCGGCGGGTGAGAAGGGGCGGGCCTTCTCAGAAGTCTTGGCAGTCCCCTAGCCTTCTGAGAAGTTTTCTAAGCCTTCCCCGAAGACGCTGAACACTTCTCAGAAGGCGCGAGGGCTTCTGAGAAGTCCCGCCGCCTTCCGAGAAGCCTTGCTCTTTCTCACTTCCCCCCCTCGCTCGCCGCCGAGCTTTGAATGCCCGAAATGGGTACAGAGAAAGCGGGTACGGTGCCCAGCAATAAGAGCTGTCCAAAACTGGCAGTGGCCGCTGACGGGCAAGAGGACTTCTGTTTCTAAGGGGAAACACCCGCGACGACACCGACAGTGAATCCTGGCCAAAGTGGAGAGGAATCGCTGTTGGTCTTCTCGCCCATTCTTCCCGCACTCATCTCGATCGCACCGCCGAAGCTCACCGCCGAAACTCTCGAAGGACGCCCTCCCGGCAGCCTCTCTTGGGGGGGAGGGGTGCGGCCCCCCCCTCCATCGCAGGCGATTTTGCTGTCTCGATCCCAGGGTTCCGCCCGAAAAGTTTGTCCGCTCAGAAACATCGACTAGACGTAAGAGTGACCATTCGCCGTTTTACCTTTGGTGCGGGCCCGTTGAGGTCCCCCGCTCGCCGAACGGGGTGCGATAGTAGCGTCGCGTGCGCTTGTGTTTGGTCCCCCCGCGGCCCTTAAAAAGCCGCGCACCAAAGGTCACTCTTACCCAGGGTCATCTGTTGCGTGTAGTCGAAAAAAAAGGAGGGGGAAACCTTGCGACACACCCCGAGGGAGCTACGTCGGACGCACCCCCACATCATCGAGGGTGGGCGCCCCCCCCATCGTGTATCCCGGGGTTGGGCCCCGGGTTTTCTCTGGTCCGTTCGCCAGCCCCTGGTCGACACATCTCTTTTTTTTATTCCGGGAAGGCCCCCCTCCCCCCCCTCCTCCTCCTCCTCCTCCTCCTCCTCCTCCTCCTCCTCCTCGCTCCTCCTCCCCCTCCTCCTCGCTCCTCCTCCTCGGGCCTCCTCCCTCGGGCCTCCCCCGGGCCTCTGCCCTCCCAGAGCGCCGCCCCACGCCCCCTGCCTGGGCTCGAGGCTGGGCCCCTCGGCTCCTCCCCCTTAAGGGGGGGCTCCCCCACCTCGGAGAGAGCCCGCTCTCGGAGCCCGCGCCCCGGCCGTGGCCGCGGGGGCGCCCTCCCTGCGGCCCGCTCTCGAAGGGTCGCCCCCGCACTGCCGAGGCATCGTCGTCTGGTGTCGCCGATGCGTCGGCGATGCATCGGCAATCCTCCGACCCCGGCTACTCTCAATTCGGGCGTGTCCCTCTACAGGAGGAATATTCCCAAATAATAAAATAATCGTCTGGGGACAGTTGTTTAGTATTTTTGAGCATTTTCTGATCATTTTTCATTTTTCGTCCAAAATCCCCTCTAGGGGGACTCGGACCCCATCTAAGAGGCCTTTACACTCCCTCGCCATGGGGGAAGTGGTCGGCTACACGTGAGAGTGACCTTTCGCTGGGGTGACCTCTGGTGTTGGCCCATTTGGGGTCCCCCGATCGCCGAGCGCGATGCGATAGTGGCGTCTTGCGCGCTTGTGTTTGGTCCCCCCGCGGTCCCCCCAATAGCCGCGCACCAAAGGTCACTCTTACCGAGGGTCATCTGTTGCGTGTCGTCGACGCTCCCTCGCCATGGTGGGGAAACAGGTCCTTAGGGAAACGGGTCCCGAGGTTTCTTGCCGTCTTCTGGTCTCTCGGGGCCCTCTACGGGCCCCGGGACTGCCGGAAAACGACTCGTGAGGAAGAGCTCGTCCTGGCGGGAGGGGCGCCCCTCGGGACCCGTTGTCACAAGCTGCCCCCCTGATGCCCGCTCCCCCTTCAAGACAGAAGTGCCCCGAGGCCCCCCCCCAATGGCCCCACCATCGGTGTCACCCCAACATACCTATACTATATGTGCGTCGCCCCCATCAGGGGCGACGCGCGCACCTAGAAACATCTTACAGTACATGCGTCGTGGCGGGCGCTTTCCGGCCACGCCGCTCGGGAAGCGATATGTTACAAGATGGGTCTACGATGTGTTCGGGTCGGACGTGCGCCTCCAAGGAGGACATCTCGTAGTACAGTGCCGTTTTTAATATATGCTCCGCGTGCGGATCATGCATTAAAAAATGCAGGGTTTATCAAAAACAACGATGAGTGCATGCATGAGTTTACTCATAAATAAATCACGTATTAAAATCATAGTTTGTTTAACATCCGATGTATTAAAAACTGCCCTGTAGCAGTGTGTCTCTGTGCTCCCCCCACCATGCCACCGCCCCCCTTCCCGCGGCGGCGCAGGCACGGCCGTGTGAGGGGGCGTGCGGATGTGGAGCGGCGGCGGGCCCCCGCTGCCGAGCAGCGTCCCCGCGCGCGCTTCGTCGCTGTATTGGGCGGCACGGGCCTCGTGCTTCGGGGGGGGCGCCTTCCCCGAGTCGTGGGCCCAGGAGGAATATTTCAAGATAGTCGAAGAATAGTCCGGGGACTTCTTTTTCTCCATGTCTTGGTTTTTGGTGTTTCCCTTTCGAACAGATAAACAAGTATGTTTATACTTTATATTATGATCTATGTTAAAAAGTTTTGGTGTCACAGTGTTTGAATATGTTGACAGTATTATATTCTTCGTCCGAAGTCCCCCTGTAGGAGGACACGCCCGACCCACACGCCTGGCGCCCGCGCGCTAGATCCACGGACCCTCCGTCCACGGCGGCGTGCCGCCCGACCCAGGCATCCGATGCCTGCGTTTTTTTTCTCTGCCGCGCGCCCCCCGCGGCCTTGACCGCTCCTCCTCCTCCTCCTCCTCCTCCTCCTCCTCGCCCTCCTCCTCCTCCTCCTCCTCGCCCTCCTCCTCCTCCTCCTCCTCCTCCTCCTCCGCCTCCTCAGCTTCCTCCTCCTCCGCTCTTCCTCCCGAGCTTTTCGGGGCGGCCTCTGGGGTCCGGCGAGGGCCCCGAGAGGCCGAACCTCGCAGAACGCCCTCCGTCGCGCGCTTCCCCCCCACCCCCCCACCCTCCCCCCGACAGGTTGGGGTCGGTAGAATTTTCAGAGCAGGCCTCCCGACGCGTCCACTTTGCATACCGCGGCCGCCAGCCAGATGCCCAGGCTCCGGAGTATCCACGAGAATCCCGCCTCGAGCCACTCTGTGTACCGCGGCCGCCAGATCCCGAGGATCCTGAGCATCCCCGAGAATCCAGCCTCGCGCCACTCTGCATACCGCGGCCGCCAGATCCCCAGGCTCCCGAGTGTCCCCGAGAGTCCAGCCTCGCGCCACTTTGCATACCGCGGCCGCCAGATCCCCAGGTCCCCCGAGTGTCCCCGAGTGTCCTGCCTCGCGCCGACAACTCAGAACATGACAGAGCGGTATATTAAAATAGCAGAACATAGTACAGCACAGCACGATAAGATATGACAGGCGAGAGTATAACACCACACCGCCTAACATAACACATCCGAGCGTACAAAGCCATCTCATGGCAAACCACATCGTATCAACACACACACACACACCATGGCATAGCAGTGCATACCATAACACAGCATCACAGCACATATCATCCCATACCATGACAAGACAAGCATACCATGAGAACACATCGCAGAACTGAACACACCAACACAGACCATGTCACAGCTTCGCAAACTATGACATTTCAGATCGTAGCACAACACAATATAGCAACGCATGCCATGACATATCGGAACACACCGGCCATACCATGCCATATCATATCATACCATAGCGCAACATGGTATACCACAGCATGCCATATCATACCATATCATGCCATAACTCAAGGCACCACAACATAACACAGCACCGCAGCACACATACCATGACAGGTCGCATCGCAGCACATATGACACATCATAACATGACAGAGCGCGGCATAGACTGTTACACCATAACATGTCATACCATATTATACCACAATAAGCTGTGACACAATGGTTCACCATGTAAAGAGCGTAGCACTGCACCTCCTAATATAACAGGGCGTGACGTTATATCCCATGACAGAACATATCATACCATACACGCAGTGCCAGAACCTATCACACCGACAGCATCACAGCACCTACCATTCCATAACATGAGACATCATACCAGGACGTAGCGCGGCTTACCATATTATAGCATCGCATGCCAGCATACTTTAGAACACCAGAATTTAAAGGACGCGTCGTATTTCAGATCATGTCGGAACATGACATAGGGGGGCACATTGTAACAACGCATGCGATGCCATCATGGAGCATGCAGAGCTTAACACCATGTCACACTTCACGGACACAAAATGACAGGGCACACCATATCATAGCGTGACATCACACATCATACCATCTCACACACTGACAACATATTATACCATAACACAGAATCGTAGCATTCCATCACATGGCAAAGCATTTCATCACAGCGTAGTATCTTGCACTACAAATAATCAAACGCGACGTGCGCACCGAGGTCAGGCTGGCCACATGAGCAAGCAGGCGCAGCAACGAACGATCGGACGACGTATCTATCGTGACCGGCTTAACGGCGTCTCGCCGGCCTTTCTAGAACAGACCACACATAACACATAACAGAGCACAGCGCAATCTAGTATTCTCTTATCAGCATCTTTAACGAACAGAGCACATCGTAACCAGCATAACATAGCATAGGTGATGTACTACTGCATCTCCATTGCCAGCGATTTAGCTATCACATTTTTTTGCTGTAGCTCGACGTGCTTCATTGTAGCGAACGCAGCATGCCCTAAGCAGCATCCCAAATAATAGCACAACATATCCTAGCCTGACAGAGCATACGTATCATGCTTCAACGTGGTGCCACAGAGCAGGGCATATTATATCAAATCATACACTGGCAGAGGTGAGGATAACAGAGCATACCTTAACATAAGAGAGACATAAACTTGAATGGGAATTTCATAACGTAATAGGACGTACCATAACATAATCAAGCGCGACGTGCGCGCCGAAGGCAGCCTGGCCACAGGTACAAGCAGGCGCAGCGACGACCGATCAGACGACGTATCTAACGTAAAAAGCGTCACGGCGTCACGCTGTCCCGTCGATAACAGAACATATCATATCATAATAAACCCTTATCGAGCAGAACATACCTGAACACTGTTAAATAAAGCAACGAAAATTAAGGGCGCACTGTCAAAGGCAGCATCCGCGCCTGGCCACGGTAAAAAACAGGCGCGGCAACGATCGATCACACGACATATCAAACGTGACAGGCGTCACGACGTCACGCTGCTCCGCCGAGAGCAGAACATAAAGAAGCATATGTGCATACAGCAGAACAGAACTGGACACAATGTGATAAAGTAGAAGCCAGCAGCGACCGAGTACTGGCGGCTTCTCATACGCGACATGCGCGCCACGCCCAGTCTGGCCATATAAACAAGTGCAGCAGCAACGACCGATTAGAAGCCATATCAAACGTGAAAGGCGCCACGACGTCACGCCGGCCCGTTCACAACATACCATAGCAGAACATAATGCCATATACTACGCTGGGCCAGCATCGCACCGAACATACTATAGCACAGTATAGCGTATACGCCAGCCACCACTTCACGGCGTTCCATCAAACGCGACGTGCACCCCGTCGTCAGAGGAGGACGGGGTGTCTGGAGCAACCTCACCTCCTCCTCCTCCTCTTTCGTCGTCCGCCTTCTCCTCGTGCTGCTGCTGCTGTTCCTCCTCGTCCTCTTCCCACAGGCTGCATATTCTCTACGAACAAGTTTTTTGCGGGTCGCAAGACTCTTTTTTTAGGGGCTCATTTTTCGCTCCAGGGGCTTGTTTCGGTTTCTTTCGTCAGGGGATCTGGGGTTGTTAGACTATCCGAAAACATGAACTTGCGACCTGGCCCAGCTGCCGCGCTGGCCGAGACCGCCAGGCCCCGCGCACATCGTTCCAGTTGGCGCGCGCACCTTTGGGAACCCACGCCGAAGGTTGCGGTGGGGATCGCTCGAAGCAGAATAGTTTTATTCTTCCACGACGCAAGCACGTCCCATCGTATTTTACATTGCAACAGAAATTGCAACATCGCGAAAAATCACGACCAGAGCCCTAGACCCCATCTGTCTGCGCCATTTCCCGGGGCGGCTGGATCTGTGAGGGCCCTGGGGCCCGTAACCTGGGCGGAAGCGCCCGTTGTTGAGAAACAAATGCAGCGCCAGGATCTGGGGTGGGTCTGGCGTCGCGTGTGCTCGACCCCTCTGCGCGCCGCCGGCCGTCAGCGACCCGGAGCTCGAGCGGCTGCTGCGGGTGTGGCACCCGGGCCTCCGGAAGAAGACCGCCCGCGGCCTCGGGGCGGACCCGCGCCCCTTCGAGAGCCCCGAGGCGCTGCGCGCGCGCCAGGGGACCACGGGCAACCCGCTGGTGTTCGTCACCTACCTCAACCTGTCGGTGCCGGAGGGGAGCAGGAGCCCGCGACTCAGCGGCACCGCAATGGGTACTCACTGACGGGTGCTTCGGGAAGTTGCCGAGCGTTGCCACTCGAGGGCCTCTCTCTGGCGCTGCGGCGCTGTCCGTACCGGTGAGGGTTGGGTTCGCCGGGTCACTGGCCAAAGTACCCGCTAGTGGAGTCCCCGTTGGAGGGGCGCTGAGCGACGGAAGCAGAAGACTCCTCGGCGGCGAAAGCCGAGCCCTAAGCGTAGCCGATCCACGATCTCAGGTAGCCTCGATGGGCGGCGGAGGTGTGGTTCGGCATGCCTCGACGACGTGGCGGAAGCGAAGCCGAAGCCTGCCCCCGCCGCTCATCGATTCAGGAGGATCTCGGTGGTTGGCGGGGGTAGGGTTCGGACGTCGGAACGAGCGCGTGCTGTGGACGCTCGGCAGGGGGTAGGGATTCAAGCTTGTGCCCCCTCCCCCTTCCCCCCCGAGATGCAGGGAGTGGAGGTCGAACCGGGGCCCCCTCACCCCCCCCCCCTCAAGGGGGCGGCACCCTGCCCCCGCCTACCATCGATTCAGGAGGATCGGTGGTTGGCGGGGGCAGGGTTCGAACTGGCCTTCCCCCCTGAGAGGAGGGTGGAGGTCGAAGCGGTCTCCTCCCCCCTCGGGGGAGGGGGGGGCCTTGCCTCCTCCTCCTCCTCTTCCTCCCTCCTCCTTCTCTTCCTCCTCCTCCTCCTCCTCCTCCTCCTCTCCCTCCCTCCTCCTCCGTCCTCCTCCTCTCCTCCTCCTCCTCCTCGTCCTCCTCCTCCTCCTCCTGCTCCTTCTCCTCCCCTCCTCCTCCTTCCTCCCTCGTCCTCCTCCTCTCCTCCTCCTCCTCTCCTCGTCCTCCTCCTCTTCCCCTCCTCCTCCTCTGTCTCCTCCTCCTCCTTCTCTCCTTCTCCTCCTCCTCCTCCTCCTCCTCCTCCTCCTCCTCCTCCTCCTCCTCCCTCGTCGTCGTCCTCCTCCTCCTCCTCCTCCTCCTCCTCCTCCTCGTCCTCCCTCGTCCTCCCCCTTCCCCTCCTGCCAGAGGACCATCTGGTGACCGCGCGTGGCCGTCGCCGCGGGCTGGCGGCGCCGTCCGCCGCTCGCCGACGGCCGGTGCGCCCGCGCCCCGCCTCTTCGGCGCACGAGGGCATCGGCCGCCAAGAGGACCTCAAAGGCTTCCTCCTCCTCCTGCTCCTCCTCCCTTTCCTCTTCCTCCCTCCTCCTTCCTCCTCCGCCTCCGCCTCCTCCTCCTCCTGCTCCTCCTGCTCCTCCTCCTCCTCCTCCTCCTCCTCCTCCTCTCCTCCTCGTCCTCCTCCCTCTCCTCCTCCCTCCTCCTCCTCCTCCCTCCTCCTCCTCCTCGTCCTCCTCCTCCTCCTCCTCCTCCTCCCCTCCCCCTCCCCATCCTGCTCCTCTCCTCCTCCGCCTCCTTGCCTCCTCCTTGCTCCTCCTCCTCGTCCCTCCTCCTCCTGCCCTCGTCCTCCTCCTCCTCCTCCCTCGTCCTCGTCCTCCTCCTCCTCCTCCCTTCCTCCTCCCTCCTCCTCCTCTCATCTTCCTCCTCCTCCTCCTCTTCCCTCGTCCTCCCTCCCTCCTCGTCCTTCCTCCTCCTCCTCCCGTCCTCCCTTGTCTCCTCCTCCTCCTCCTTCTCATTCTTCCCTCCTCGTCCTCCTCCCTCCTCCTCCCTCCTTCATCTCCTCCTCCTGCTCCTCCTCCTTCTCCTCCCTCGTCCTCTCTCCTCCTCCTCCTCCTCCTCCTCCTCCTCCTCCTCCTCCTCCTCCTCCTCCTTCCTCGTCCTTCTCCCTCCCTCCCTCCCTCCCTTCCTCCCTCGCTCCTCCTCCTCCCTTCCGAGGGCGTCCCGAAGGAGCCAAGGCCCGAGGGAGCCAGGTCCCAGGTGAGGGACAATTTTTTTTTGTATGGTCCTCGGGCGCCCGCGTGACCACGGCTGCATCCGCCTCGAAACTCTGGGCAGAGCGCACCCCAGGAGGGGCCAGGAGCAACGTTCGGATTCGAGGTTCGAGGCTTTCGTCAGTCCTCGTCGGTCTCGAACCCCGTGGGGCGGTCTCCAGCAGCGGCGCCCCGCCGAGGGCTCTCTTGTCCGCCCCGACCTGCCGCGGGAGACCCGAGCCACGCGCCGAAAGCCGGAGGGCAATGTCTGGGAGGGGATCTGCTCAGGGGGGGCTCTTCCTCTCTCCTCTCTCCTCTCTCCTCTCTCCTCTCTCCTCCTCCTCTCTCCTCTCTCCTCTCTCCTCTCTCATCCCTCCTCTCTCCTCTCTCCTCTCTCCTTGTCCTGCATCGACCACCAATCGCCCATTGATCGCCGATAGGGGCACGATAGCTCACCCCGCCCAGGAGCGCTCGGATTTGCCGTCGGGGGCCTATCGCCGATCTATCGCTTGATCCAGCGGCGGTACATCGCAGAGTACAAATTCGATGTTCCCCCCCGAAATGGTCTCCCCCCCAACCTGGTTTAGGCAATTGTTGACGCTTCGCGTATCCCCACCAGCCCATGCAGAAACGATGCTCAGGGGAGTTGAGGTGATCAGGGAAGTCGGGGAGCATGCAGAATAACAAAGGGCGGGGGAAGCTGTCACAGACCCCGAGAGGGGGAGGATGGAAGAGGAGTCGTCGTCGTCGTCGTCGTCGTCGGAGGAGGAGGAGGAGGAGGAGGGGGAAGAGGAGGAGGAGGAGGAGGAGGAGGAGGACGGAGAAGGAGGAAGAATCGGAGGAGGAGGAGGAGGAGGGGAAGGAGCTTCTTGGGGGTCTTTTGAGGGCCTCTTGGAGGGCTTTTTGGGCGCCTTGGGGCATCTTGGGCGCCTCTTGGGACCCTCTTGAGGCGCTCTGGGGAGCCTTCGGGGCGCTTTTGGGGCCATCTTGGAGGGAGTCGATCAAACAAGAGGGGGGGTTTAATTAGCGTCCCCCCTCGGAAGCCCCTAAAATCGCCTCTTGGACCCCTCTTGGAACGCTCTTGGAGTGCTCTTGGGCGCTCTTGGGGCCGTCTTGGGGCTCTTTTGGGGCTCTCTTGGGGCCCTCTTGGGCCATCTTGGAGCCATCTCCAGGCCTCGGATGGCCATCGGAAGCGAAAAGGCGAGAAAGCAAAAATCATTGATTTTCCTTAGGTTTTGGGACGATTTTGGCCTCTTCGGGGCCTCCTTGGGGAGCTGTTTGGCCACTTGGAGTTATCTTGGGGCCGTCTTTGGGCTTCTTGGAACCATCTTAGGAGCCATCGTGAGCGATCTTGCGCTATCTTGAGCCATCTTGGAGCTCATCTTGGGTTCTCTGAGGCGCTCTTGGAGCCGTCTTGGGCCATCTTGGACGCTCTAACTACCCGCGGCCCCCCCCGTCCAGGTCCAGGGGAGGGGGTAGGGGGAGGGGTAAACCCCTCCCCAAGGGGGAAGAGGGAGGGGTGGAAGAGGATCTGCTCTAGACCACCTACGCCCAGAGGGCTGGTGGGATTGCCTACTAAGGGGGGGCTCGGGGGGGCCGATGGCCTTGCCCCCCCGTGATCCCCACCACCGCCCCCACCGCCGCCGCCGTCATCATCACCATGATCATCATCAGCATCAGCAGCACCAGCGTTATTAGTATCACTTTACGTTTCTTATTTTCACTACAATTACTTGTGCTATTATCAGTATCACCATCACCATCACCATCACCAGCATCATCATCATCGTCGTCATCATCATCGTCATTTTCTTCGTTGCCATCGTCATCGCCATCATCATGACCTTTCACATCATCATCATCAGCATCATCATCACCATCACCTTTAATCATCGCCATCACCATTATTTGTCATACAGCGTTCAACACTCATCACCATCACCATTCATACTCATCTCCATCACCATCAGCATTCATCCTGCAGCATCCATCACCATTTATTCAGCATCGTCATCATCACCATCAACATCACCACAAGCATCAGTATCATCGCCGTCATCATCATCATCATCATCATCATCATCATCATCATCATCATCATCATTATCATCATTATCGTCATCTCCATTCATCGTCATTGCATTTGGTCTCATCGCTTGTGCATTCGCTTTCTCCCCTCCCGCTGCCTCTTCCCCTCAAGCCTTTCTGCCGTGAACAGTTCATGGCCGCCTGGGTGCACGCTGCAGGCGGGTGGGTTCTTGGCGCGCTCTCCGAGCGCTGGACTGGACCTGGCCGCAGCGGGATCGCCGAGGTCTCCTGCCGCTGCGTGTTCGAGGGCTCGGACACGACCGACGGCCTGGTGGCCATCCTCCGGGAACAGCTGGCACGCTGCGGCCCGGAGCACCTGCAGGGGGTCGCGTGCCAGCCCTGCCCTCCGTGCCCGCTCCCGCCTGGGCACTACACGGGGCTCGACCTCTGCGGCGCGGCCGTGGTGGGCGTGGCCCTTGGCGCTGGGCTCGCGACCGCGGGCTGGCTGGCGGCGGGCTCGCCTGGACGGCCGGCGGCGCGAGCGCGCGCCCTCGCCGTCGAGGACGACGCCGGGGGCACGCACGTGGCGACGCCGGCGGGCCTCGGGCGTGGCCGTCGGGCTCCTGGTGCTCGTGCTGATTGAGGGCCGCCATGGCCCGTGCGCTGGACACCCCGTTCAGCCAGTGCCTCGTCAGGTACGAGGACGACGAGAACTTCCAGTGGCATCACCGTGTGCTGCTGGTGAAGGGCGATGCCCAGAAGTGGATCTGGCTCACGCCGGATGGGGAGGTGGCCTTCGTCGACCTGGCCACGTTCCGTGTGCTGGCCCTTCGGCGGTCGGGCCCCTTCCCGGCGCGGCATGCGGGCAACATCTACGCCTTCGACGAGGTGGCGCCGGAGGACATGCAGGGCTACCTCGAGGAGGCCAGGGCCCTGGGGACGATCCTCGGGTTCGACCTCGCCGGCGTCGTGGGCCTCCCCGGGGACAAGTGGTACGTGAGCGACCCCACCTCGTCGCACTTCGGCGAGGAGGTGCCGCCGCAGGTCCTCGCCAACGAGGAGGTCCTGGTGCGGCGTGGGGATGTTGGGCTCGTACGGCTGGACGACGTCTGGGTCCACGCGATCAAGGTGAGCGAGGGCCAGAACTTCGACACGTACCTCGCCCGAGCTCGCGGGGGCGCGGGCCGGGACCCGCGCATCGTGGGCGACGACAGGGACCAGGATGGAGGCAGGTACATCGACTTCCGGGACTCGGTGCGCCGGATGAAGGAGGCGACGATACCGGGCTGGCCGCTGCAGGGCCGCCGTGCGACGAGGGAAGCTGTGCTTTCGCTTCGAGACGGTGGTCAGGGCAACTGGGAGGAGCACCACACCACGTGGCTCCGCCGCAGCGGAGGGGCCGAGCGCGGGAACGTCGCCCGGGAGCACCACATGATCTGCGTGTCTCTTCGGATGATGCAGCAGTTCGATCAGCTCGACCTGTTCAACATCGCGGGCGCCGAGTATCTCGTCAGACGGCTCAAGCAGCTGGAGTCGGCGACCCGCAAGAACCCTCGGGCCCCCGACTTCGAGGGGCTCGACCTCATCCTCGACACGGGGGTCGACGACACGGGCGGCATGGTGCTGCCGGAGTTCGACGGATGGGTTGGCGACCAGGCGCGTGCCCGCGCTCAGACCATGAAGGCGAATCGGCAGTGGCAGGAGGAGAGGACGGCCGCGCAGCCCAAGGCGCCCCCGAAGGGGCCGAAGGGTGGCGGGGCCGACGGAGGCAAGTAGCAGGGGGCCGGGCGGCCCCCTTCTTGGGCTGGGTGTCCTGCGGCGCCCCGCCCTGCCTGGCTGCCGCCGCGGGTTCCTCCGCCGCGGCCGCCTCCTCGTCCTCCCCATGGCATCGGGATCGCGCTCCTCGCACGGGGACCCGCTGCCGCTTTCGGTCCCGGGGCCTGCGCCGCCGGTCGACCTCAGCGGGGCGCCGCGGCACCTGCGCCAGCGGGTGCTCCAGCGTCGCTCACGTGAACACCGTGTTCGTGAGGCAGTGCATTCGATCAACTGTCTCGCCGCCTGCACGGTGCGCCATCGTGGCCGCGGGCCAGGTGGCGCTGCCGATTCAGGGACTGCGGGTACGGCTACCTCGTCCTCGTGTGGCCGGCAGCTCGGCCGCTGCGTGGCGGAGTATGGCCCTCGCCCGGCAGATCTCCACCCTCGCGGAGCCCTTCAGGAGCTCCTCAAGTCCGACTCGTTCTACGGAGGCGCGCCGTCCAAGGTCGTCCCGTACGAGGAGTCCAAGCTCAAGTTCTGGCAGTCCTCGGTCACGCCTCGAGACGTGGAGGAGGTCTGCCCCAAGATCGTCGTCGACGCCTTCCGCGACCCCGACGCCTACATCCGCAAGCCGGACCGCGTGGTGGAGCAGGACCTCGAGCTCCTGCCGCCGATCAAGCCGTACTGGGACGCGCGGCTTGCCAGCGACGCCAGCCTTCGGCGGGACTTCCTTCTCAGGCTCGCGGGGCGGGGGCTGGTCGGCTTCCGGAGGCGTATCAGATCACGTGTGGGGTGTTTCTTCGTCGAGAAGAAGGGCGGCTGGATCCGCCTGGTCGTCGACGCTCGCGACACCAACCGCGCCCGCTGGGCGCCGCCGCATGCCGCCCTCGGGACCCCCGCCGCCCTCAGCGAGCAGGACTGGTCCGATGCTGCGCTCTCGGACGCTGGATGGGTCAGCGCTGATGGCTCTCCCGCTCAGATCTTCGGGTCGTCCCTCGACCTCCAGGACTCGTTCTACCAGTTCTTCTCGGAGCGCGTCGCGGAGGATTTCGGGATGGACTTCCCTGAGCGTGCCTCCTACTACCAGGTCTCCCACATCTGGACGCCTGACGGCCTGTCCCCTGTCGACCCCGACGAGCTCGTCTTCCCGGTCTTCCGCGGGGTGCCGATGGGGTGGTCATGGGCACTCTGGGCCGTGCACTCGTCCGTCACGTCCTGGGTCTCTGACACGCTGCCGGGGGGTGCCCGGCGCCTGCTGCTCGACAAGCAGCCGGCTCCCGTCGCGGCGCCCTTCCGCCCCACGGGGTCGGTCTACGTGGACAACGTCTCGTTCCTGGGCCTTTCGAGCGACGACGTCGGGCAGGCGCTGCAGGCCGCGAAGGACAAGCTCGACTCGCTCGGCATCGCGTACCACGAGGTCGAGGGCCCGGCCACACACTTCAGCACCGTCGGCGTCGAGTACGACGGGAGGCGGAGGCGTCTGCGTCATTCCGATCACCGAGCCTGGCGCCTCTACTTGGCCTGTCAGGAGCTCGAGCGCCCAGGGGTCCCTCGCGCGGCCTGGCAGATCCGAGTGTTCCTCGGGCACTGTGTGCAGCACTGCCTGCTGCTGCGGCCGGCCCTCTCGATCTTCCGCCTGCTCTGCCGCTTCGTGGATGCGCAGGGCCAGGGGCCCCCAGTCGCTCTGTCTGCTGGGGCCCGCCGGGAGATCCAGCTCTTCAGGGGCCTCATCTTCCAGGCCGTCGTCTTCTTGGACCGGCCGATGTCCTCCCTGGTTTTGTGCTCCGACTCGTCCGAGGCGGGCTACGCTCTCCACCGCCGACGCGCTGACGTGCGACTCCTTCGGCAGCTGGCTGCTACCCGGGAGAGGTGGAGGTTCGTCCCCGACGAGAAGCGGCCCGACGCGGCGCTCGACGACACCTTCTCCCCGGGCTGGGTGCCGGGCGCTGGAGGAGTGCTGGGGGAGCCGCCGGGCGCTACAGGCATGGCCGTCTGGGCCCCCCCGCCGACGCGCTCGAGGGAGGGCGCCCGAGGCGTACTCAAGGGTCGTCTCAGGCCCACTGTGCGACCTGCTGGCGTCTCCGTGCCCGACAGCCTCGTCGATCCCAAGGACTGGTCTCTCATCGTGGAGGGCGCCTGGCGCCGCGGGGCCCCCATTCACCTGCTGGAGGGCCGCATCGCCCTGGGGGGCCTGCGGCACGCCGCCCGGCAGGTCGACTGCCACGGGTCCCGCGTGCTCAGCCTGGGCGACAACATGTCGGAGCTCCTCTCCATCGAGAAGGGGCGGGCCGTGGACCTCGGCCTCGCCTGCCTGTGCCGGAGGGCCGCCGCCTACCAGATCGCCTGTGGGATCTCCTGGCGGCGCCGACACCTCGACACGGACCGCAACCTCAGTGACGCGGGGTCGCGGAAGGCGCTGCAGGGCGTCTACCGCCCGGGGCAGCGGCGGGTTGGCGGCAGGACGGACAGGCCCACTCTGCCCGCGGGCTGCCCGCCGCCGGCGCCCACGACGCCGGCCCCGCCGGCGCCCTCGGCGACCGCCAGCTGGCCAGTCGCCGAGGAGGCTTGCGAGCCTCCCCCCGCGGCGCGGCTGCGCGGCGGCCGACTTCAGACCTGCCCGCCGCGGCCGCCGCCGCGGGCTCCTGGAGCTGCTGGCCGCTGCGGGCCGCGGCGCTCCCCACGGCCGCGAGAGGGGCCCGCAGCCGGCGCCCCTGGCCACCCTGCACGCAAGGCGACGTTCGACGAGGCCGAGGGGGCCCGCGACCTGTCGCCGCCGGCGGCCTGCCCGCGCGGGCGCCGCCCTCGGCCGCGGCCAGTGCCTGCGCCGCGGCCTGCTGGGGCCCTCGGACGAGTTGGACGGAGACTCGTGCCGGGGGCTCGGCTGCTCTCTTCCGAGCGGGCCCCGCCACGTCTTGGCCGCTCCGGGCCGCGCACGCGCGCCGGGAGCGCGCCGCGCGGGCCGCCTGCCCTCGGGAGCCTTCGTTTGCATGCCCGGCCTGGCCGAAAATGGACGACAGTGCCTCCCGGGCTGCCGCCCCCTCCGCCCACGCCGTTCGTCGCGGTCGAGCCGGCTCGTGTTCCTGTACCTCGGCTTCGTGGACGTCGGGCGGCTCTCGAGATCTTCTCGGGGGGGGCTCGCTGGACGGGGGCTCTCGCGCAGCTCGGTCTGGCGGTCGCGGCTCCGATCGACATCAAGTTCGGGGGTTGGGGCGACCTGCTTCGGCCCAGCATCGAGACCGTCGTTCGCCAGTGGATCGTCTCTCGCAAGGTCTGGTTCGTGCACTTCGGGACTCCGTGCACTCCGTGGTCAGTTGCTCGCCGTGGGGCCAACGATACGTCTGCTATACGCGCCGGTCGGCGGTGTGCTCATGTCACTCTTCGTCTACTTCGATTGTGCGTTCAGTTCGGCGTCAGGTGGTCCCTCGAGAACCCCCGGGGATCCCGGCTCTTCTCTTGGGAGCCTCTTCAGAAGTTCCTGTCCGAGCATAGCAAGGTCTCCGTGGTGTATGACTGCTGTCAGTTTGGAGCCCCGTACCAGAAGTCCACCAGGATTGAGTCTGACCTCCCCGAGCTCGGTATCCTTGAAAGGCGTTGTCTTGGAGGTCATGCCCACGAGCATCTTCAGGGGAAGGTCAAGGTCCGTGATCGCCAGGGTCGGCTCAAGCAGTTCTGGCGCACGACCCTGGCTGGAGCCTACCCTCCTGGAGTCTGCCACAGCGCCGCCCGGGCCTTGGCGCGCGCGGCGCCGCCTGCAGCCTGGCGACCAGATGGGGATCCACTGCTGCCCGGTCACTGGGAGGCTCAGCTCCGCCGTGCAGCCAAGATGGTCGACGTCCAGCCGTCCCTCGAGTGCCCCAGCTGCCCGCGGAAGTGGGTCGCGCTCTGGCCGCCAGACGCCGAGGGGTGGGGCCGCTTCGTCGGCCTCCCGCGGCCGCGGGCAAGGCCGAAGCCTCGGCAGAGGCCGGGCGTCGGCTGCCCGGGCCCGCCAGGTGCCCGCCGACTCCTCGCCGGGCTTCCTGCGGCGTTCGCAGGTGCGGCCGGCCACTCAGGCCCGCTACCTCGCCAGCGTCGCCGTGTTCGCCACGGCCATGGGTGTCGTCGCCGACCGCTGGGTGAGCAATGACCTCCCCCTGGTGGACACACTCCTTGAGGAGTACTTCGAGCAGCTCTACGTCGACGGCGGCAGCAAGAGCACGGCCCGCTACACCTTGGCCGCCTTGGCCTACCGTTTCAGCGTGTCGCTTCGTGCCCCAGGCGTCTTCCCGAAGGCGAAGGGCGCCCTCGCTGGCTGGGGCAAGCTCGAGCCGGACGTCACCTCGGAGCCGCTCTGCTGGGCTGCTGCGTGCTTGATGGCTCTGTACCTGGCCGGCCTCAACACGGAGATTGCCCTGCAGGCCGCCCGCGGCCTGGTGGTGCAGTTTGACACGTACCTGCGCCCTGGTGAGCTGCTGGACCTCCGCGTGCCCTGCTGCATCCTGCCGCAGCCGAGTGCCGGCTCAGGGTACAACAAGATGGGGCTCGTCGTCGGCGCCTCCGCGCTGGTCATGGGCGACGACGTGCACACGCGCGTCACCAAGACTGGCCTCCAGGACGACACCGTGCTCATCGATGGCCAGTCTCGTGCGGGTGTGGCTGGCGCGCTCATGGCACTCGTCAAGAGCGCCAACCAGGCCCGCCAAGGGCGCCTCATGTTTCTCCACTCGTACGCTTCGTACAACCGCTTGCTCAAGAGGGCCGCCGTCGCCGTCGGCCTCCCGACCAAGGTATCAGCCCACCTCCCTCGGCACGGCGGTCCGTCGGAGGACTACTTGAGAGGCGCCCGCTCGCTGGCCGACATTCAGTCTCGTGGCAGGTGGTCGAGCTTCCGTTCTGTACAGCGCTATCAGAAGAGCGGCCGTGCACTTGCATCCTTCAGACGCCTCTCGGCCGCTGTGAAGGCAGAGGCTAAGCGTGCGGAGGCCTTGCAGTTGTCCTTCCTCTCGTAGTGTGCCTCTCGGCGCTCAGCCTGCTGCAGTTTTCCCTCGGCATGCCAATGGAGTCGAGATGGGATTTACTCCAGCGTTTGATATGGGTTTGATTAATGGTCTGGCCAGACTGTCAGATTTCTCGAGCCCCCTCGGCCTTGTGGGCCAGGGGCTCTCAGTGTTTCAGCTCTGCCGTCAGCCGCCATCGCAAGTGCACTCAGGCGTGGGCCTGAGCTCCGGCGCCTGTAAAAAGAAATGAAAGTCCTCGTCACGCCCGCTGTCTTTTTCCGTTAGGCTGACGCCGTTCCGAGTCTCTTGGGACCCACGCCCTGGGAGGGGTGTCCGTTCATGATTGCATTGCATTTGGTCTCATCGCTTGTGCATTCGCTTTCTCCCCTCCCGCTGCCTCTTCCCCTCGAGCCTTTCTGCCGTCCCGCCCTTCCCACCCTGGGAAACGCTGGAGGAGAGGCGCCTGTAAAAAGAAATGAAAGTCCTCGTCGCGCCCGCTGTCTTTTTCCGTTAGGCTGACGCCGTTCCGAGTCTCTTGGGACCCACGCCCTGGGAGGGGTGTCCGTTCATGATTGCATGACCATCTTCACCATCACCGGCATCATCGACATGATGAGCATTACCATCAACCACCGTTCCCACTCATCACTCAGCAACAGCATCACCCACCATGTACATTCGTTGCTACTTGTTTTAAACCAACCACCAGTCACCGTCACCCATCATCATCGTCATCCTCGCCATTGTTATCTTCGTCCAATCATTCTCGTCATCATTTTGCCATTCTAATCATCCTCACTATCATCTTCATCATTGTAACCATCATCCTCATCGCCTTCATCAGCATCAGCATCACCACCATCATCCACTACCCACCACTCCTCAGCATCATCAACTATCATTCACCATTCATCACCATCGTCAAATTCATAATCACAGTCATCATCATCACCATCATCATACGTCGTCTTTAACTACCCATCATCGTCATCAGCATAGTCATCATCATCACCATCGCCATCATTAGCATCACCATCGTCATCATTGTCATCCTTATCGTCATCGTCATCGTCATCATCATACCGATTATCATCATCGCCACAACCGCTTTCATCAACAACATTGTGCCTATTTCCATTATCATCCTTCTTCTGATCATCACCATCGTCATTTTCATCATCAGCATCACCAGTATTCATCGCGCACCATTCACCACTCATTACACACCATGCTTCAACATCATCATTCACCACTAACCATGATCAAGATCCCCATCACCATCATCATTCACCAACCATCATCCATCAACCATCTTTCATCATCACCATTCTTCACCATTCATCATCATCGTCATCATCATCAACATTATTCACCGTTCACCATTATAATCATCCTAATCCTCCTCATCATCATCCTTATCTTCATCCTCATCCTCATCATCATCATCCTTATCTTCATCCTCAATTTCATCATCATCGTCATGACCATCACCATCATCGTCATCGCCATCTTTCCTCGCCATCATCATCGTCCTAGTGATCTTCACTACCACCGTCATTATCATTATCATCATCATCACCATCATCATCATCAGCATCATCATCATCATCATCATCATCATCACCATCATCATCATCACCGTCATCACCATCACCATCACCATCACCATCACCATCATCACCATCATCATCATCATCATCCTCATCCTCATGCTCATCCTTTTCCTCATCCTCATCCTCATGCTCATCAGCAACATCATCTTCGTGTTTTTTTTTTTTTTGTGTGTGTGTGTGTGTGTGTGGGGGGGGTATCGGGGCGGCCCCGAGGCAGCCCCAGGGGCCCCCAGGAGGGGGGTTGGGACCAGGGCTGCGTGGACATCGTGGCCGGGGCCACGCAGAGTCCTGGTTTTGGGTGCCGCCCTCTCCTTCGTTCGATGCCTTCCCCGGCCTCCCGTCGCCCCGTCGGCCGCGCCCTCGCGTCGCCGATGCGCTACATGGCAGGGCTGCACCGCGTTGGCGCGGTGGCGACTCCAGCGCGGGCGTTCAGGGTGAGACGCCGCCGGCGGTCCAGAATCGGCCAATGTCGAGCGATTTGCGCTGCCGGAGGGCCGCGGTCGTTCAAAGTGGACCGATCCGCGCGGCGTCAGGCACCCATCGCTGGCGACATCGCGACGCGAAGCAGCCGTGACCCTCCTCTCTCTTCCTGCCCCCCCCCCCCTCCTCTTCTCCGTGCACGCAGTCCGAGGTGAGGACCCGGGGAGGAAGAGCGGGTCGGGTGGTGCCAGAGGTGGCCCTGTAAGCCCACAGTGGCCCGGCTCTCTCGGGGAGGGCCCCCCGCGGTCTCCCGAGCACCCCCCACGCGGCCCAGGGGGCCCCAGCGGCTGCCAGACGGCCCGCCAAACGGGGAACCTCTCAGGCCAGGAACACTTTCAGTACCCCCCAAGCTGGCCCATGCCCAGACGTGCAATGGCGATACGGGGTCCCCAGACGTCCCGATCTCAGGAGTTTCTTGACGGTCCCCGGGCCCGGCGAGGGCCCCTGGAGCCCGAAAACGGCAAAACCGTCGGTCGAGCTTCTTATGCACGACGCGAGCATGTCTGGGTCCACAGGACCCACAGGATCCAGGCCTGCTAACTTGGGTCCGAGTAGTTGGAGTCAAAGGTTCCCGCCGCATCTGCGTTGCGGCTCGATGTGGAGCTTGACTTCTCCGCCGCCGCATCGGCGATCCGGCTCGATGTGGAGCCCGATTACCTCCACCCCGACGTTGCGGTTGCATCGCCGACGTCGCCGGTGCATCGCCGATGCATCGCGGATGCATCGGCGATGCTGCGCGATCCTCTGACCCTGGTCTCTCCGGACACTCCTTGCGGGAGGCCTTTGCAGGACCCGCTTTCCCCCGGAGACCCGCTCTCCCTCCCTCGGGGGGGCACCCTCCCGTTCGGATGCAACTCCTGGGAGGTCAAACTCTGACCTTGCCCTGGTCCGACATCCCGCCCAATCCGGCTTGATCCCGGTCAATCCGGCTTCATCCCGCTCAATCCGGCCTAGTCCTGCTGCATTCGCGGCCCCAAATCCGGTGCCACAGCCTCCCCAATGGGGCTCAATCCTCTGCAATTTTTCCGACGAAGGCCTCCCAGTAGTCGGCCCCATCCGGCGTAATAGCTACCCAATGGGGTTTAGTCCTCTTGAATCCTTCCGACGAAGATCGGCCACGCGCAGAGGGGGGTTATGGGGGAGGGAGGACGGCCTCTTTTAGAAGAACCCCTGCTTCTCAGAAGACGCGGCCTCCTCCTCCTCCTCCTCTTCCTCCTCCCCTCCCCTCCGCGCCCGATGCGCCGGCGCTCCGCTCCGCTGCGCTCCCTGCCCGGCGCTGCGTGCCGGGGGAAAGTCGGGACGATCGGCACGGGTACGAGAGAAATGGGTACAAAGTCCAGCAGCAGCTCCTGTGCATTCTGAACAGTCGCCGAGCGCGTTTCACTACTCGCAAAGTGCCTACTCGCAAACGTCCGAAAACACACATGTCTGCTTTTATGTCATTTATCGTAGATCCCTCGCGGGGAATCCAGGTCATTTGCGAGTAGTGACTTTGCGAGCGCTCATCTAAATAGGGTTCGCTGGCGCATCCGACGCCGACGGTATCCAGCTGAGGCGCAACAAAAACACTTACCCGACAGCGGCCGCTGTCGGTTTTGGAAGACATGTCTCGTCGGGCATCGTGCCTAGTTTCCTCGTACCCACTTCGGGCGTCCAAAATCCCTGCTCGGCTGCGTGCCTGGGTGGCCCTTCGCCGGAAGGGCCTCTGGTAGGGAGCCTATGTCGCAGCCGTCGGGGGGTCCGAGGTGGCCCAGCACTGGTCCTGGCGAGCAGGAGGGGGGCGTGGGCAGGTTCGAGACTCTGGGTTCGAGGAGAGGTCCTTTGCCTCTTGCGGCCTCCGGGGGCCGTGTCTCGAGCAGGAGATCGACTACCTGATGGATGCACGCCAGAACTGCAGTTGTCGCCGAATCTGTCAACACTGCGTAGAATGCTCCGTAGATCTACGGGACATTCTACGCTTTCTTTGCATACTCGACGAAGATACTCATGTGGGGGTGAATCAGTACCTTTGGCGATCCCCTGCTTGAGTTTTCGGGCCGAGGGATCGTCGGAAACGGATCTGGAGTGACAACCTGCACCAGATGGACCCTTGGAGGCGTCGGGGGACCGATTCTGAGCGGATTTGGCTTCGCCCCACCCCTCTTGACATAATTTTGGGGTCCCAACCAGTCCAGATCCCCCAGAACTCCCAGCCGCCTGTTTCGTCATGGCATGCACCTCCCTGCCTCCTTCCCTCCTCCTGCGTGCCTGAGTGCCATGGGGCAGGCCACGACAGTCGCTCATTGCATTCGCTCTCATGCCGGCTTCTCTGCCGGCCTCTCTGCCAGCCTCTCTGCGTCGACGGTTTGACCCGATCTCGGCCAGGCTTCCTGATGCGGAGGAGGGGTTGTATACAGTGCGCCCCCACTGTAGGTGATGGTTCGGTGGGGGTCGGAATGGATCCTTCGCTGGCCTCAATGGGAGGTTCGGGTCGACGCGTCCCGTCCGCTCCGTCGCGGCGGCCCCTCTGGCCTGCTCTCGGAGGTCCCAGACGCCCGCGCTGACTGTTTTCGCCAGCGCTGTTTGCTTGAGTCAGCGCTTGCTTTGCATGTTTGGTGGGCCCAGCGGTGCTATTTGAGCGCTGCTGTCCTGACAGGTGCCTGCGCCTAATCAGCCGCGACGTCCCAAATCCCTCCTTCGTCCCTCCTCCTCCCCGTCCTTGCCCCTCCCTTCCTCTGCTCCTCGTGTCCCCTTCGCCCTCCGTTTCCTCCCTTCCCTACTTCTCCCTGCCCTCACCTGCCCTCCTGTGCCCTGCCCCCCTTTTCTAAAGCTTGCCCGCTCGTTCCCGGTGGAAATCGCGCCCGCAGCCCGAATTACGTAGCACCCCGCAAGTGCGGATAAGAGTGAGGGGGCGGGCGCGGGCGACGCGGGCGTCGAGCCGGCGGACCTCGTTGCCCTCACCTTACCTGTCGATGGCGCCTTCCTCGTCCTCCTCCTCCTCCTGCTCCTCCTCTTCCTCTCCCTCGTGATTTGCGTGCTCTGACAAGTTCAGCGCGGGGGGGATCGTTGGTGGGACACCCGGAACGAATGCAAAAGCAGCCCGCAGCAAGGCGCCGAAGTTTTGGCTTGTTCAGTGAACGTAGTTTGGGTCGCGGATGGGTCGCGGGCTCTCCACCTCCACCTGGAATAAATTCAAAAACAGCCCGCCGCAGGCGCCGAACAAATTGTTGTACACTGAACGCGGTTTGGGTCGCGGGTGTGTCGCAGGTTCTCCACCTCGAACGAATGCAAAAGAAGCTCGCCGCAGGCGCCGAAAATTTTGGGTGGGTCGCGGGGTGTGTCGCGGGTGGGTCGCGGGTGGGTCGCGGTGGGTCGCGGGTGGGTCGCGGGCGCGGTTTGGGTCGCAGGTTCTCCACCTGGAACGAATGCAATTGAAACCCGCTGCAGGCGCCGAGAATTTTGGGTGGATTGCGGGGTGGGTCGCGGGTGGGTCGCGGGTGGGTCACGGGTGGGTCGCGGGTGGGTCGCGGGGTGGGTGGGGGTCGCGGGTGGGTCGCCGGTGGGTCGCGGGGTCGCGGGGTGGGTCGCGGGGGGTCGCGGGGTGGGTCGCGGGTGGGTCGCGGTCGGTGGGTCGCGGGTGGGTCGCCGGGGGGTCTCGGGGTGGGTCGCGGGCGGGTCGCGGGGTGGGTCGCGGGTGGGTCGCGGGTGGGTCGCCGGGTGGGTCGGGTGGGGTCGTCGGGGTGGGTCGCGGGTGGGTCGCGGGTGGGTCGCGGGGTGGGTCGCGGGTGGGTCAACGACGACAACAAACAACAAAACAACAACAACAACAACAACAACAACAACAACAACAACAACAACAACAACAACAACAACAACAACACCAACAACAACAACAACAACAACAACAACACCAACAACAACAACAACACCAACAACAACAACAACACCAACAACAACAACAAAAACAACAACACCAACAACAACAACAACAACAGCAGCAACAACAACAACAACAACAACAACACCAACCACAACAACATCAACATCAACAACAACAACAACAGCAATAACAATAACAACAACAACACCAACAACAACAACAACGGCAGCAGTAGCAGCAGCAGCAACAGCAACAACAACAGCAGCAGCAACAACAACAACAGCAGCAACAACAACAGTAACAACAGCACCACCAACAACAGACACAACAACAATAACAACAAGATTAACAACAACAATCCGTATCGCGGTTCGGTTCAGCCCCCTCTCTCTGATATTCGATCTTTTTGCCGCATGTTTCGAGCGGGATCGATCTGCGAGGGCCCCAGGCCCTGGGGCCCGAATCCGGGCGACAACGCCCGGTCTGGAAAACACATGCGGCGACGGGGTCTTGGAGCTGCGCCTCCGAAGACACTCCCAAGCCTTCGCCCGCGTCATCGTGGTCCTCTTGCGCCCCTCGTGGGAAGAAACGCGCTGGCCATGGCCAAGCTGTAGCGGGAACTTGTCGACGCCGATTTTCGTTGTGGTTTATGCCGACCGTCACCGAGTCGTGAGGATGATCCACTGCCCGATGGCGGCCAGGATGGTCGGTGACCAGGATTGGTATTGACGTTTCCGCGCTTAGTCTCAGTCAGGGTCCTCGTCGTCTCTTCCTCCAGCCCGAGCCAACTCCCGGAGCTAGTGATCGGCGGCGCGCGAGAGGGGGGAGTGAGAAGGAGGAGGCCTTCTCAGAGGGCGGCGGGGCTTCTCTGGAAGCCCTCGCGCCTTCTGAGAAATTCTCTGTGCCTTCGGGTAAGGCTTGAGTCGGGCATGTCCCTCTACAGAATATTCCGAAATATTGAAAAATCGTCAGGGGGCGATTTTGTGATTATTTTTTTGTATATTTTTTGAACATGTTTTGACTATTTGTGATCTTTCATCCGAATCCGCCTGTAGGGGGACATGCCAGACCTAATCATAGGGCCAGGGGACTTCCGAGCCTTCTTGAGAGGGCCCGCCCCGTCTCGCTTCCCCCCCCGGGCTCGCCGCCGGAGCGTGGAGCCTGTGCCGAGCCGACGCCCGCGAGGACGAGGAGGAGGACGAGTTGGAGGAGGAGGAGCGAGGAGGAGGAGCGAGGAGGAGGAGGAGGAGGAGGAGGAGGAGAGGAGGAGGAGGAGGGAGGAGG
>CAUYUJ010015930.1:50713-55713 GCA_963575745.1 Prorocentrum cordatum | reverse complement strand
TCCTTCGAGAGCCTCTCCTGCCTGAAGAAGTGGTACGCGTCGCACCCAAAGAACCTGTGATAGAACGTGCCTGGGCAACCTTGGCACCTCAAGCACACCGAGGGCTCCCCGTTGAAGGACTTCGGGACCCTGTGCTGGCACCAGTGAGCCCCCGAGCACAGGCCCCTGAGAGACCTCCGTTCCCTTGGCGGTAACTTACTGCGCTTTGAATGTAAGACCTCCTTCATGGGTGTCCACGATAAAGGGCCTTGAGGGACTCGTGAGCCACCATCTGCGAGCCTGCGGAGAGCTTCCCTATCGATGTGCCTCCGAACCCCATGCTTGACCATCGAGCTCAGTAGGGCGGGCGGAGTGGTCCTGGCGTCCCAAAGCTGCTCGTCGTCATCTCTGATGGTGTGGACGTCCTCCCAAGACCACCCAATCCTGTGGAGCGAGAGGAGAAGCGCGGCAATCGGGTTTTTGCACTTGGCCCAGCGTTGTGGATCCAGTAGCAGCGGCCTCGCTTCTTTGAGCAACCTGTCCACGACCGCCCATGTGACGGCCTGTGCATTCATGACGACAGCAAGGGTGTGGACCGCGTCCACCGTCGCAATGACCAAGGGGTCCTGCTGCCAGCCGCACTCTGCCGTCAGTAGCGGCAGACCCACGGATGCGCCTGGCTTGTACTTGCCATCGTTCAAGTACGACATGCGAAGGGACTGGATCCTCGAACTTGCCACACCGTGGATACTGGAGCCCCAAAGAGATTTGGCCAGGACCCCTGCTCGATGCACAGCTGATTTTTGACGACCCAGTCCCTGGGGAGCTTTGACACGCAGCCCTCGCTGCAGAGCCTATGAGATCCTCGAAACCTGAGTGCTTATCCTCCTCATCCCTCCGCCAATGGCATCTCCCCCTAGATCTCTATGAAAGGCATCGCGACCTGGGCAAGGAACATCTTCTGGCCAAAGATCTCGCACATGCGCTCTTACTTTGCGGAAAATTTCATCATCACTGCATAACAGACCACACTTGTCCCACGAAATCGGGAGCCTGCGGTCCTCCATGCCTCTGAACAGCATCGTTAGACCAGTAATCGCCTGATCTGCAACCTGAGTGGGCCCACCTATCACATGCAAGCTGATATCATCGATCAAGTTCTTGATTCTGATAAGGTTACACTTAGCCCCTATGCTCCTGAGCGTGGTGATCGTCATCAACTTAGCCAACCCTGTTGCGCATGAGCAACCTGCTGTTATGGACCCGTTCGCGTTAATGACCTCCGAAACCGATTGTTGGTGCACGGCCCTCCTCGGGCCTCTGTGCAAGGCGCACAAGGGCCCCGGAAGTGCCAGGGGAAAATCCGTATCCCTGGCAGCACACACAAGTTCCTGGTGGCTGACCATTTCATAAAACTTGCGGAGGTCCACACACGCGCTGAAACTTACAAAGCCTAACTGGGGAGCCACAGCCGCAAGGGTGTTGTGTATCCAGGCGGACTTGTCACATGAGGTCTCACTAGAGGCTCCCCAGAAAAACCGATCGGGCAACTTGGACTCCCACTTGGAGACCTGCTTGTGTCTCAATCTGGACCATATTCTAGCAAACAAGGGCAGCAGGCCTATGGGTCTTTCCCCCCCCTTGTGGTTTGGGGAGAAAGACGATGAGAATGAGCCATATGTCGGTGAGCTCTGGCTCAGCTTCCCACCGATGTAAAATCAAAATCAAAGCCTCTATGGGGGGCTCAGGCAGCTTCTCAATCCACCTCGGGCGAAAGGAATCCCAGCCTAGACCAGTGTTGGGCCTAAACGACCCTAGGGCTGCTCGCGCCGCTGCTGGCTCTGGCTCGGGAAGGGGGGCCGCGCCTGAAACATCCTAGGGGAGGGGGTGGGGCTCCAGGCCCCTGGGCGGAAGCTTCCAAAGCGAGGCCCAAGTCCCCAGCGTGGCCTTCAAGGCCTCATGCCCCACGACGGGCGCCGAGTCAGCAAGCACTGGTTGGGAATTGCCCTGAGGGCCCCGAGAATACTTATGCGCAAGACTCCCTCCTCTCTGGAACGCGAGCTCTGAAAACTCCTTCCAAGACTGTCGAGCCGCCGACGCATCCTTGCTCGTTTGCTGCTGCGCACGACGCTGAAGCAAGTCGCACACCGCAGCGCGAGAGTCGGGATCCCCAAGACGAGCAAGGAAGGCGGCATGCGAGCTTGGTGACACAGACTCCTGAGTCGACTCAGCCTCCTCCTCCCCCGGACCCGTCCAAACACTACCGACCTCCTTCATGCGTGCAACAGCGCTGCTGATCGCAGCGTCCCTGTCTGGGGCCGCGGAGTCTTGCGCGCTGAGCCACTGCATTGTCACTCTGCGAAGCGTAAAGCACTTCTGAGTTAACGCACTGGCCTTTCTTCGGGCACTTTTTCCCCAGGCGCAAGACAAGGGCACTTTTTCCAGACGGCAGCCAGCAGCGCGACCTGAATAACGGGGCCTGTCAAACTCGGGCAGCCCCGTGTACGTGCGCAGATACAGCTCAGCGGAAGAAAACCACCTGCGCGCAAGACTGCCCACGGACTCCCCTGCAAAAAAAATCGAAACCTGGCCAGCCCGAGATGTCCCCTGGAACGAAGGCCTCCCTCTTCTTTGGGGGCCTGAACGCCTCAGGCTGGATCCGCCTGTAAATGAAATTGTGGCTTCCTACCCCTGACATCCTGAGGGCTGCCGCTTTGTGGGGCCCCGCGGGAGTGTCATGCCGAAGGCATATGCTACGGGCGAAGGGCACTAGCACATCGCTCATCACGAAAAAGTCTATGCAGCTGTCGTTGCACGTGGGCTGTTCTACTCGCACCACCTCCGCGTGCAACGCGTTTAAGAAACCATGCCGAAGAAAACTGTCGGTCCCAAAAAGCTCGGCTTCGATGTTCCAGTCGCCAGCAATGCAGAAGGGCAGGCACGAGGCCCGATCGGCCTGAATGAGAGCTCCTAAGAGCTCCACGTTGCCCTTAAGGCCCACCCCCACCTCCCCGTAAACCGAAACGAAGAGAATCTGCATATCGCTTAAAACAGTGCGCTGAAACTTAAGCCTGCTCCTGGGGTGTGCACATGCTGGCAAATACTCTGCAACAGGAATGTGAGCACGCGTGCACAGGCCTACCCCGCAGGACGTCGACAAAACCGAACTGCCAGTGATCGCACACGGTGACGCCTCCAGCCGATAGCGTCGAGCTCGAGCCCAAGCTTGACCGCGTTGGATCTGCTCACCTGCTGTGAGGCGCAGCTCCTGCAGCACGAAAATGTCCGCCTGTAACAACTGGTCCAGCACGCACCACTCCATGAAACTCTGGGCCGTGGCCCAGGAAGTGCTGTTGTAGCAAACCACCGTGAACTCTGTGCTAACCCCGAACGATTGTATCGGCTGCTTGTCACCAGCCACCTGAAGCTTGCTAAGCGCTGTGTAGGTAGAACTCCGACTGGGCAACTCCAAATCATGAGCAGGAACGGGCTCGTGTGGTACGCCAGGGCCAGGTGAATCAGCGCGTTGCCCTGCAAGTTGCCCAGCAGAAAGAGGCACCACATCGCCTGGTACCTCTTCTCCGTTCAAATACTCGCACAGGTCCAGACAGCTGTAGTCAGGGAGCTGCAGGCCTCCGTAGGTTACTGGTCGTAATCGATTGTCTTCCCCTTCGCCCCCTTTGACCGCATCCGAGGACACGAGGGGGCACTCAATAGTTCGGGTTGTGTAGCCGCTTCGGTTTGAAGCCTCCTGCTGCCAAAAGACGAGCTTTGGCTCGAAGCTCCTCCTCGTCTTCACCTTCGTCAGCCAAGGAGCCGACATCCTTACGCAGCAGCTCAACCTCGATCGTATCGATGCCCCACGCTGCTGGGGCCGGCTCCGCTGGTTGACCACCGCTCGCTGCCCCGCGAGCTCGCTTGTCGGGCGGCTCCTCCAGCAGCTCGGCCGCGCAGGACATGAGCACCCCAGCCAACTCAGGTGTCAGCTTGCTGGCGTCCGCGACGCCCCCCATTTCACCAAGCGCTGAAAGCAACTTGGCCTCATCCAGCTTGATATCAGGGCCCGTGAGGTCCATGGCCTGATGCTGTCCTGGCTCTTCTGCTGGCTGCGAAGATGCGAGAGCACGCACCTCCTCCTCCAGCTGCAGGCAGACCTTCTGGCGCTCCAAGACCACCAGCGCAGCTGCTTTGGCCTCCTCCTGCGCCTTGAGCAGCTTCTGGTCCGCTGCCGCCTTGTCCTGCCCCGCCTTCTGGTAACGGATGCGGGCCTGCTCGGCTCGGCGCGAGAGTGCCGTGAGCTTCGCGGGCAAGGGCTTGTTCTCGTGCAGCTTGCGACGAGCTCCCTCCAGCTGCTCGCGAGCAGCCTTGAGTGGTAACTCCGCCCAAGGGGAGCGGACCGACTCCAGCCACTGCACATGCTTGCTGAGGCCGTCGATCTCATCACGTAGCTCTTCCGACTCATTAGACTCCACTGCCACGTCGCCTCCTCCCGAGTCAGGCGAACCACGCAGCTTCGCGTTCTCGGCCTCCAGCTGCTGCAGGCGCTTCTCCAACTTGGCAAACGATGCAGCCGCTGCATCATTGGTGCCGTCGGCCTTGCGCTTGGTCCTGCTGGGAGAGTCCGAGGGAACGACGCACTTGAATGCCACGCCCTTGTGCAGCTTGCACTTGTAGCACTTCTCGTTGGTCCCATAGTTAATGAGAGGAGCCCCAGTACGACGAAACGTGCACAACTTGCACATCCAATCTTGCTTGGACTCCTGCTGCTGCTTGCCACTCCATGTCCACGGCGCTGGCACCATGGCGACGTCTTTACTGCGAGTTGGGCCGCCAGAGAGCCCCTGCGGTACTGGCTGAACGAAAAACACTGTCGAGCGCAAGCGCTCTGGCACTGCCGCGGACTAGCGGTATCCACTTGTTCCACTGGGGAACTCTAAGCCTTGAGCCACAATGGCTACGGAGAGAGGAGGAGGAGGCGGAGGAGGAGGAGGAGGAGGAGGAGGAGGAGGAGGAGGAGGAGG